>CATIXQ010000016.1:1798126-1835740 GCA_949711755.1 Leptidea juvernica | reverse complement strand
TGAGAAATTTAATACCACTGCAACGATTATAAAGTAATATATACTCTTTGATCAAAAACCTCGAATAAATATTAAAAAATTAATGAATTAATATCGGATTAAGACCTCCTTATTATGATTAATAATTATTTCAAAACAGATAGGTACGTAAGTCGTGACTACGAGACGCACATAAATACAGTATTTATAGTAGAGACATAAAATCGGTGAAGGTTAGATAGGTTTATTATACAGATACTACAAATTTACTAAATGATTTATCTGTTATTAATTAATATATTACTTTTATGAGATTAAATTTGATCCTTTTAATTTATTCAAATTTGATTTAGAAATCATTGATTGTAAGTTACAATAGTAGGCGCAAAAGACGTACATAAGCATACAGAGCGCATATTTTCTGTGATGAAAAAAGTGGAAAGAGCAGAAGACGAAATACAGTTAACATTTAGTATTTTGAGAAGTACTGATAAAAAGCCTTTCATAAAAGTCCGTAATAAGTTATAACTTTCAAGTTTATCTCGTTTAAATTACGTTTCTCGTAAAGAGTAATGACTTATGTGATATTAGTTGTTACATAGTTGTATTTTTATATTCCATCTGATTTAAAATAAAATCCGGATAAGTTACAGAGCCGGACATAATACGGACTGTCCGGATTAAACCGGATGGATGGTACGAGACACAAGGGACGAGAGTCGTAACTAGATTATAAAGAGTTTGTATTCAGAATAGAACGTGTTGTATTTAACATTATTTACGTCACCTTTATAAGGTTATCCCTTCTATCATATACGTAATCATAAGCGCACAACGTTTATTACTAATTTGCATGCCCAATATAAATTATTAGACAGCGAAGTCTTACTGTAATTAATTAATCTTAGTACAGACAGTTAGTGCTGTTGGTCAACCCATCGGAACCCCAAAAAGCAACCAAAAAGCTTAAGAATTCTCAAATCGTGTAGGCGTCTAATTGACAAAATATACAATGCAAATTTTTCGTCTACAACTTGACAGGGAACAATACGCTGCCAAACTTCCTTTGTTCCTCTTGCGAGATATACATTTGTGTATGTTAAACATTTTATACTTGTACCTACCTACGTATTGGAACCGGCCGCGGACTCGCCGAATTAAGTGTCAAAGATTTACAAACTTCTAGACGGATGCAATCTTTATTTGAGATGTAACGTTACGATTCGAACACAAAGTATTAAAGGATGAATTTCAAACTGTCTGTGAGTATCAAATAAATATATAAATAAGTATATCTATATATATATATATATATATTGAAACACATATCATTATATGAAATACTAGGCCCTAGCCAAATTCGTTGTGATTTAATATTATAGTACTCATAAGGAAAAAATCTAAGAGCTGTTTAACCGGATTTCTGCCGCCGAATTCCACCTTCGCACGACACGCCACAAGTTAGGATGTCGTCCCCACCATCTGGATGTGTGGCGGTCCTCCACAGTGCGGTTTTCAAGGAACTTTCTTCCTATTTGCTCTTGAAAAAGAAACAAAGCAAAATTGAAATCAAATAAATAAATTTTCGAAAAGATTGCGCATTCCATAGTTTTACACATAAGTAATATATTGCTTTATAACAATAAGGCATTATTATATTACTATCGTATTTTTAATAAAAATTATCTTCAAAAAAATTTAGATAGTGCATTTCTGAAAACAAAAGCTTTAGACAATAACAATTATAATACAGTAACATACTCCTTTAATATGCATTAGTAATGAAACACAAACCTATAAATAAATAATTTATTGTTAACATAAACTAGGTGAAGGTCACAGTGACAATAAAATTATTAACACTTGTGCCATGAATTAACTGGCCTTTAATTTGTCGTTACTCATTTGTGAGACGGTATGCAGAAATACTACTCATAATAATATAAAATACAAATACTACATTTAAACATTAGTTAATTTATTGAATTAGGCGTTACTTTGCGGAAATCCATAATTATACAAATGATTTAAGTTTTCTTTAGTGTTAATTCCGCCAATATTTGTCTTTAAACCAATTCGACACGTGTTTCGCCTCTACACGAGGCATCCTCAGGACGTGTTGTCTCGCCAAAATCTGGCATTATACATTTAAAATATATAGAAGCAGATCTGAATGCAACTAAAAATGATATAGCAGATATAAAATGATGCGTCATATAAATCATTAGAGATATAACTTTTACATAAAAAAACAAAATAATTTATTAAATTAATTATTATAATTAATTAATCTTAGTCATACCTTTATATTAGTCAAGCCCAGCTATTGATTGATTAACTCTTTTGTGATTTAATTGCGAAAATTACAGATTTGTATGGTGTTTTGCACATACAAAGAACAACTAAAAAGTCTCCCTTCTCTTTTACTCTCCTCGCCACACATACTTACTCTTTCTATTTCGTTGATTAGCTTTTCTTCTCCGAACCCGTTTAGTGTGGACCCGGTTTTGTAGAAGTATCAAAGATATTACGATCTAGCAATGTACCTACTTATAATTTAAATAATATAATTGTGTCTATTTCATTGCTAAGAAGTTATCACTGCAGCTATATTGATTGTATGTAAAGCCGATCGTCGGAACGCTTCTGAGACAAGTTCAGGTCAGAACCATCACCGCCTTGATTAGAATTTTGATGTTTTCATAGTCATACATATTGCATACAACTTACAATACATTGTCCATGTATTTATTTTTTTTGCGAGCGCAGAGCGCTCAGAATTTTTGGGTCTTTTGAAGAATCCTGAGCGGCACTGCACTTCAATGGGCAGGGACTTTCAGCTGAACGTCCCGCTCGTGTCATCCCTTATTTTCATGAAAAAAAAGTATCCCTTCACAGTACGGTTGTCAAAGAACTTTCTTCCACATTGTTCGTGGAAGAAAGCATAGTATTGAATGAACTGTACTTCCGATAACGCATGCCATACGCTGAACAAACAAATATAATATTAATGGCGTGTGAAAGTCTAATGATTGTAACTCTATGGCACAGATACGGTGGTGTGCGTGTTAAAGAACATTTGCCACACCCACCGGCACGCCGAAATTACGGCCGATACTTTTTGTCCGCTGCTGAGTGTCAAGGACAAGCGCTTCTGTTGCTAAGTTCGTTTTAATGTTTAACATATTTTAACTATACGTATCCTCAAGTAATAACAAAATTACAGTAACATTGAACCGGTTTGAGGAACTTTCTGAGATAATCGGTTGAATATTGAAATGTAATTACATAATATTAAGGAGTATAGGTACGAATTCATTTTATATTTTTAATTTAAGGGCCATGCAATGCATTATCGATTTAGTCCGCTTCGCAACAATGATATTATAGTATTAAACTTCGTAATTGTTTATTTAACTCGCTTACTGGGGAACTAGTAAAATTCGGGATAGCATTAAAGAATTCGTTTGGATTAGTTAATAGTTAAGTCTAGCGCCAAAGGCAATTATGTAGGTACTCTAACAATGTAAATAATTATTCTTTGGTAGTATAGATAAAATAGTTTGTAGATATTGAAATACAAAATAATTGTAACTTCTTACTGTAATGGGATTGAATATCTAAATGAAACCACACCGTGGGAATGGAAGGGTCCTTCCCAGGCTATTAATTATTGAATTAATTTAATTATTGTAATATAATTTTATTAACTTAGAATACATTACACTAGGATTTCGTCCGGCTCTCTTATTTGTCCGGATTTTATTTTTAAGTAAATGGAATATAGAAATGATTATTAACTAATATAAAAAAGTATTTTATTTTTATGAAAACGAAATCTCAACGAGATCAACTTAAAATTCCGGACATTTATCGAAATATCAGGCCTTTTTCCTAACTTTTCAAATTAGTAAAAGGTTACCCTCCACGAGACCCGCTGAGTTTCTTCTTCGCCCGTTCATGTGAAGTACGAGGCATTTTTTGGAATGGGTGGTATATTGAAATAAAAAATATTTAAGTCAGATAGTTACGAGCAAACGCCCGCGAATTAGCTCTCATAGGTTCGTTTACAATTATTATTAGACCACTGAATCATTTTTGTTGATCGAATCGGTTTAACCAATTCTGTTACTAACGAGCACAACCAAAGAGACAGAGACAACAATTAATCTATCTAAAAACTCTTTTTTTGGCTTCAGTAACATAAGTACTTTAAGACACCGTAAATAAATTGCTTTTAACAATTATTTAATATACAGACAACGTTTACGACTTTATTACATGTATCATGACCATCTGACGGTCCGGTGGACGCCTCGCACCAATTAGTCCCACTCATCGTACTCGGTACAGTCCGGACGGTAATAATAATAATACTTTTGTATGATGGACAATGCGACGTACTATCAAATATGGTCCGATGGCTTGGCCGTACCAAATCCGATCATGTGTTTTGGCTATAAGATTAACTTAGAGTTACAAACATCCAATAATTTATAGTCATCAATAAATCAGCATCAATGGTAGATTTGGACACCTACACATACTTTGTGTGATTTTTAACAAATAATAGAATTGTCGCAATATATTCTGTTGTTACATAATAATAAATGGAAATCTGTTTTTTTGTTCGGTGAAAACTACAGAACCGATCTGAATAACACTTATACCATATGATGCAGCGTGTTTCGGAGAAGGAATTTTACTCGTTGATTTTATCCCTTGGATATTTTTGTTTCTGTTTTTAAAACGTACTTGTTGTACTTGTGTCTCGTTATTCTTATCATTTGGCTTAAAAGTGAATTATGAACGAAGAGTGAACGAATTTATAAACAGACAAAAAGCCATGTTCTATTGTATCTTCTAATATTGTAACATGAATGAAAGAATAACTTCTAACTTCTTGTGACATGAAATGCCATAACAAGTCAATTGTGTGGGATAAAAGAGTGAAATATCAAATATGTTGACGGCTTGTTTGTTTTTATTCGTCTTATAAGTGACAAGTAAAATCTCTGCTCAGACAACTATTATTCTCAGTTGAAGCTCTTATATCCACCTACCGCTCAAATCGTCTATGTAAATATTTACTCATAATACCTAATAATATTCTTCGGGTAGTTGTTGGTAAAATACAAAATTTGCAGTAGTTACTCGTGATTAAAAACCTACTCTAGTTAGGACGTATCCGCCCTTAGTATAATATGAAATTTTAGTGATTTTTGTCCAGAACATATATTTTTTTTGACTTAGAAATACCTATACATTCGCAATATAAAAATAATTTAGTCAATGACATTTCATTACATATGACAATTCAAACAATAAGCGGGCACAGAGTACTTCATTTATATGGCAAAAAAAACGTTTACAAAGATAGAGATAGAATAATAATTTTATTTCATGGACGACAATTTAAATTTAAATAAAGTGCTGTTGAATTTCACAAAACACAAACAAATAGTACGTTAAAAATACTTAAATACCAGCTTTACCACATCACAGAGGCCACTTTCTAACGATATAATAAAACTAATGCAATTAAACCAACATGAAATCAAGATAAGTGGGTGCGTCTAAACTGGGTAACCTATTTCTTGTTGAGTCGAGGACAAAGAGGAAAGAATTATATTATGTTACATACTTTTATATATCTATCTTAAGGACACTCTCTATTTCATCGAACTCCTTCTGAATCGAAAGGGACGGAGAGATAAAGGGTGAATAAATGCGATTACTGAATTCTACGCAGTTTGTTATTTAAGAGTACTTAACAACCAGAGATTGGATTTGAAATATCTTTACATTTTTAATAATAATAATAAAAAGCCTTTATTCACTCAAATTACAGTACAATAAAAATACAGACCTCTGCCAAACTGGATAGTAGTTTGTTGGCAGAGAAACAGCTCCCAAAGTTATATAGATGTTATAATTACCTCCGGCTTTCTTTTCAGTTTTTTAGCAAATGAGCTAGAATGTTCCTTTTATACTCACTTTGGTATTGGGCTTATTTCTGATATGCCTATGCATACTGTTTAACAGTTTTGGTACAAGAAACCTTCTAGCTCGTTCACCATAATAATTCTGCGTTCTAGGTACAGACTAACATACACATTTCTTTGCTACGACTATTTTATTTATATGCAATAGGATTTTTTTCAAACTGTTCCGATATTAACAAAAATTGAACCTTCTCATGTACTGGTAACACTTTAAATCCATTGAATAGCATTGCATAGTTAGTGTCTTTACAAGTATTTTTAGTGGTTTCATTTACAAGCATTTTAAGGAACCTCTTTTGTAGTTGTTTAATATTATCTACAGAAATAATGGTGAATCTACATACAAATTTTGTTAACTTTTTATGAGTATTAGTATGAAAAATATGTAATGGTACAGAGCTGGTATTTCTTAGACCTTAGTAGATTGACGCTAAGAATACTATTGTAGTAAGTCTAGAAATAAATATATTTCAGTTTGAATATTTTGAGGTTATGTCTGACCAAATATGATATTATGCTTAGATAATTTATTCTTCTATCTAGATAGATCTCTTGCTGTTAGGCAACGCATAATACAGGCCAGGTTTATTAGTTTAGTGTGCATAACAGCTACGTCTTATACTCGCGATACGTATGTCACTTTGTGTTAGTGTGCGTGCGTTTGCTGAAAATTGATTAGTGAAACTATCAAATCTGGTAATAATAACAATTTTCCCATTTAATAATATCATAAATATATCTATATTAAGGCAAAGATAATGAGCCATACGGCCAAACACAATAAAAAGTTCAGAGATAGAATTTGTTATTTTATAATATTTAAGTACTTTAATTTATTTGCCTCATGTATTTTTTAAGACATAAAAAATATTAAAATTTTATTTAAATACAGTATTTAATAAATTAAAAAATATCTATATATATTACAAAATGAATTTAATAGTAGGCTGTATAGGTCTGAAGCCCAAGCCTAATATCAATTATCTATTATAACCAGATTTAAAAAAAAGCGGCGGGAAACAGGTCTTGTTTTTTCGTGTGTTTATTAATTTCTTCAAATTTGCTAAAATTGTTAAAAATGTCCATGTTATACTACTGTTTTATTTAATCAAATTTCCTCGTAATCGAAATGAAAAACAGAGTTTATAACTCGTCCACAAAACCATTTTATCCTCGACTTTACTATCAGCCCTAGCCGAAAGTCTCGGATAAAAAATGGTCCATCGGGACAATGCGATATTACCTTCGAATATGGTCCGGCACCGTAATCCTTAAAAAAAAGTATTTTGTTTAATTTATAATACTGAATTAATAGGTACTCAAAATACTAAATGAACTTCAAAAACTTTCTAGAATACAATATGTCTAAATAATCTTCAAAAGAACGAAGTTAGGTTAGAACGTTGCAGCCACCAACAAACCTTGTTTTCAAAAACAAACCCACGCAAGCTTGGCCGGATACATTTATTTTCGATTTTCCTTTTTTGGATACGGACGTCCTACTAGTCAGTTTAGCATATTATATGGATATTAACGTTGGTTGCAGCCCACGCAAATGGCACTTCGATATGTAATTTCATTCATATTTTATGCGAGTCAGTAATCGGATAACCACGCTTTCTTTGAGAAGGTTAAAGGCTTCTAATTTTCCTATGTGACCACGGCACAAGCCAATTACGAATGTGTGATGCGGTGGAGAATTCTTTGTCACCTTTTATTAATAAATAAATATACAAATTCGATTAAAGCGATTATAGGTTGGTCTTGGCTTACACCAGAGTTCATTGGAGGTCTTTCTTGAGTTTTCCTCTTTTAGTAGACTCTTGCTGCATATAACAAGTTATCACTCTACTACCACGTGTGTTTAAATAAATTTTGATGTTTCGAAGTTACAAGCCAGAAAAGTGGAAATACACTTTATAGACAATCTGTTAGTACAGTGGTTAGTAACGATTCCGGTTGTACAGACACGAATAATGATATTTATTTGATAGTTATGTCTGCAGGGAGGAATGATTATGATGATGAAATATCCTGGTGTTTGAATTTTTATATATTTTCAATGAAGTGTCAATGTCACATCTTACATTTCTTCATTCCCGCAATTAGATTATACTGCGCTTGGAAATACTCAAAATTTTCAGGGCAAAATCTAACCTACGTTGAATTAAATTGATTGCGTAGAGTTGGCGTCTTATTTAGGGTTACCAACAGGAACTTTATTACAAGCTAGCTGAACCGACAGATGCTGTTCTGTTCATAAATCGGCTCTAGTAGTTTTTGAGTGTATCGTGAACAGACGCGGCGGAGGATATTGTTTTATAATATGTAGTGATATTCGATAAATAACATTTCACACAAAACATTCTAACTGACGTGACGTGATTCGAAAAAAAGATGAAACATTTGGAAAATGGATTCATTAATATTACTTTCGAGACGAAATAGGAATAAAGTCTAGGTCGAAAAATGATTTTTTTGTGCGAGACGAAACTCTGCGGGGCAAATGAGGAACGAATCCTGAAAATATTCCTTCTCCTCCGATTGTACACAGCTTAATGTAATTCAGACAGACTCTCCTTGTAGTGTTCAATATTTGATCGTAAAGTAAAAAGTGTTAAGTTTACACAGATGTCGGATTGCTTAACAAATACAGCCGACCGCTACCGAATCAAGTACCAACTATTACGTAAAATGTTTAAACAGTTCTCACTTTTTGCGGACAAGTTTTTTGTCGTTTTAAGCTCTTCTACTTACTAGTTTATTTAAGGATTATTTTTCCTCAAGCCAATACTTGCGGCTATTTTCATAGAGAAACAGAAACAAAATGTACCTATTATTGAGCTGGTCCACAGGTTCGATTACTGGCTTGCTATAAACATAGAACGAACAGATTGTAAGCGGCGTATTTTCTCATAATACCAACATTGGTCGTAACGCATCTCAAAGCGACAAGGCGTAGCGTACCGCGATATGGGCAATATAACACCGCACTGTATCACCCTGACAGCTAATGTTAAAGTGTCTCTTGCCCATGTCATTATACCGCATTATATTGAAAAATACTACTTTATACCCGCGTGACTCATCCGTATACATAACCTGAGTAAACTTATGGAATAAGTGACCACGCATTACATGCATTTTCACTTGAGAAGTATAACATGAAACTTGCAAGCTTTACGGGAATAAGATACGGTAATAAGTTCAAATAGTAATATTTTTACTAAATCCTCCCATACCATGCAATTTAGACTTTATTTACTGCAAATAGTTTTGCAGAAACTTGGCATTTTATCCTCATCGCATACAGAATAAAATATTCTCAGCAACTAGGTTACTCGGAGCCAGTGCTTTATTGTATTAACGTGACAGATATGAGAGATAAACAGATAGAGCCGCTTAGCTGGGTCAAGGTGTTTGACAGCTTTCGAGTCGCATATCTAAATATGGACTCAATGAATTTAGCTCCCGTTTTAATAAGAGCTACAAATCGTGATTTCGGTCACGGCACGCGTTCAATGGGCCCCAATCTCCACACAATGTTGTCTCAGCCATCGGTATTATGCACAATAATTGCTTGATACGAGTGTCCTTGCTGTGATAATCCATATTACCACGCCCATCCGAACAATGGATATAATTCCACGCGGAAGAGTGTTAAAACGCGTCGTAAAAAGAGCTAGTTTCAATTTTATGGCTCGCATTCAATTGGTGTCTGTAAAAACGTTTTATTAGAGTAACATCCTGGCTGCGAGGTCGCGATGGTCGGATAACTAATTAAAAAACCAGCTGAGACTTACGAAAGACAGGCCCGCACTAATCGTATAATTGCGATTTCACTTTTGTGCTTTTTAGCTAAAAAAAGAAGCCCGCTAAGTTTGTTGCGCCCGTTCTTCTCGGGTCTAAGGCATACTTTTTCGAATGGGTGGTAGTTTTTGACTTTCAATAAGTGATATTATATCCTATTTTGAATAAAAATATTTGAATTTAGCTTTTTGAGCTAATGTAGCAATTTGCGAAGAGCCAACCAAGCAGAGCACTTTATTTTATAAATTGCATATTGCATATTTCCATCGTAAGCGGTTCATTTGATGGGCGAGGGTTAAATTAGCACATTGATGACTCATAGTAAAAATAATTTAACATTTAGAAGCAAAAATTAATAAAAATCTATAAAGATTATTAAATAGTTAAGCGTTTAATTCAATAATAAAAACACACAAGAAATGGATTTTACTAAAAACGGTATTATGGTGCAGTAAGATTATAGTTGAACATAATGAAACTGCATGATATTATGGATTGAATATCTCTGTATCTGAAATAATTGTATCTCTATATTTGATTCTTATTTTCCATTTTCTTATATAAAATGAAGATGTGTCTCACACTTCTCAATCGGTCACTGATATTAACACAATGACAGTTTAAATCAGTGTTTATTTCTATCACCATGAAATGTTACAACAATAAAAACATTAGACTGAAAATGAATAATATTTTTTTTGTTGCAGATATCGCAAGAAACGTTACCAGTGAAGATTTAAAGACTCGAGTGCCATTGGGAACCAGTCTACCAAATTCAGTGATATTTAGTCATAGTGGTTATATTTACTTAGTATTACGCTTATGCTAAAAGATAGTTTTATTGTGAAAGTACCAAAAAGAAGTGAAGCTGGCTCCCTACAAGGATATCATGAACTCGTCGAGCATAAGCTCAGCTGTGCCGACAATCAAATGTGAAGATACTTCACCATCACCAACTGCCGCTGTTGGCAACGACGGAGAAACGGGACATTTTTTAAGTGTTAATTTAAATCTAAGTGCTGCAATGATGAATCTACTAGCAGCAGAAAATGGCGGAACGACAACTCTACGAACGCCTGAGATTGTCAATGATCTTATCACCATGACAAATCCATTAGACCAGTACAATTATGACAAGAATTCGAACTTTAAGGTGAGTGCGCTATCAGGTATTATTTTAATAAAATTCTTGTTTTTAGTCCACAGCCTTAGATAATTTATATGTTTAGATACAGCCTCTTTCTGTTAGACAATCGATCAAAACCGATGAAAACAGGCTAGGATTATTACTTTAGTGTGCGTGACAAGCTGCGTCTTACACTCGCGATTTGTATGTCACTTTGTGTTCGTGTGTGTGCATTTTATTCGACGTTTTCACATCTGACACAGTCTATCTAGACGAATAAATGATCTAAGTCCCTAACAATTAAAAAAAATCTAAAATGATTGTCTTAAATGCAAGCAAGAACATTCATAATTTTTATTCAGAGTAGAACAGTATTTTAAAGACGTTTTTAGATTGGGTTCGTATATTGGTGCGGCCTAGAAACAGATAAATTTTAATTTATTTCAAACTAAATACTGCGATCAGCTGTTTCTAAGTAAACGTATACTTAAGGTGCTCAGTTTTCATCTATCTACCATCAAGTAGTTCAGTTGGATCCTCCAAATGTATAGGTAAATTATGTTTAACTAAAACTATGATTGGCTCATATTGCTTTGGAGAAATAGGAAGCACTTAAGTAATATTCCAAGATTTATAACATTATTCTTAATTGAGCCGAATTTTAATAATTGGAAACTATTTTTGTTCTCAAATTGTTTTTAAAACGTTAGCAAAATCACGACTAGGCGTTATTTTGGCATTGAAAACACTTAGTACCAGAGCAATTGGAAGTGACCTTAAAATAGTTCCTACAACCGTCTAGATAAGTGCATTAATTGAATAAACACCTACATTTTAGAGTGCTAGATTGTAATTCTGTTATGTAGTTATAACACGGCTAAATACCTATTACTCATTTAAATAGCCAATCATGACAAACAAACTATAAAAGAATATCTTTATATAACCACCTATTGTATCCGTTATTCGAAGGATTATTGCCAGTATGTTTTGCATTTTGTGGAAACTCTAAATCCTTACTGATTTAAATTACAAATAGATGAGGATCCTTCAAGCATTTAGGTCTGTCAAGTGAAACGCTCTGTCGAATGCAAAATGAGCTATTGAATCTTTGCCAAGAATACGTAATACCACGTGATCATCTACACATGAATAACTAGGCATTACCGGTTGTGATACTTTTGTACAATAGACATTCAGGCGCCAAAATGTATCCCTAGATGCATCAAATGTTTATTAATAAAGATCAACAATTGATGTTTAAACAGGGCATTCTTAGATGTTCGTGATAACCGACCATATAGGATTACAATATTTTAATTTTTTTTGCGCCCAGTCAAAGCTTCCCTCTGGGATAACGATGGGGGGGAGGTGGTGAATACTCATGTATGCATACCAACGTAGCCTAAGTCTGCGTTGGTTATGTTGGACTCATGTAAAACCTTTCACCAGCGGAATGCTCCTCTGCATAGGAAGCCATGGGTACCACAACAGGGTGAAGCAGTAATGTATAAACATTACAGTGTTTCGGTCTGAAGGGCGCCATAGCTAGTGAAATTACTGGGCAAATAAGACTTAACATCTTATGTCTCATGGTGACGAGCGCAATTGTAGTGCCGCAGAATTTTTGGGTTTTTCAAGAATCCTGAGTGGCATTGCATTGTAATGGGTAGGACGTATCAATTACCATCAGCTGAACGTTCTGCTCGTCTCGTCCCTCATTTTCTAAAAAAAACCTAAGTGCCTACCCCCTAAACACCACCTGAGATTGGCTTTGGGCAAGTGCCCTCTAAGCCTTCATTTAAGGCGAACTTCTCTTGGGGAGAGAAAGGCGCTATGGCACTCCCTATGGAGTATCCGCTGGGAAAATTATTTACAATTTGATAACTATAATGATGTTCAAAATAATCTCATAAAATATACATTTAATATTATAATCAATACATTGATTTGCAAATAGCGTAATAAAGCCATTTTTGTAGGAATGCAAAAAAATGCAGAGATTGAGACAGATTTGAAAGTCTTTAATGTGAATTTGAAGATTGAGGAAATAATTAAAACGTTGAAAAGTTATTTGGAATCGGTTTTGTGAATGAACAACGCGATAAAACTTATATCGAACATAGCGTAGATGAATAATTTAGAGCGTGAAATGACAATAAACAATGGAATGATTTTGTTATCTGATGTGACACATTTTACATAATGGATTACCGAGGTGTGTTAATGGGCGCCTGGTAGCTTTGTTATTAGAATGTGATTTAATACAAACTAGTTATTGCATGCAAATTTAACTGTTCTCTGATTTAAATATTTCTCTGGATCTAACTTAAAGTCTCTGAAACTTTTATTTTTCTTGCACCACTTGCTTCGGCTTCAGATAGAATTTAAGCCCATCTGCCAACCTAATTTTTATTTAAAATCAAGATAGTCAAATGTGACTTGCCAAAATATACCCAACGATTGTAGTTTTTATAGAATTTTTCGTCTTTAATTGAGTTATTAATTATTTTTTATAGATAATATTTATTAAGGACGCATTTAGTTTAAATGAGATTTACTATCGTGAACCATCCACACTAGAGTTATATTTATGAAGTACTGTTGATATCAATAATATAATAACAATTAATAATAAAATATAAAAAAAACAGTTTGTATGTCCTACTCTATCCTTTCGTTCTACGGGAGGCTATTATCACTACGAAAAATTAAACCCGTTAATATTTTTATTCCTATCCTGTGGACAAAGGTTTTCAACGAGCTTTTCAGAGGAGATCTCTTCTTGAAAATTAAATATTTTAGTTAAATTTCTGTTTTAGCCATGAAAATGGGCCTGCCATATATTTTAACAAGAATCTGGTTACGCTAGAATTAAGATGCCGTTAATACTAGTTCTATTTACATACAATAAATAAATCTATTTACATAAATTAAGCACATTTATTTAATGTACAAATACTAGACTGACATTACCATTTACGTTGGGTTGAAACCAATGTTGTACCAAGCTATCTTATATCTTTAAACGAGCAATTCTTCTATGTAATCAGATTATATATATTTTGAATCTCGCAAACGGCTCCAACGATTTTCATAAAATTTAGTATACAGGGGATTTCGGGGGCGATAAATCGATCTAGCTGGGTTTCAATTAAAAAAAATATAGTTTTATCCGTGTTTTAATGAGAAACAGCTACAATAACATTAGAATACAAAGGTATTTTTCACTACTATATACAAGACTTTAATAGCTCAGTTGGGACATTGGGTGATCCGGAAAGCAGAACACTCTGTACGAACCCAGATGTCCTATTTTTTTTTTGTTAGCTTAGTTTTATTTTTGGTCAAGTTTTGTACATTCTTAAAAATCCGAGCAAGGCTCGGTTATCCGGATATTATTTATTGAAACGAAATTCAGTTTCTACAAGTTTTCTTCTTGAATGACATAGAAGCATTACAATGAAAATATAACTTAATGATCACGTGAAATTGCATGTTACTTTTATAAAAAAAATTCAATAGTATCCGTCCCTACTCTTTGTTATTAATATATAAGCTTATAAGAATATATTAAGACCAACAATTAATATCAATAATACAATTTATATTTCCTTATTTTCATTCTAATTATATCAACAATAAGTAAATCGATATTAGTGATATCAATTTTTTAGAGTAGCCTAGTAGGATCAGGATAGGACCCAGAATCATTCTCAATTAATCTCACTCAAAATCACAATTTTGAAACACCATAAACGTAGATGATCTTTTGATTGCATACGGAACCGTTAGCGCGCTCGTGTTATTTTCTTTGCACCAAAAACTGTCTCATTCCATTTCCCCGCCATTGATAGTAATGACAGCCAAGAACATTTTTGTCATTTAAATGTTATGAATAAATAAATCTTTAGTGTTTATACCACTTAGTGTTGTTAGCCTACATGCAGAATGTAACAGTGTCCCGGCCGCAGAGCCTATGGCTAACTCTAACGGTTATTTATTTAATAAATTCCGCCAACAAGGTATACACTAATATAAACACAGTATAATACAAAAACAATTACATTCATATGGTAAGTGATGCCTAAATTATAGGCGAAAATGACATGCTATTTAATTAAATTAAGCCACAAAATAAAATAAGAACTATAAATGGTTAAACGCATCCTCTATGAAGTAGCTCCCGCTAAACTCTCGACTGAACGACCGGCTTAGTTGCTAATAAGAAGGCTGCTTATTCCAATTTGACATGTTGCGCCTCTACACGAGGCATCCTCAGGAGCTACTGAATCGATGAACTCTGAAATTAGAGTGATAAATACTTATAGATTTTCGTTACCAACCATTTAATGAAGTGTATAACTATTTCTTACCGCAACCCAGACCTTGAACTTTTTCATAACGTAGGTCACGGACGAGTAAAAAAAGAAGAAGTGTCACCTTACATATCAGTGAAGCACTAAAACAAGCCGATAAACGTGTAAATAGCCCCACGCACACACTCACACTAATGCAAGCCGATTGGCCGCCATTATGAGAATTGCCATCGTCTGTGACAGATCAGTTTACGTCCCAATAAAATATTTTAAAAATGCCGTCGTGCGTAGTGAAATGGTGTAAAAACGATACCATATAAGTATTTGTGGCCATATACCACTATTTGACAGAGAAAAAATTGTGTAACTAGTATCCCCCGTAACCTCACACACGTAAATAAAGGTGCTTCACTTGCTAATATCACGGCGCGGAGTCATTCTTTTTTCACTCGTCCGTGAATGTAGATATGTTAATAATTATAAAAAGATTCTGTCAATATTTTCAGAGCATCAGCGGAAATGACTCCAACTCTTCGATGTCAAACGGATCCTCTGCCACCTCACCAGCCTCAGGCACTCCGCCGAGTATCCAAAAGGTACTAACGAATTTATCATTTAAAGATTATGTTTGTTTTAACAAAGGTGCACGTAAAGGTGTTTTGCGCATTTAGATTTGGCTTCATCATCATCATCAGCCGGAAGACGGTTTTTAAGTGAAGTTGACTAATATTTTTTTAAGGGGATGATTAAAATTTCTGTATAATTTTGATGTAAAATTTTACTTTATAAGGACTATTTATTGTGGAATAGCTCATAAAAATATGTTGGTGATGTTTAATTGCATATTATATTTATACATATGTACTGATAATATTATTGTGAATGGCCATCATAAATTCCCACAATAAACTAACTCGATAATCTAGTGGTATACGTCCGCCTATGAAGCAGATTAGATGCCTAACAAAGATCTCCGTTGGTACTAGTATATATTTCATTTATGAGAAGAAGTGATGAGTCAAGCAAGATACGCCCTGCGCTTTGTAATATTGTAAACGCCCCAACTTCAGCGTCATCACAATTAGACTCATCATCTCGAGACATAAGATGTTATCATTATGAGATGATAAAAAAAATAGCCTTTATTTCTACTACTTTCCAATTTATACAAAAGAATTACTTAAAATTAACTTAGTTATGAACTTAACTATAAATTTAATATTAATAAGTACTAAATCAACTATAATAAATAAATTAAGTAGTAGTTACCTCTACTGCAAAGGCCTAAACCTTTCCAATACGCTGTATATCTGGCTCTTCTCATCCAGTCCAGTCCAACTCTTTCTTTCTTTCCTTTTATCTCCCTCTTTTTCTAGAGCCTTCCCATTGTATCCATTCCGTAACTCTTTTCATCCATCTTGAATCATCTAATTATGAGATAAGCATCATTAACCTAACAATTTCACTACTTAATCCACCCTTAAAGCCCAGAAAAGGGCAACAGTTTGATACCCACCGTGGCCTCCAACGGGAAAAAAACTATTGTTAAGTGCTTGGTCCTAAGCATTTTCCTTTACTGCTTTGCTTGGCAACAGGCATAGTTAATGAAAATGCTGTTAGTGGTGCCACTTTTAAAATACACCAAATTAAATTTTCACAAAGGAAATACATTTGATTTAATTTTTTATATTATTATTCATCTTCAATCATAAATGGATGGTTCTTCGATTAATTAATACCAATGAAGATAATAACAATGGTTATTGCTATTTTTTGCTATAAATAATGGACAATAAGCGGATGTTATGTGTGAGAAAAATATATACATTAGTGCAACAGTGATGATAATTATTTACCTTGTGTGCACAATTATTACTTATTCATGTGGCTATGTAATGAGGAACTTGTAATTTATAACTCATCTAGAATTATAGTGTTCAAAAACAGTGCGTTTTCTAGAAACTTATTTCACGCACAAATAAACTGTCTATACAAGAGCGCTTATTTTATTTTATTATTATATTATTTCAAAAAAAGGAAAACAATTAAAT
The DNA here is from genome assembly GCA_949711755.1 of Leptidea juvernica. Taxonomy (NCBI): domain Eukaryota; kingdom Metazoa; phylum Arthropoda; class Insecta; order Lepidoptera; family Pieridae; genus Leptidea; species Leptidea juvernica. The sequence goes on along the minus strand of CATIXQ010000016.1, from coordinate 1,818,450 downwards.
CCACGCATTTGTAACGTCGAATACTTAACATAATGTGACACTCGTGGTCTAAAATCCAATAAAAAAATTGCATTGAAAGAAGTGATTCCATCATAGTTCTAACTAAGCCCATATAAATGGACAAACGAGCGTACGGGTCACCTGATGTTAAGTGATCACCGCCGCCCACATTCTCTTGCAACACAAGAGGAATCACAGGAGCGTTGCCGGCCTTTAAGGAAGTTGTATGCGCTTTTTTTGAAGGTACCTGTGTCGTATCGTCCCGGAAACACCACACAAGGAAGTTCATTCCACAGCTTTGTAGTACGTGGAAGAAAGCTCCTTGTAAACCGCACTGTGGAGGACCGCCACACATCCAGATGGTGGGGATGATATACATTTAGAAAGAAATTGTTTTTTTTTAATGTTACGACCTAACATCTTAGATAATTTATATGTTTACATAGAACCTCTTGATGCTAAACAGCCGATGAGAACAGACCAGTAATATTAGTTTAGTGTGCGTGACAAGCTACATCTTACACTCGCGATTTGTATGACACTTTGTGTTAGTGTGCGTGCATTGCTCAAAATAGAGGTTAACTGTCAACTTAAATTTTATTTCAACGTTTTCACAGCTGTCACAGTATGTCTAGACACATGAATGATCTAAGCTATACAAATTCAAATTAATTTAACTTTTGTCCATTCATCCAAGTTTAGTAGACATATGAGTTACAAGGGGCTAATGGTAATTGAAGTTCAATTTTTTTTTATGGAATAGGAGTGCAAACGAGCGTACGGGTCACCTGTTGTTAAGTGATCACCGCCGCCCACAATCTCTTGCAACACCAGAGAGAGGAATCACAGGAGCGTTGCCGGCATTAGAGCACAAGGAAGCTCATTCCACAGCTTTGTTGTACGTGGAAGAAAGTTCCTTGTAAACCGCATTGTGGAGGACCGCCACACATCCAGATGGTGGGGATGATATCCTAACTTGTTGCGTGTCGTGCGAAGGTGGGATTCGGCGGCAGGAATCAGGTTAAACAGCTCTTCGGAACACTCCCCGTGATAAATGCGGTAGTAAAACCTACAAACGTCAGGGTGTTTAATTAGGGTTGAATTAGGGTGTCGGAGTGAGCGCACATCGTAACTTCAATAAAAATCCACAATGGCATGAATTTATGCTACGGACTCTACGATATTTTTACAGCCGTGTGGGTCTCGATACCTTGAACATACACAGTACACTAGTGTAAGTTAAATTAATGGAAACACACACTACCTCTACAGCCTTCACATTATAAACATCAAGGTAAATCGTGATTTGTGAATAGCAATAAAAATAATTACTATGTTTACAGTAATTTATTTTAAATACAAACATGTATAAACTGTTGTAGCTTCTATAATCTTGACAGGACAGTTTACGTAAACTTTCAAAATGATTAATGTTATTTCGATAACGAATTCTATTTGGATGTACGTAATTTTGTATTAAGTGGGTGATTAGCTTTGTTTGATGTATAACGTGATTATTTCATAGTTTGCGATACTTTTCAAAGTCATATGACTTTACACTTTAATCTTTATCCGAATAGGCTTAAACTAAGCGCTTTTGAATCGTCATTGTAAATCTAATATATAAAATTCTCGTGTCATGGTGTTAAACTTTGAACTCCTCCGAAACGGCTTGACCGATTCTCATGAAATTTTGAGTGCATATTGGGTAGGTCTGAGAATCGGACATCTATTTTTCATCCCCCTAAATGTTAAGGGTGGTCCACACGAAATTATTTTTTTAAATTTTTTTGACCCTTTTTTTTATTTGTTTGATTATGAGTCAGCATTATACATACAACTTCAAATTTTCACTCATCTACGATCAACAGTTACTTTTGTATCGCGATTTTAATATCGGCAATACAACGTTTGCTGGGACAGCTAGTATGTAATATAAATTACTGAATCATCCATATGTTCGGTAAAAGTAGCTCGTGAGAAGTATATATAAGAAACTCAGCGACCACTCTTTAAAATATTATTGAATATTATAATTAGAATTAAGTGAGTAAGCTTGGGGATCGGTAAAACCACCGGTGACATAAAAGTCCACCAAGGGTACGGGCCACCCGAACGTAAATGATCACCTGAAGAACTAGAATACTATTTAGAACAGTGCGAACTTTTTTTGAAGGTAACTACGTCAAATCAACATCGAAGGAAACAGAGTTAAGACATTCAGATCAAAGATTCGTTGTTTACGTCAAATAAATTAAATTTGAAAGAAGCGATTTTTTTTCAATAAACAACATAATAATGAAGATAATAATCGGAAGAAAAAACATTTAATAAAAGTTTCACTTTAAAACCGCATTTTAGAGGAACGCCTAAATAATAGTTCTCCATAAAATATCTTTAAAAGTATACCTTTATTACAACTTGTGTTAGCTAAAATTAATATTGATATTTGTTTGCAGACGTGTTCGGAATTAATAAAGGCTGGTTTAAAGTTGTCGATAGAATCTAAGCGGAAGATGTCTGGAAGCGACACTGACGTTGGTGTGAAGAGGATGAAGAGAGAAGATAGCGACGAGGACTACGACAGCAGTAACACACAGCAGTCTAAAAATGAGGTATTTATTATCCTTGAATAATATTATTTTAAAACCCTTTATTCAATTTGTGATGTTTTTAAAGTGATAACCCTCACTTCTAGGATTGATACACAAATAAAATTTGAAAAACAAAATTTTATGAACGATGCGGGATTCGAACCCACGACCTCCGGCGTTCCGTGCCGGTGCTCTAACCAACTGAGCTAACCGTTCGAGTACCGCCTCGTTATAAAATTATGTTTGCTTTGTTCAACTCTCAGGTTGTGGCTTCATCTACAGGATCTACTTTACAGTAATTGATAACCTGCTCAACCCCAGTATTTGCATATTAGGAAATTGACTTGAGATGTCGCTCTTGTAAATCTAAACAATATGTTATTTTTACAACCTGAGAGTTGAACAAATCAAATAGAATTTTATAACGAGGCGGTACTCAGTTGGTTAGAGCATCGGCACGGAACACCGGAGGTCGTGGGTTCGAATCCCGCATCGTTCATAAAATTAAGTTTTTCAAATTTTATTTGTGTATCCTTTATTCAAACAAAACACATCTTATAACTATATTTACAATACTATGATTACATTTAATTAAAACTATATAACGGGGAAGTGTACCAAGAATACTGGCAGTATTTCCACGTTGGATAGCTAGGCTGAACCGTTGACTTAAATTGACGCTTGCAGTAGCCCTATTGAGGCACGCAGATAGTATTTTGTACATTCTCCGCCCCTTGGGCCCCACGGGCCAAATTATTATTTAAATATTTTTATTATTGTTTATATTACATGAATAGAATAACATAACATATTGCAGCAACACTTGGTACACATCATGAAGCTATATCACTTGATAAAGGAGCTTTGACATGGGGAAAAGACCTGAGAAGAAACTCCCAGCCCATCTTTTAAATTATAGAATAACAAAATTGCTTAGACTACTTAATATAATGCATACAATTTTAGGTGGCATGCACGGAACCAGTCAATAACCATGAATTATTACCTATAATATAACTTGTTATAGGTACTTGTGAGCCTTTCTTATCAAAGAAGCTAATATATGTTTCTTAAATTTGTACTCAGTGAGATCTAGTAGACTGCCTGTTATTTTATAGCAAAATTGAATACCAAGACCTATAAAGGAGCCCTTAACCTTTTACACGACAAAATATAGTTTATTCAATCTTCTTAAATTTAAGATAAAATACTTTTACTGTTGTTTTTTCATTAAACAACTTCCAATTCGTTGGCAGAGCTTTAACTGATTAAAATAAACCATTTGTTATTTCTGATTGGTTTCCCTTACGGCTGCAAGCTTTGAACCATTGACGATTGAGATTCAACCCTTACAAGTGTACCGGCCACCATGTTTAGTGATCACTGCCGCCCACATTCTTCCGCAACACCAGAGGAATCATAGGAGCGTTGCCGGTCTTATAGACAGGTAAACGTGTCATATTTAGAGTAGTCATTCCATAGTTTGGTTGTACTTGACAGAAAGTTCCTTAAAAAACCACATCGTGGAAGAATGCCACGTATTAAGTAAGCTTCCAGACGGTGGGGATTCAATTGTCTGTGTGAGATTCAAATTTGTGGCGTGTCGTGCGAAGTTGTAGAGATTTAGGGGCAGGATCTACTTAGATTTTTATTTTTTCACTAAGTAAACTGAAAATTTTGAGTATTCTGTTTCAAATTAAAATATTTGTATTAAAACTAGGTACCACTCATTCGAATATTTTTTCTTCAGACCTGAGAAGAACGGGCGCAAGTAACTCATCGGGCTTCTTTTTTTTAATTTCGTTTTAAAAAAATAAAATTTATTATTTTAATAGCCCGAGTCCTGTGGTATCATTAAGAAAGTAGTTCATGTTAAAGTAACCTCAACTGCATTAAAGTGTTTTAACAATTCTTTTGAATTTCGTAGCACATTATTATTGAATAAGTTTTGAAAATTTTCTGGAATCATGTGGTAAAAGCTATATATCGGCCCACAATAGACTTACAAACTCTACTTAACCAAGTAAACAGTAGTTTTAGACTTTTCATATGATACTACAATACAATACAATTTATTATATGAAGAAGCTGTACATTTAAATAAAATAATAAAAAAGAGCGGAATTGAGTTTCAATTTTCCGAAGTAAAAGAAAATGGCAAAATGAATATAAAAACTTTTGACTTTGAGTTTGAGAATAGATTTCAGATTTAATATTTCCTGGAACCACAGTAGTATTACCGTTTATCAATATAACTTCTAAAGTTAACATTTTCAAATAAAAAAGTCTCAGTAAAATTCTCTGCCGTTATACATCATAACTCAACTAAAGCACAATTTTATTTAAATGCGCAGACGCTGACAGACTCATAAAAATGCAATCAAATATCGCCGATGAAAAAATATTGCATTCACTCTTAACAATCAAAAACAATGAAGTTCATTAATTTCAATTGTTACAAAATAAAAAGGGTTACAGATTACAAGATTTTACCGGCGTAGTTAAATGAATAAATAAAACCTAAATTCCATCGCTTTATGCTTCATTCATATAATATGGAAATGCTGTGAATCTATTAAATTATAACATATATTAAATAGAAATTATATATATTTACACTAGCTGGACTGAGTACGTAGGAGCAACATTTCAATATTTTTTTAAAAAAAAAGAACACGTACTTATACCAACTTATGTTACTTATGTCACCCGGGGATAGTGTATCTTCTCAACAGTGAAAGGATCGTTCAAATCGGTTCAGTACTTTCGGAGCCTATTCAATGCAAACAAACAAACAATCAAATATTTCCTCTTTATATTAAGAATACATAATTTTCTGTCATTTTTTCAATACCGGATTTAGAGGTCAGGCTTCGAGAAAACAACGAAGTGGAATTTCTAAATAAAATGGACAATTTTAATTTACAGTACAGATTCTTTTATTATTTAACAATCATATAAATATAAACAGTTTGTTATTTTTGTGATATCCCTCTCTTGTGGGATTAAATATATTTACTTTCCTACCAATTAATTTGTAACCAAAAATTTTATCGAGTCCTGCATCGCTCATAAATAATTTTGGTACGAATTAAATTTGTATATAAATATAATCGGATACAAGAGTTATCTGGAATTAAATTTTATCGTTAACGAATGGAACCTTTCGAGCTTTTTTCACTGAAATCCAGTTTCCGGTGTAAATCACTTTCAATACTCAGGAGAGGAAGCGGTTGCCTCATCGTGGTACGAAATTTGATAAAAATGGATTTTCAATGCAATTTCAAGGTTTGGGAACGTAACTCTGAAATTTTGATCTTCGAGAATTTGGAAGTAAAATAGTTTTAGTAGGGTTTTCCTTTTGTTCGAAGTCTCTATTGAGCCCCTCTTCTCGGAGGCCCCGGGGCTTAGGCCCCGGTTACCCTCTCCTAAATCCGGCCCTGTCTTTTTTATGAGAAAGAACCGAAACACAATAATTCTTGCACGTTACTGCTTCACGGCAGAAAGAGATAGCAATATGCTGCCACCTAGTCGGCATTACAAGCCTCCCTCTGGTCTCACTGTCTACATTCCTTTATACATCTAGTTAATTATTTAACTAATTCTCTTTTTCTTTGGTAGGCTTGGTCTTATCTATAGAAACAAACAAACAGTCTTGACGTTCTATGTTCATGTTTCGACTATTCACATACCCAAATATAAAACTGTGTGCTCGTTAAACCATCACGACAGTAATAATCATATTTTGGCAAATAATTTATTGCTTCCTCGCACATGGTCCGCATTCAATAAGTCTCGCCTCGTTTAATGTGGTATGAAATTTTAATTTTACACAGAGAAGGTCATCTCGGGATAATATAAACTGTTGTTAATTTGGGTGTTAATTATGTAATTTTATGTGTGCACAGTTATTGCTAAATTATTCAGCCCACAAGTTATCTTTTTTCGCGAAGATTTTAAATGGACAATTACCTTTTTGTTAAGTGACAACATCTGCAGATACTCTTGTCCAATTCTAGAGTACGCTTTAGTACGCTCAATAAGAGCTTATAAACGAGCTAGCAAAGGAATTATATTTCCGCTGATTTTGATTATCATCATCATCATCCACTGCTAGACAAAGGCCTTCCCAAAGATCACCATGACGATTGGTGATGCACTGCCCTTATCCAACGTAATCCGGCCGGCGATCTTGACCAGATCGTCGGCCCATCTAATGGGGGGGCCTACCAACACTACGTATTCCGGTACGTGGTCGCCATTCGAGGACTTTACTACGCCAATCGCTATCCATTTTGATTATAAGATAGCAAAATCTTTGAACCACATAGAATTGTGTATTTTAAAAGGTAACTGCGAGAGTTTTTTATTTTATAGAGCGCTTTTACTGCCCGACACATTATTTTGTATTCACGTAATAATAACGTCGTAAGAAAAAAGAATAAAAGTCTAAAGAAATCTATTTTGTCAAAAAAAATAGCATGAATTAATAAATCTGCAATAATTCTACGTAATAATTACTACTCATTCTATGGGGAAATAGTCGTTTCCACACAACTAGATTTCACAAAATTCAACTATTACAATACAAGTGGAAAATACGTAGTAGTATGAGAACAACCATACAGTTAATATTTGCCATTATACAAGCCAAACTATCAAACCTTTCACTAAAGGACTCACTGATATCGTTTGAACAGTTGGAGTTATTAGGATTGAGGAATATTTAGAAGCCAGGGAAACAAGAAACTACCTGGTTTTACGGAATAATCTGTTACAATAACATACTTTGTTACAACAAGAGTGAACAAATTTATCATATTTATTACTGTACCACCCAACAATGTCCCGGGAAACTTATACAGTAACAACATATCTGAAGTAGCGTTCAATCATAGAATAGAGCATTATTTAGACGGAGCGATTACCAAGTATGTGCACCTACAGATCACAGAAATCAATGTCTAGAGTCTGTGTAATATAATAATATAATCAATAAAATTTTATATTAATAATTATTACGTGATCCAAAAGTTCGAATAAGTTTATATCAGTACTCCTTGACCGGACCTATACAAAGATTTATAGTTTACATACTATGTATTGCAAATATATTAAATATAAAACAACCTAAAAAGGTATTTGTCATTTCAGTGGAGATGTACTAAAGATTGTCGCCAATCAAAATAAATTTCAATTGACAATATATTATATCTATAAAATTTCCTTTTTTATTAATTTATGAAATAAAATTTTAATAGCAACGCCTTCACAGCAATATAAATCACTGCTTTGCTAATATCTGTGCTAAGTTTGGCTAAAGAAGAAAAAGGTAATAAATCTATAATTATTGTACTCAAGAGTACTTACATAAAATAATTAAATTTATAGCAGTTCTCTATTACTGATTTTTATTTTGAGGTTTTGTTTTCGTTCCGTCTACTGTATTCCTAGGCCAAGTGTTCCCTTACTTATAATTCAACGGCTTGATTGAAGTTTTACGAGCCTCAAGCCGGTGTGCATTGCAATCGCACTAGCTCGTGACTCTACTGCTTGATTGAAGGATATCATGATGCATGATCGATCGAATATTGATTGCGTCACAGTACAATCTGTGCCGGCTTATTTGCTTTCCTGTCACAATAGTATATCTTGCATATCAGCAACTGCAAGACATACATTTGTATGAAATTCTAATCCAACTTAAGCAGAATTGATGTGACTTTAGGTTGTTAATGAATAGAGTAGAAAGAAATACAAGCCAGAAATTCAACTGATTATCAATTTGTGGTCGACAGAGCCATGTTTCTTTTACAACATTCTTCTTCTTCGGCGTTACACTCTTGTCAGAGTGGTCGTGGTCGTCACGTCGAGGTTAGTGGCCTGTTTCACAATGCGACGCCACTCGTCGCGAACTGCCGCTCTTCTCATGCATTCATGCAGAGTACCGTCGACAGCTTGCCTCACTTGGTCCGTCCACCTCATCGGGGACCTGCCTCGTGGTCTAGTGCCCTCGACTTTACCCTGCACTATTAAGCGTTCTATGGAGTCGCTTCCACGTCGTGATACATGCCGGAAGAAAGTGAGAATGCGAGCTTGAACGGTAGTAGACAGTCTCTGTTTGATGCCGAGCTCCCGAAGAATGGACTCATTGATTCGGAATTCCGTCCACGATATACCGAGCATTCTTATCCAGCACCACATCTCAAGAGCATTGATCTTTTTCTTCTCACTTTCTCGTAGGGTCCATGTCTCAGCAGCGTAGAGGAATATGGGGAATATGAGAGTCCTTACAAGTCGTATTTTGGTGGTTTTAGTGATATTGCGATCCTTCCATATTTTCCTCAATTTATCCACAGCCGATCTGGAGATTGCCATGCGTCGTTTGATTTCGTCTATGCATATTTACAACATTAGCGAAATCAAATAAGCGGTTTTGGACTTCAAGGTATCCATGTCATAAAGTATGTAGATACTTTAGCTTTTACTTTAGCCGTAGGGCTCATACATACATTTACAATAATATTATTATTGATTATAAACTTATTATAAGATATAAAAAAGCTAAACTCTATACAGGACTGATTCGTTTTAAATGTTTATTACAGTTGACACCAGAAGACGAGGAGAGGCGACGACGCAGAAGAGAGAGGAACAAAATAGCAGCAACTAAATGTAGAATGAAGAAGAGGGAACGAACTGTGAACCTTGTTAACGAAAGCGAAGTTCTGGAGAATCAGAACATTGACCTCAAAGCACAGCTCAAGGTAAAGTGTACCTAAATATTAATTTCAGTAGGGATAAATATTCTATTTAAAAAATTTAGGTTACTTATTTGTAGAATACATGTGTATGTTCTATTTTACTTCCCCTTCTTCAGTTTTGTGAATATTTTCAATTAGTAAGCAGTCAATGCAATCTGTATCAGTGAAAAGATGTTTTGAAAAAAATTAACACTGTAATAAAATTTTCTGCTACTTGGTTTTTTAAGAGTAGCTATCTAATATAATTAAGGACTTCGTAATAGAGGAGCAAGATCAACGTGCTCGTATAAACTAATATTTCACCCAAAAGGTGCTCTTACTGATCGAACTATATAATACGTAATAATAACTTATATTTTGTTTCAGGACTTAGAAGTACAGAAAAGACAACTAATGGACATGCTGTCAGTACACGCAGCGTCATGCCTCAAGAACAATACTGCCACAAATACCAACCGAACCTCACCAACAACATCATACAATATGATTCGAACATTTGAATCGCCAACATTCCCCATCTCTTTTGATACCAACTCTCCCTACATCAGACCCGAATCTGCCAACATTCTCGCATCCAGCTACACATGTGTCACTCCGATCAACGGAGACTCTTCCATAGACACAATTTCTTCACTGGAGTCGACTTATATCGCTCCTCATACCATAGATATGGACTACACGAGACCAGAGAGTGTTCTAAGCCTACCTCCAACTTCAGACGGTAATTTTGGGACCACTGACGGTTACTTGCCTAAAGCCTCCACAATACTCGGTCCGATTGAGCACGAAAGTGAATATTACGAGACAGAACTATCTTATAACGTTTCATCACAGTGCCATACGTATCCCAACACTCTTCAGGATGCTCAATCGAAGATTAACAACAGCTTAAACGATGGCTGCTTAGTTTAGTTGCAAGTATCATAATCGGCCGGTCGCGGTGGTCCAAATTATCCGACATGTATACGTATATAAATTTTTATTAATTCGAAATGTTCAGTCTTCACATTTTTCGCTTCCAATCTTGTGATTAATGTTCAAATTTTGTTGAAATTAATTCGAAATGAAATTGTATGTCTACTGTGTAGAACGACGAAATATAGTGGTGTCTGTATTTTACCCACGAAACATTTTATACTTCCATGCAAAAAAATTTAATGTAAAACAAACTTCCAACATAATATCTTCATTGTATTAATTTCAGCGTTGTGAAATAATTTATTACCAGACACCAATGGATAATTTAAAACTGTGAAACAGTTGCTTAGGTAGGTATAACATAAAATAATTGTTTTACTCTAACATTACCGTAGTTTATAAGTTCTATAATTTTGCTTTGATCTGTACAAAATATTTATGAAGATCTGATTAAGTTAATCGTAAATCATTCGACATGGGACAAGTTATAGTAAATAGCCATTAAATCTAGTCGAATATCGACACCAAATACAAATATCACATTCTACCAGTACAATTAATAAATAAATAAATACCTCCAGTTGATACTTCAGAAATATATTGAACGTTGAAGAAATTGTCACATTTTTATTAGCTTTCGATAATTTACCATTATATAAGTGTAGTGTAAGATGCTTTAACTCGGAGTATGCGGTGATAATATAATATAATAAGATTATCGAAGAGTGTGATGTATATAACATATATATTGGCTTGTATTTTTGTGCTATAGACACAAAGTGTCTCTACATAACCGTCTTAAGTGCCTATATAATATATTTATTCGTTACTTAATATATTTAATATTAAGAATATATTTTATTCAGTGTTCGGGTTACCTTTTCTTCAATATAATATTAAGATTTGCAAAGCAACCGGAGTTGTACGGCTATGTATTTTCTGAGTTATGTTATTTGGAAGGAACCCAACGGTAAATTATTTTATCTGTGACCCATATTTAAGCTTTCGGGAGCTTATGCCTAGAATAATTATGTAAGTCAAATTGAAATAGTCTATTGGAAAAATATTGTGATTATTTTATATTATCTGTAATCGAATCATAACGCGTGTAATATTTTTTTATCAGCTTTCCAGTACTTAATAATAACAATTTTATTTTTTTATAACTGTTAATACTAACGTTCCCTTTTTTAGATACGTTTAATTGATTAAACTACATAAGGCACCGAAACCGCAATCGTACAAAACAATTCTGCGCACAATTTTGTTACAAGTGCCTTCACGCAGTTATCCTAGTCTTACGACTGCAAATGTTCAGGTATTTAGGCTTAAGGCAGTCATGAAAGCATTTACTTTAATATAATGTGATAACGAGCTTCTATAACATAATGATGAAAGAAGCCAGATAAAGGCCTCCCTTCCCTTTCTACTACATATACGTACCTTCCTTCGCCAATGTTCGTTACATATGAACCCGGCCTTATAATCTAAATTTCTCTTGGAAATTTCACTGTTTATGGCAACTTCAAATTTCCCCCCAATACAATCCCAGTTAATCACTGGTGTACGAGAGACTGTATTTTTTTTTCAAAGCAATATCGGTCATCGTCTCTTCGTACCGGCTCCACGTTTGGGGCGCGACTGCCGCGTCCTGCGAGTATCGATGGTTGGTTCCACGGTTTCACGCTCGAAATTCGCGGCGACTATAATCCGACAACTTCGTGCGCGACTGTCCAACGGGGTGACAGATGGTTGTGGAGACGAGGTACTGTACGACTGTCTCACGCGTTACCCTTCCCCGCTACCCGCTGATATCATTGGCACGAAGTTGTCGGACGACATGTCCCGTGACAACGGATTCAGGCTTCGTTCTCGGTTGTGAAGCGAACTAGGTAAGCGTTGTATATTTATGGCGGAAAGTTCACACATGAGTATCATCTGTAAACAGTAGCTGCGACTCACGAGCAAGTATGTAGAAACTGGCTGACCTCTACTATACACCACTGGACTGGCGGCTGTCAAAGTGCTTTTGTGCAGGCACAAAAGCACTTTGACAGCTTGATCAAACAGGTTGATATTCGCCATTTTGGCGCTGTTGGCCTTGTAGCGAGAGTCTGCGATACTAAAACTAGTGATGACAACCTCAGCAAAACATCGATAGATGGTCGGAAACTATTTATAAAAAAAAATGTATACTTTATTACGTTGATTCTTGAACTATAAATAAATAACACGGCAAACGAACGAAATTAATTCAAAATGTAAAAATACCTCAGAGTATTGTACGTTCCTTCGCAGCCATTTGTATTATACGTCAAAATTAGTTCTCAGGACGCTCGCGAGTGGCGCTTCAAATAGGCAGAAAAAATTTGCTGTCAAACATATGGAACAGCCTCTCCAGTGATATATTTTATACAGGTCAGTGTTTCAGCAAACGGTGCGACAGAGAACACAAACACATCACACCATATTGTTGCCTCTCGAACATATTCAAGTTCGAAATTAGTACGTTAAATTTGAAATAGACCTTTTTTTATGCGAGCTTGTAAATTTGTATCATATAAAATGTTGAATTGAAAGAGGTTTAACATTTAAGTTATATATTAATATATATTATTTCCTCTAAGTAATCTTATATAGAAGATTATCTTCAGAAGGCGTTATATCTATATTTTTTATTGACATATAGTCTGTGTATGTGTTATTGATAAGTATGCTTCCAATTTTTGTTGCATGATTAGGTACATTATTTGGAGTCACAGCTTTTGTAAATTATGATTGATAACGACAGTGAGAAAACAAATGTGAGATTAAAAATTATATTATATATATAAGATATTTTTGTATTTTTATCCGCCACAGGCATAATAAAATTTCACCGAAATTGTTTTCATGTGGGGTATGTATTTTTATTGTTCTATGAATTTTTATTGCGTTGCTGTTATTACTAGTTGTACGGACAAGAAAGTGGGATAGAAATAAAGTGAGGGAATCAGTGATCTCTTTCTAGATTTCTGATTGTCTTACACTATATAAGAGAATCTCTCTATACCTATCTATGTTAGCACCTGTTACAGATATACAAGGTTTGTCTAGGGAAGAAATTAACATCAATCTCATGCATTGACATACTACAACTAGACTCCCAAACGCCTATAAAAAGGTCGTTAAAAAATATCCATGCGGCGTTGTATAATACATAACTAACACAGATAACATTGACACATTCATTCAAATTAACACCCCATTTTGTGGCAGTGATGTTCAATCTATGTAACACAAATAAGAAGCATTGAACGAAAACTCTGCCTACTTGACGCGTAGGCAGAGTTTTGCTTCACATAGTTTTTGAGTCTAGTTTTTAATTGTATGTCAATCTGTCATATAATATTGTCAATCGCCAATTTTAGAATACGCACCTATAGCAAGATAAAACTATATTATGTGTAGTTTTATAAAACTATTATTATAAATGTGGCTGGAGGTTGAAAAGTTATAATGCGATTGGTCATCTGATTTTAACAATATTCCAATATAATGTCAACTTAAGAATAGTTGTAATAATACAAATTAATTTATTTTTCAAATTGATTATAATTAAATAGATACCGAAATGTCACAAATTGTGTTTAAGTCGCAGTGATTTGGTCATATAACGGAGGATGTTAAAATAACAACACGGTTTTATCGTTTCTCGAAACAAATCTAGTGATTTGACCAAATGCCAGAGTTGGATCCGTGAAACACAAAGTCTTTTCTTTGGTTTTCTTTTCTTTCTTTTCTTCTAATTTAAAGGTTAATTTGGTAAGACTTCGACATAATTTGGTAAAAATTTAGTATCGTGTCGCAAGTGGCGGGGGATGAGAGGGGAAGGGGGGAAGGGGGAAGGCGGAACGGAGGGTGATGTCCTCTGTCCCCACAGTACCACTCCCATGAAAAGGTAACGCACCATTCTCTTGAAAATCAATTTAATATAATCTATCCTCAAACATTTCTTTAAAGGCCACGAAGGAGATGGCGGGCCATCCCACCATCCCCTTTCACCAAACCTGTCCGAGTCGAAGTCACTCAAGGCTGAAGTCTGAAGCTCGCTTTTACATCCCAAGTTCTTCTTGTGGGGACACTTCATGTCATTTCCCGGAACCAATTCTGGTATTTCATCAAATCTCTAGATTTGTTTTAAGAAATGATAAAATCGTCTTGTTCTTTTAACATACTCCGAGATTTGATCAAATCAATTAGGGAATAGACCAAATCTCTGCTATTATCATATCCGTACACATATACAATTCTACATTTGCCAATGTATCGTTCTAAATTTAATGTACATACTCAATGAATATCTACGGTCATTTTATTAGTAATGTATGACACATTTTATTATCCACAGTACATTATTAAATTATTGTTTTATTAATAAGATAAGTGTTAAACATCACTTGTACCTGCTTCTTGATGATATATATTTTGACAATCGAAGCAAAATTAATGTGCTTATTTACTGAAAAAATAAAACATTATATTGCATAATATTCAGCTTGGTTTTATTTGACGATTCCGTTTCATATTTTATTATTTTCAAGAGACGTCTACGGTAGAGCTAAATTTTTTGAGAACTATAATACTAAGGCCAACGAGACGATATAAAGAATGTAAACAACCAGGCCGTTACTGAGTACATTACCTATCCTGAGTTATATTGTCGTAAATACGACTGATTCGGATTTCGGACTCTTCAGACAAATCATCTTTATCTAAAACAGACGACAGCGATTAGAATAGGAAATCCATAGTTATTTAAATAAGTTATTTATTCAATTAAAAATATTTTCAAGCCCTGATATGTCTCGTTGTCCTTACTATACTTATTAATAAAGAAACCCAGATAATTCTAAAAGTAATTTTCACTATAATGATGACTTCAAGGACGAGTTACACGCTACTCTTAGGCCTGTACCAGAACGATTCTCAGCACTTGAGGAATTAGTATATATTTGTATACCCCCCGTATTAGGATCTTTTCAGTCACGGAAAAGACGATATATCGTGTGGTGACATTATTATTTAATATACCAATAACATCGATTGTAAATGTACTTTTAAATTAAATTTGATATAATAAATTTTAAATCAAAAGATTACTATTTATTTTTTGTTGAAATATTTTTTCCCGTCTGTTGAAGTTTCACTTCTACTATACCCCAGCATTTTTATTTTTTTCTATATATTACCAGAAGATCGCCATGAACATTGTGAAAGCCGTAGACATGTACTGTCGGTCTTTAATCATCTTCATGATTTAGGAGCCTAATCCCAGATGACATCATTTTTAAGGATCGGATGGACAAGCACTGACTTTCATGCGTCCGACATTCTCAACTCTGAGTATGAGTGGGGATATAACCGCGTTAGCACCTGGGAAGGCTTACTAAAGTATAGTAGATTATATAGACACTGATGCATGGTTCTTGTCTGGTTCTACGGAGGCCACCTAAATATTAAGTAGGCTAACTTGTTAGGTATATGATTATATGTAGATGTTTCTTCATGACGTTCACCAAGTGTTGTTGCAATAATATGTTTTGATTGTCACTCCCTCTGGTAAAAAAATACAGTAAAAGCTCTTTATTCGCGGGGTATATGTTCCCTAAATATGCCGCGAATACAGAAACCGTGAATACGGAATAGTAATTTATATGAGATTATAGGGGATATGTTCCTAGGTGACAAAATAAAAAACAAACATATAAAAAAAACAATTTAATTGAAGCTTTTGACCATACTTATTAATTATTATCTTCAGGCTTAGGCAACGGTTTAAAGAATTTTGTAATTTTATCTTATTTGGCAATTTTTAAAAGGTCATTCAGTTCAAACTGATACGAGTATTCAGCACTGGCATTAGCAATTTGCCTCTTAAAAATAAGACTTCGTTCCATAGACGGATCAATTTTCATAAAGAAATCACAAAGATCATTTGCCAATTTTAAGCCTTCACTAGGATTTTTCAGAATTAAATGTCACATTTCCAGTGCTTGTTGAAGCCTCTTCTTCAATGGGCTATGAATTTCACATTTCCTCCAAGTCGATTTCAGTCAAATCTTCATCTTGCATTTCAAGCAACTTCTAAATGTCATTCGATTCTATCTGTTCGTACTCATCTCGTCCTATTCCATTCGCAATTTCGGCTATATTGGAAGTACAAAATTTGTAATAAAACAACAAAAATTTAGAGATTTTTTATTCATTACAAAAATACTACTATACATAACTTGTACAGATAGGTATCCACATTTCAGTGTTGGGCGCGGTGAAGATTTTATTACTTACCTACAGACATCTGCAAACGACAAAAGAAATTAATTCGAATAAAACAATATAAATATATTTCCAACCATTAGGGTAATGAATAGATTGAGAATACAAACAGCTATAGGGGCGTGGATGAAGGTAACAGGTAACAAATTTCGTTCTTCAAATTCAAACATAAATATTACTTTAATTTTAACTTTTTATGAGTATCGAAAATGAGAGATTTGTGAAAGGTTGGCAAGAACGTTGCTAGTAGTTAGAAGTGGTCGGACGTTCAAACTGAGGCGAAGGCAACAAAACGAATATAACAAGATCCCACTATCCGTACGTAAGAGCGTGATGTTACGTCTGTACGAGTTAGCGGTGCGAAGTCGTATGATTTACTTGCAAAGTATACGCGGAAACTAAATGAAACATGTACTACTAAGTACCTATCTTCTTCTTCAAACCTTCAGAGTAGTATGTTTATAGAATTAACTGCATCGGCAGTATTATTATCAGCGCCGTAGCTAGTGAAATTACCAGGCAAATGGGACTATACATCTTATGTCTCAAGGTGACGAGCGCACTTGTAGTGCCACTCAGAATTTTTCGGATTTTCAAGAATCCTAAGAGGCACTGCATTGTAATGGGTAGGGCATATCAGTTACCATCCGCTAAACGTCATGCTCGTCTCGTCCTATATTTCATAAAAAAAATCTGTGAGGCACTACCACCACATCAATATATATATATATATGTACAGTACACTCACAGTGCAAACGTACTGTTTTGTTATAATTGGAAGGTGCAGGACACAAGTAATATAACAGTAGCGTAACTCTGCGGTCTCTACTTGTAATTTATACCTGCGTCTAGGCGGAGCGCTAGGGCTGTTACTTAGATTGACGACGCGGACCAGCTAATTTAACTCGGAGAACGACCAGTCTCGATGGCGTGGCAATCAATAGTTGTGTATGTCCAAGATTGTTAAGCGGTCGTGTAAATCGTGTGTATGTGTGCGAGCGTCGATTTTGTTAAAGTACTGTTATATTACTGTGTATATTGTGGTGCGATGTGTTGGTGTGTACTGCAGTTATTAGCATATCAGTTATGAACATAGCACAATCAATTAGGTTTCCGGGTGGGTGGTTTATATGGAAGAGGGGGGCAAACGAGCGTACGGGTCACCTGGTGTTAATGTTGATCACAGCTCACATTCTCTTGCAATACCAGAGGAATCACAAGAGCGTTGCCGTCCTTTTAAAATGGTATTCGCGATATCCAGATGGCGATTGTCTCTCAGCAACGCTAAGTGGTTTAGCCATTCACAGGGAACTGGATCCTCGACAATTCAAACCTCTCTGTGTTGTACCCGGTCAAATGGTTCAAGCTGGTACTGGGGTACGTCAGAAAAGGCCGGCTTTAACTCAGGGGCAGACGTTCTGAGCACGATGGAAGAAATGCCACTACTTTACGTCTAAGCCCCAATCTCACCCATGTCACTTCAATCTGACTTCAATAAAACCCCAGTTTTACGTAAACGAGTCCAAATGCCAGTCTTGATCTCACCAGCGAATACATCAATACCTTTTCAGTGTGTTGACGTAAACTGAGTTTACATGTCATTAATAATAGAATGTTTCAAATACCTGTCAAAACTAACATCAATAAGTATGAAAAAAAAATCAAAATGTTTATATGTCAATGTTTCTATTACGATAACGACAGTGACAAGTTTTTAAGAATACTCGGACACAAAATCCTCAATTATGCCCCCTTTTTTACGTGTAGAATTCCCCACGGGCCGTCGCACCACACGGTGTACCATACCACGCCTTAGTAGGAGGAGTTCGGGAACGACGTTACTAGTACATCCGGTACTCCTCCTGGCGCCTATGCGCAAGAACGCGGGCACCATCTTCTTCAAACTTCAAACGTTGCCGGCTGACCACTAAGACGGGTCCCCAGGTTTGGTTACCAAGAGCAGCTTTCGACAACGACCAGAACTTGCATTCCAGTCGGATACCGAACTTAAAAGCCACTTTCCAGTTTTGAAAGAAAAAACCCAATAAGGCGAGCAAGCGAATCGCGGCGAATCGTCTCAGTTTGAACGACGCTTTAGCCGTTGGTGGATTAATTTATAAAAACAATATATTGTCATACATGTTGAGGCCTCCGATGCTGTCTGCATTCAAACACTGTTAACAAAGAAAAATATATTAATGAAAAGTCTATAGAGTATATATTGCTGGAGAAGGAAAAAAATTATAGGATTCTCTTTGAAGTATTATTAACAACTCCCAATCGCCTATTAAAGGGTCGTCAAAAAATGTCCGAGCGGCGTTGACAATAACTTATACAGATCACATCAAAACATTCATTCAAATGAACACCTTATTCGTGGCAGCAGGGCGGATTCAAAATTAATCCGCCCCTGGGCACCGGAAAAAAATCCGCCCCAATACTGTAATTTTACTTAAAATTATAGTTTATATATTTTATTTTTCAAAACTGAAATAACTATTTTATTGCAGAAACTATATTATAGTTATATACTCTAAAAACATGGATAACTATTTGTTTTTTTTCTAACAATTATAAATTTGGCACTAAGGGTGACTCATAATTAATAATTATTAATTACATTACATCAATTTTTTAACAGGCAAGCACGTCCGACTTTTTGAATTGCGAATTCGTCGATTAAATCTTCGCAATCTATAATTGTGCAATCTTTATAACACTAAAAAAAATTTTTTCACTTTCAAAATGTTGCCGCCCCAAAAAATTTGCCGCCCAGGGCAATTGCCCCAACTGCCCCTAGTGAAAATCTAGCGTGGCAGTTATGTTCAAAGTCTATGATCAAAAACTCTGCCTAATAGACGCGTAGGCAGAGTTTTGCTTCAGACAATTTTTGAGCGTGATTGTGAGAGTCTAGTTGTATTGTATGTCATTGAGGAATCTGCATTATTATCAAAACAAAAATAATAAGTATTTTTGCATTTAAATAAACAAGCGTACGATCCGGGTAGCCCAGTGGTTTGTGACCCTGTCTACTGAGATAGATGTCCCGGGTTTGAATCCCGATAGGTACATTATATGATGAATATGGATGTTTGTTTCTGAGTCATGGATGTTTCTTTGTATTTTTGTTCGTATATATATGTAGTAAGTATATAGTATTAAATATATCGTTGTCTTGGACCCATAGTACCTACAGGCTATGCCTTGATTGGGGCAAGATAATTTGTGTAAAAGTGTGTCAATATTACACAAATTAAATTTGCTAACACAATTTGTGAACGACGCGGGACTCGAACCCGCGACCTCCCGGGTTCCCTCCAAGCGCTCTTCCACTGAGCCACCCGTTCGAGTGACGTTATCGTTCATAAATTTTGGTAAATCTTGGTCAACTCTCAGGTTGTGGCTCCATCTACATCTACTTTACAGTTGATAGCCTGTTCAACATTTTCATACCAAAAAATTGATTTATGATGTCGCTCTTGCAAATCAATCATTTTAAAATTAAAATGAAAAAATTAAATAATAAAGAAAAGTTATTAATTGATATCGTACCATTTCGCTCGCTTCGACCAGTCCTTCGGCGTCCAGTGCAAGCATTTGGGGTCGATTCGTAACAACTTCTTCTCCATGGCTGCTTCGTGTTGTTCTATTGTTTCCTGTGAAACATTGCCACAAATATATTTTTATGTTTAGAAAATACGATGACCAATCAAGTTAGAAAGTTGGTAAG
>CATIXQ010000016.1:1705193-1788126 GCA_949711755.1 Leptidea juvernica | reverse complement strand
CCGTGAAGCAGTAATGTGTCAGCATTACTGTGTATCGGTCTGAAGGGCGCCGTTAAATTACTGGGCAAATGAGACTTGACATCTTATGTCTCAAAAGTGACAAGCGAAGTTTTAAGGCCGCTCAGTATTTTTGGGGTTTTTCAATAATCTTGAGCGGCGCTGCATTGTAATGGGCAGGGCGTATCAATTACCATCAGCTGAACATACTGCACATCTTGTCCCTTTTTTTTATTTAAAAAAATAGCCAGTTTCTATTTAAAAGAAAATAATGCAACGATCTTTAAAATGGTTAAGATTTGAGTGTGTTAAAATCCTCGGCTTCGCCTCGTGCCTACAAATTGCGCACTCGTGGGAATGGCTATCATTATCCTATTATGGACTAAGGACTCATAAAATAAGGCACTTTAGTATAAGAAAATTCTAAAGATTCAGAAATTATGCGCGCTGGGTAGTACTATCATTGATAGCGCTGCTTTTGTTGTTAAATTTTTAACATTTTTTGCGCATTTTCATCGTGGTAACATATATTTTTTACTTCAAAATATATAGCTGTACACGTATATATTGGTATATTATTACAAAAGAATTATTAAGTAAAAAAAAATAAAGACGATGCCATTTATATAAGCATCTGACTAAAAGAAGAACTTCAAGATTTGTTTATTTATGCAAACTTTACAGCATTTCTATTTTACAAATGAACACTATAAACTATATACATGTATTGCCTGTAACAAAGTTTGGCAGGTTAAATAAATTATAATGTAATAATAACAACAATAATAATATTCTATAGATTTTTACTATTATGGTAATTATATAAAAAAAAGAAGAAGAAGTCCTGAATAATGTGTGCTTGTGATGTATGTTATGAGTTGTGAGTAGTGTTCAGTGTAATAGGCATCGTTCTCAGCTTGGGACATGTGCTCGATCACTGAGTTAATAAATTTATTACGGTTGATGAAAAAAATTACAATATCTTCAATTTCTTTTTTCGTATAAATTTACAGGATTAGATTAAGATGGCTGGCCTTTTCAGAAACAATTCGTGCACTCAACCTTTAACATTAGAATATTTATAATGACACTGAAATACTACACGATTACATTATCTCTGGATCTGATGACGTCACATCGTCGCTTGGTTACGGTGCGCAAAATAAGCATTACTAGGATATTGTTATTAATAAATAATACACACTCTCATACAAATTATCTTGCCTAAAACTAGGCATAGCCTGTGCTATGGGTACAAGACAACGATATATTTAATACAATATACTTACTAAACATACATATCAACATCCATGACTCGGTTAAACAAACATTCATATTTATTCATATACATTTAGCATCAGAAGAAGAGGTACGTACATTTATTAATAATATTAAAACGAATGCCATGGGAATTGATGCACTGAACATTGATATGATTATCCTAACCTTAGATGCAACACTCTCCACAATAACCCAAATAGTCAACAAATCTTTATCCACCCATACCTTCCCTACTACTTGGAAAAGTGCACTTATAACGCCTATACCCAAAAAAAATACTGTTACAGATTTAAACGATTTGAGACCAATTTCTATACTACCAGTACTTTCAAAAGTTTTAGAGAAAGTGGTTCTCAAACAAATGACAGTATATTTAGAAAGCCATAATTTAATTCCAAAATATCAGTCTGGGTTTCGTAAAGGTCATGGCACTGAGTCGGCTTTGTTACATATAACCGATGACCTAACTGAGGCCACAGACATGGGATATACTAGTATAATGATACTGCTAGATTACTCCAAAGCATTTGAATGCGTACTCCCGGAACTACTTTTGAAAAAACTCGAACACAATGGTTTCTCTTTTAACACCTGTCAATGGTTTCGATCCTTTCTATTGAATAGAGAGCAAAGGGTAGTTACTGAGGGAATGGACGGACAGAAGAGGTACTCGACTGCTATGCCAGTACAGAGAGGTGTTCCCCAAGGCTCCTTATTGAGCCCAACACTACTCTCCATATTTACCTCTGACTTACCTTCACAGATTCATCACTGCAAGCACCATCTCTATGCAGATGATACACAATTATACTACTCATTCCTTGCTAAGGACGTAAACGAAGCAATTATTAAAATAAATAGTGATCTCAATAACATTTATACCTGGTCAAAAAACAACTGTCTCAAGATAAATCCCTCTAAAACACAAATGATCATCACCGGAAATAAACATAAAAAAGAAAGTGTGCTGAACTGTCAGAGCAAAATTAAAATAAACAACACTGATATAGCAATAGTCGAGAATGCGCGCAATCTTGGACTTATCTTGGACGGTGAGCAAAAGTATGTGCAACATATAAATAATAAAATAAAGACAGCTTTCTTTAAGTTAAAAACTTTATATAAAATAAGGCCTTATATCAATGAGGAACTTCGTCATCGGTTAACTGAAGCTATCGTGTTATCCCACTTTAATTACTGCAGCAGTACTTATGGTCCAAGACTAAACCAAAATATGGAATCAGCTATACAACGGGTGCAAAATGCTTGTATACGTTTTTCTTATAATATTCCCAGACGTGAATTCATAACCCCTTATTTAAATAAGAAAAATATACTTAATATGAAAGCTAGAAGAGAACTACAATACGCATGCTCAATTAAAAAAATAATTTATAGTAAAAAGCCAGAATATCTGTTCGAAAAACTGAATTGGATGAAACATACACGCAGTCCTACAAAATATTTACTTAAAGTACCTAGACACAGAACTTCAAACTTTAGAGGTTGTTTTAGATTTCTATCAGCAACTATATGGAATGATCTGCCTCCCCCCCTCCGAGGGAAAATGAGTGCATATACATTTAAACTCAAGTTTAAAACTGCCTTACTAAAACGACAACTTGCTAGTGAAAATCTAAAACACTCTTGCTTAAAAGATTTAAAACTAAAACACTTTTTTTGAATCTCCATATTATACACACCACACACACACACACACATACACACACAAACAAACAAGACTATAGCAAAGAGTAGGGATAGATACTTATGACTATAGTGTGATATATTCTGAATATGTAATATAAATATGTTAGATATAGTAAGAATAAATAGTATGATAGATTTTAAAACATAATTATATGAAACTAAGTATATGTATAATTACAACATTTGAAAGTTTATTGTAAATTTTCTTGATGATTTATATCTGGTGGACGTGGACTCTAATAGTTCCCTAATAACACTTCAGGGAGGGGGGCGGCTGAAAACCAGCGCTGCTTGGAGTAATGTACGCCGAGCAGCAGAAGCTGAGCCGCTACCTTTTGTTTTCATTTTAATTTGTAATCTGTAGCATGTAAGTTATTCTGTAATTTTTTTCTTTGAAAACAATAAATGTGATTTTATTTATTTTATTTATTTATTTATATTCATCATATAAATGATTGCACCTACCGGGATTCGAACACTCTCTCCTCTAGCTCAGTAGGCAGGTTCACTAACCACTGGGCTATAGGGGTCGTCAATAAACGACGATTAATTTTGTCAGTATTAAAAATTGGTGGAAAGATGTTGTGTTTTTTTTTTATGGAATAGGAGGACAAACGAGCGCACGGGTCACCTGTTGTTAAGTGATCACCGCCGCCCACAATCTCTTGCAACACCAGAGGAATCACAGGAGCGTTGCCGGCCTCTAAGGAAGATGTACGCGCTTTTTTTGAAGGTACCCATGTCGTATCGTCCCGGAAACACCGCACAAGGAAGCTCATTCCACAGCTTTGTAGTACGTGGAAGAAAGCTCCTTGAAAACCGCACTGTGGAGGACCGTCACACATCCAGATGGTGGGGATGATATCTTAACTTGTGGCGTGTCGTGTGAAGGTGGAATGGAAGTGGTTGTGATGCTGATTATTTTTATTATGAAAATGAAATAATCTGGGTTATGTAAAGACAAATATTTATTTTTCTGGCAGTACTATTATAGCGAGACAGAACAACAGAAACTACAGAACTATTAACAACAAAAGTGAAACCATAGCAATGAAAACTTCAAAAGCAAAGCATCACCAAAATATCACGACATGTAACTAACAGTTGAATCTGCAAACCGTACTGACACAACAGGACGAACGCGAGGGGGTGAAAGGGGAACGAGAGGGGGCTTCACGTTCCAGCGAGGTCCTGAGATAATGTGGCCGTGTATTAATACGTAACTTACATCACATTTTATAAAATTCACTAACAGAATCACTCACCAGATGTCGTTCCAGGCATTTTTTACTTTTCCGATACTTCAAACAGAATTCACATATGTAAATGCAGGGTAGATTTACCATTTCCTGAAATAAAGAAGTGTGGTTAAGAAGAATTTCTTAAACGATTGACGTTCCGGCGTCATCTGCCACGTAACACATCATGAAAAGACGTTTGACTTACCCAGGTGCGTGTATTAGTTTTCTAGGCACTGTAGATTTAACTAGTCGCAGTTGAGCTTTAGTCGGACAGTACTAGGTTTTGATGTCTAAATATCGAAATTGTATATCGAATATACCATCTGGAGACTGCCTACTGTTGGTATTTAGGATCTAGCGTAAGTAATGATTCTGATTCCTGCCGCCGAATTCCACCTTCGCACGACACGCCACAAGTTAGGATATCATCCCCACCATCTGGATGTGTGGCGGTCCTCCACAGTGCGGTTTTCAAGGAACTTTCTTCCACGTACAACAAAGCTGTGGAATGAGCTTCCTTGTGCTCTAATGCCGGCAACGCTCCTGTGATTCCTCTGGTGTTGCAAGAGATTGTGGGCGGCGGTGATCACTTAACAACAGGTGACCCGTACGCTCGTTTGTCCTCCTATTCCATAAAAAAAAAGATTTATGAGTTGGTGTTCAGTAGTTTGGTAATAAATTACTGAACCAAATTAAACTAAATCACCATTAACACTAGTGCTATATTTATGTTGATTCTAAACGAGGTAGGCACTGCCTAATTGCCTATACGGTATGCACGCCCCTCGACGTAGCACACTGCGATAACGCCCCGATCTCATCGTATTGCTCCCATCTTCGTGAGACTTAGACTGATATCTACAGATCATACTTAGATTTTGCTCAGACTTTAGTCACGTAAAACTCAAATGAGGTCAGAGACTTAGCGTAGTCTTTGATTTAGTATTTATAGTTATTTGGGAGCTGAGATTGTGCTCAGCTTAAGCTAAGACAGCCAAATAGAAAGGTTAAAGCGCGCATTATGATAGTATCCCAAACTCATTTGATTATTAGTTTTATTAAAATAACTGGCAATCTTTGAATGATTTCTGCGAATTGTCTATGTATTTTCGTCTTATGTCTTGTCAACTTATTCGGTACAAGAAATGAGAGCTGCTCTTGGTATATACTAGTTTGGATAATATAGAATAAAGAATTGAGAAATTGACATTTCCCAGTAAAATTTACATAATTTTATGTACGTTAATCGTGCAAATTGCCTTATGCAGTACCTGCGGATAGGGCGCGAAATACCATGGCCGAATCCGATGCCTGCCCAGCTCAATCATCTCGATATTCTTCATTCTGGTGACCAGGTCGTCATGGCCATGCGCCACCATACTGCCAGAAGTCCTCGGTCTGGTGGTGGGAGTGGCAGTGCCACTTACCACGGGCTCTCCGCCATCAAGGGAGTCTACTGGCTCCATCTG
Source organism: Leptidea juvernica (assembly GCA_949711755.1). Classification (NCBI taxonomy): domain Eukaryota; kingdom Metazoa; phylum Arthropoda; class Insecta; order Lepidoptera; family Pieridae; genus Leptidea; species Leptidea juvernica. Next base: position 1,782,428 of record CATIXQ010000016.1, on the reverse strand, counting down.
GATTTATTTCATTTTATAACAAAAAGTGAAATAATTATATTATAATTGTACACTTTATAAATGTATTTTATTAAGTTTCTTTTTTTTCTACTATTTTCAACATCACATACATCTTTTTGGGTAAGAGATAAGGCTTAAGAAAGAAGTTTTTTCCGTATTAAATTAAAACTATTTTATTTAATAGACATGCAAACCAATCAGTATTTTTATTTAATCACTTTCAAACTACATATAATACGAAAATTACGTCCGTAAAGAAGTTTCATTTGCTTCAAAAAGTAAGTACTCACAGGTTGGCATTCTCTCTATAATTTCTCTGGATAGGATAAGAGAGCATGGGCTTTGGTGGTCACTTACTCACAGTTGAATTGCTGCAATCTCATAAAAAAGGTAAAAATAATTTGTACTAACAATATCATTGTCGAGTGAGTTCGCCTTGCGTTTCCTGCTCATCTTCTTCTGCAGGGCTGCGACTAAGACCGCACCACCGTTGACTAGCGATGACGACTCATTGACCAGAGTTGGACTCGCCGGTCGTGATATCAACTGGCGAGGTTCTAGCGTGGTAACTTGAACCAAAATAACACAACATTAATAAACAAACGATCTCAAGTCGCACCTTGACAAGATTAGTGCGATGTGGTTGGTTGGGATCGTGGCTCACTACGCCTAGGTAAGGTAAGAAACACGTTAGCTGCATTAATATGCCTCACATTCATCATAAAATAGTCCACTGACTGTCCAGAAGCTTGCGAGACTCCAAGTTCTTATCGCGGGCCAATACTTTTATCGAACCTTACATAATGTGAGTTGTCGGAGCTTAGGGCATGTTCTGCCACTGCCGAGCTGCTGCTGCCCAATATGTAGCTTTTGCCGCACTCGCACCGCATTTCGTAGACACCAGGACTCTCCAGAGGGTCCCTATACTAAGGCGATCGTAGAAGACTACCAACCAGGGGGCGGAAATATAGTCTCATCTCGTTGGCCTTACAAAAGTCTTGGGTGACCACGCCTATAACGCCGATTGAAACAGACCGACCAGCTGTTTTATGAAATGGATGTGACATAATGAAACTGCTTGTTACTGAACTGGTGTTGTAAAATAGTGCAATAGGTGGTAATCACTTACCATCAGTTCCACTGTACACTGGTTTGTCCTTCTTATTCCAATAAAAAAGACAAGGAAAGAATTTTTGATGTATCAAAATTCCTATATAAATACCTACCAGAGTTATTTTTGTATTTATACACAATAGAATACTTATTTATCACACTTGTCTGAACAACATTTTAATGAAATACTTAATGCTAATGAACACAAATTTTCTATAAAAAAAACACATCAATATTGCTAATGCAATCAAAGCAATACAATCTCTTAGGGCCACCACGGTGGCGCAACCATTCACGTCATCGTGTTGCCCGTAATGTACCAAACTAGACACCAGAGTCATGACAGACTCTGAGACAGAAAATGGAGCTCAAAGAGATAGCACCACTGCTGTATGTACGTAGGAAAAGAAAGCTTAAGAGAAAAGGAAACAGTGGTGGATTCATCCTTATTAAGCCTTAGCATTTCATTTTTAAATGAAACGGAATTATCTGCTGAGGAATTAAACTAAATTGATAATCTATATTGAATTTCAACAATAAATCTGCATCGAAATTATCCATGGTATTCAATTAACAAAGCAATTAAAACAACAGTGCATACTTGTTGCACACAACGGCCGGACTGACGGCAGAATGAGAGAGACACCATACATCTATATAGTAATTAATGGTTGCGCGACCAGTAATATTCTGTGCATGCGTCCGAGCTGGTCGCACAACCAAAGACACACCAAATGAGTAGCTAGCTCCCTATAGAGCTGTATATATTTTGTTGGTAGTGGCGACTGGTTGCGCCACCGTGGTGTCCCGGTGAAATGTAGCCCTAATATAATGCAAATAATGAAAAGTTCGTGTACTATTCTCATTCAAATGAAATTGAAAATCGACATACCAGGTGCATTTCTAACTGAGGAGCCATTAGGAGTGTGGTTAATATGAGTTTTCTCAGGTTGTTTTGGTGGAATTGAGTGTGTTTCTCTATTGCTATGTGACTTCTGGATTTCACTGCAGAAACTATCATCTGCAGACAAAAATAAACTTAAACCATATAAATCCACTTGAATAGCATCACACAAATTTTTAATAAAGTTTGTAACATTAAATCCTTAATTAATTAACAACTTAAAAAGTTATTTAACCGGTTAAGTGGCGTAAAATATATTATTTTTATTTCTCGCGTTACTTGATGAAAATGATGCATACATAATTCTCAATAGTCCTCACGTATGTTGGCCATGCAAACAAATGTGCTGACATAAATAAAAAAAACAAAAGCAAAGTGAAGCGGTTGAAATTGATTGGATAAGTTAAGACTTCTTTATTTACATGACCTGATGACATAAAACCCCCCATAGCTACGGTTTCGCTTAGTAAAAAAAGCTATAAAATGTAAAAACTTAATTTACTTATCATTTAATAAATTGAAACTACAATTTTTATAACATTTTACTGCCTAAGCCATTCCAATCAAATATTTTTCACAAATAAATTAAATTACTCATACGAACAAAGCCTAAAAAGGCAGCATAACAGATATTTTTAAGGTGCCTGGTGATTTCATACCATCAAGAAAACTCTGCGCTCTTCCTATGATAATATTATAAATTTAGATACAATAAATTGCAAAGCAGTGCTAAATAAAAATCTAACTAGTCAACAAAACTGTACAAAATTAAAAAAATGAACATATTATGCAAAACTAAGATTAACTAAAGGCAAAACACACATACTAAGAAAAGTAGGCATCACGCCACCTCCTGATCCTATATGGGTTTTCTTTGGCGTTGTTGTGCCCGCAGCGGGTGCCCCATCTCGTCTTGGAAATATAACCTTCCGGGTGTCCAACCATGACTCTTCAACCCATTCGTCCAATCTTTTGTTATCTGAGGATAATTAACATAAGGTTATGCATTGAGAATAATACAGACTATTATTAGATATAATTAGTATTATTGAAATACAAGGGAAAACACCTGTGCAAGTCTAACTTGACTGCACACCAAAGGTTCGTAAGCTAAAAAATAATAAATCATCATTTTTTTATTTATTTTGATGATTCTAGTGTAGTAACACTGTGCTGTAACTATCTTACAAATAAAACAGGTATTGATAATATTATAGTAAAGATTAGTGATGTTAATGTTTCAGTTGAAATAATTAATTATTTTTAATAACAGAGAAAATAAGTAATAGTGATTGCACATTCCTATTATACTACAAATATGGTGTCACTGTGATCCCCAATCTTGTAGTAAGAGGCAGCTACTAGCAATTCTTGAATATAATTGTTAATGATTTACTATTTTCATGAGATAATTTCTTGACTTTGTGTTATATTTTTTATGTTACTCATAATACAGTTTTCCTGGTAATCACAATTAGGCTTTATATATTTCGATCAATGCTAACCCAAAAGTTCTGTCCAATATGTTACTTACTTACCTTCTATTTTTTTCTCTTTTTAATAAATTCTCTTGAATAGAGATTTTTAATTCATGAGTATGTGACATATATGACACTCTTTAGACAAGAGAATAAATAGTAACAAAACATATAACACCTGTGTGTGATGTTGACAAACTTGCACTGGGCCACAGTGTTTGAATAAAATCTACTTCATTTTACAGTTCTAGGGGATCTTTGAACGTTTTTATCAGAATTTAATTAGATATCTCTACATGTTAATGGAAACAGAGTCTTAAGCAAAAGAATGTCCACAAAGTGATCCTACAAGAATTCAAAGTAGGTAATTGTTTCAAGGAATGGAGCTCTAAAACCGCTTATACAAAAGCTGCTGTAATCGACAGATAAAATTAAGAATGAATCCTAAAACTCACAATCAACATAATGAACATAATATTCTCTCTGTCCCCGTACTTCTTTAATACTGATTATTTCGGCTAGAGGCCAATCGTCTCCACCTTGCATTCGGACTGGCATTCGACATCCTTCCACCAATGAAGCCTGAAAAGATTCAATTCTATTTTATGTGTTGAATACTCTTCTTAGATGATAGAAAGCATAATAAGAAATACCGTTGAATCACAGAATGTCGCTGCTTCATCTTCATTTTCATTCATTTCAAGTAGTACCTACTAAACTAATAAGTATGATTTATTTCTATTATATATTTGTTGTTTTACTTGTTTACAAAAATACTATTTAGTGTTTACAGAATAGTGAAATAAAAAATAAGAAGTCACAATAGCTACGTTTAAACAAACCTATAGAAATTACAAAACACTAAATGACACTAACTAAACAACATCTATGACACATGACACTTGACAGTCATTACTCTGTTTTTGTTTTTTGAGATTTTATGACCTAGTCATTACTCAATAATAAATCAACACAAGAGATACTACAATTCTCAGAATAGACTGTTTTCCAGTTACAACATTAGACCGCATTATGAGGGGACTCTGGCAGCGTTATTCCATACAAACGTATTCCCCTTTTTTTTCCCTGGATATTGCTTCTAGAGAGGAGATTTTTTGTCAAAAAATCTAGATATGCTAAAGCTATGTCTGTACGTTTTGTTTTTTTCAATCAACTAACGACATAAAAAAATGTGACTTTTCCAGCATCGTTCAAACGAATACGTAACAAATTATTTTGAAAGTTTTTTAATAAAATAGAAAAACGTACAGACATAGACTCATTCTTCCTAAAAATATTTTATAAAAATTTTTTTTGGTACGTTCAATATTTTAGAGGAAAACACAAAATTTTGTAGGTAAAATCGGTCTGACCTGCATTTCTCCCTATCGCACTCTTCGGGGGAAGGCTGGAGGTGAGGGGCGTTGGTTAGCATGTCCGGAGTATAACATATGAGTTATGCACATAATATATAGTGCATCGCCCAGATACTATGGGTTTGCTTGTCGGTTTGGTAGAATTTATTTATGGACAATTTTCGTGAATGTGAGATGTATTGTGTAGCTGATGATTATATTAATTTATATAGAATAAATCAATATAAGTTACCTACGGATAGCCAAGCATGTATAAATTAAACATGCAACCACAAGTATAAGGGCGCGTTTCCACTGACACGGAGCTGGGCGAAACTGAAATTTAATTGATCAATCACAGCTGCTTCCATCAGCGACAAGGAGTAGAGATTTTGAGTAGGTAGACTGTGATGAGATAGTCGCACTTCTTTGATGAGATAGTGGCACTTCTTTGATTGCATATTGGGCATATTTAGTGTACCTACTACAAATTTCACACACTATACATACACTATTTCAATATTTATTTTACATTCGTGATTGAATGTAAAATGTATCATCATCACGACAAAGTCATTCCCGCTGTCTGTCCCTATGTATGCATAGATCTTTAAAACTACGTAACGGATATTGATGCGGTTTTTAATAGATAGAAGTTGTAGTGTTAGTAGGCCCCTTACAAGATGGTCCGGAACAGGTTGGATGAGGGCAACACTGGACCGATCGTCATGGCGATCTTTGGGGGAGGTAATTTGTCCAGTAATGGACGTTTTCCGGCTGAATGATAATGATTACGATGATAGTAGAGAAACACTGATCATTTTTGAGTTTTCTCATGTGATGTCGTAAATGAACACATTTTTTTTGCGCATACATAGCAAACGCTGGCTGTACCGTATGAGATAAGTAGATCAAAATGTGCTAGAGTATTGTACAACATTGTTGTTCGACGAAAAAGTGCGCCATGGTAGGTATATGTCTATCTCTTAAGAATAACCCACAATAACAATGGTTATATATAGTAAACATATAGCGTAAAAAATGTTTTATCCTTTACTATTTACGAGAAATAATGGATTATTTACGAAGCGAATTTAAGCAATACAGCATTAATCCTTATAAAATTAAGTAGATATACATTGTGCATTTAATATATTAAAAAAATAGTTCTATAGAACAACATGGCCTTTTACAGCATTTAATAATTTAAATGAAAATTCTCGAAGATATTCCTCAAAATCCGACAAGCTGAGTGCGAGCAGAGTCAAAGTATAGCAACGTTACAAATCTGTGTATCGATAGCCAAGGTCTAAAACGAATTATGAGCGAGTATGGAGTAAGTTGATAAATGAAACGGGATTTGTGGCGTGCGCGCACCCCATCGTACGCATTACTCACACAAAACATGGGCTATTAACTCACACAATATAGATCGTTGAGTTTCGGGCGCGGCGCGACGGAAATAGTTTCTTCAAATAACTATTTTTCAAATAACGCTTGACTCGGGTCCCCTCTTAAGCGGCATAATGCTTAATGTTGAGTGTTACAACTACAGCAACGCTTCGCTCAATGGAGCACTCTCAAAAGTACTGCTTTCGCTTGATGCGTAGAGTAGATACTAACTCAGTGGCAGAAAATTAACGTGTGTTTTTTCTATGAGTTGGCATTGAACCAAATTTTATTTACTATCGGTAGTAATATTGTTCATTGTTGAAAAAATTTTGAAGGCTTTCGTTTCGTCGTAGTTTTTTAGAAATAAAAAAAATAATTCAGACTGTGTTAATAAAAATATAAGTATGAATAAAGGTACCAAATTACCGAAAAATGATTTAAATATTCTTCTTTTATTGTATTTTGGTTTGAGCTGATGATATTGTTACCAATGCTCTAAATAAATAAAACTAAAACTAATGATACCTTCATTAGTTTTAGTTTTATTGACTATTTAATTTTATATACCACATTAATTAAAATGTGAATACAATTTAATTTTAGAATTCTAAAGTATACACAAATTTATTGAACAGAAATATACTTGGCAATGGCTAGATCGAATCATTTAATGAAGCAGACATCATAAATGTTTTCGTGGAAATAAACTTATTTATCAAAATGGAGAAGACAACATCTTACTTTCTTATTAGATTGCTAACTCTATGAATAGTTCATTTCAACACTGAACTTAGTACACACGCACTCTGCAGGTGCATTTTAAAACAAATTCATGTTCCAATTAAGCATCACCACAATTCGGCATTGTATGGCACTCAGTCGCATTAAACTCTGTAATTGGAAAACAGCCATAATTTATAATCACATTTTATTTTATGCATTTTGGTTTGAGCTGATGGTCCAGTTACCAATGCTCTAAAGAAAAAAAAAAGTAATACTGTCAACTGTCAAGTGTCAAATTCTGCACATTCAAATTTCAATTTTCAAATGATTTTTGTTGAATTTCTTCTAAGAATTTAGGGTATAGTTAACCTAAATTTAAAAATGATGAATGAATGTTGAAAAGTTTTAAATTTCAATTTAGGTATTGTTTCTTACTTATAATAAGGCTTCTTCTATTTAAAACAAGAGCTTAATAATAGTCGACGAAGAAATGGCTTCAACAACTGAAATGAGTGAAGCTGATCAAATTAAAACGGTATTTACTTACCTATCATTAATATTGGTTATAAATATCCATGAGATCTGTGAATTAAATTAAAATGATCTTTTTTTTATATATATTGCAGTTTAAGGACTTTCTCGTTCAGTATAACAAGTTATCGGAGTTATGCTTTAATGACTGTGTTCATGATTTTACTTCAAGAACTCTTAGAACTACTGAGGTAACAATTTTATCATTATTTTCTAAACTAAACGATTCTTATTGAGAATTTAATGCCCTTAGGTACTTAATTATCACTTACTTAAATGAATTTAACCGACCTAAGAATTTATATATTATAAATAGTATAGCCTTTATTTTAGTAGTATAGGAAATTTAACTAAACTAATTGTGGAAGTCATTTTTAACTGTTATTTGGTTGTATATTATGCATTAATTTCATATGTTTGTTTTTACCTTCGTGTTCTTCCGTAATAATGCTCTAATCTATAAAATATTTTTTTCTATATTAAGATCATTAGTTTATTTGTGTTTCAAATTGTTGAGTTAGCTTCATCGAGCATACTTGTAGATATAATTAATCACAAATATCTCTGTAAATATAATACAATTCATCAAAACCATCTCCTAGTAGACATTAATATTAAAGGAAAAAAAATAGTCTTATTAGCTACAAAGTATTCAAATAACTTTACTCATTATGTTGAGTAGTGTGATCTAATATAATTTATTTTATACATACAACATTGTTAGAAGTTACAATCTAAATGGGTTAATAAACCTAAAAAGAGGGTGTATAGTTTTTTTTTATCACAGTAAGGGACAAGATGAGCAGCATGTTCAGCTGATAGTAATAGATACACCCTGCTGATCAGCAGCACACAAAAGATGGAAACCTAGTGGTTTGATTGAGGAAACAGGACCCCTATACCATACCCACATGCACTTCTGCGCACACTATAGCCGTACTATAGTATTGCACAGAATCGCCAGTCACCACCTGAGATATGTGAATTGCAGGGCAGGGCAGGGGAGGTAGACAAACATCAAGCTAACTCTATCTGCCGTCGACCATATATATCGTGTGTGTCTTGTCATTTGCACCCTCCTCTGTCTTACCCTCCCACATACCTCAGAATACCACCACTCTCTGTCGCATTATTGTTGACTTTTATTTAATCAATTTTAAGATCTATTTATAATGCATTATTTTTAGGAAAAGTGCACCCTGAACTGCATGGAGAAGTATTTAAGGACAAATCAAAGGGTATCACAGAGATTCCATGAATTCCAAATGATAGCTAATGAAAATATGCTTGCACTTGCTCAAAAATCTGGAAATGCAAGTTAGGTTAGTCTATAATTTATTATATTAGTTGTTTGCATTTGTAATTAATGAATATAGGTTATTGAATATATTATATAACACCTACTATTGTTTTTTAATAATTATTTTGTGATCTGGTATCCAAATATAAAAATGTTTAATTGTACTGTTATGAAACACGTGTTCTAAATATAAAAATACTAGAATATACAATTTGAACATAGTTATCAATTTTCATGCCACCTAGAACTAACTTCACAATGTAGAATTAAGGTGTCAGTGTGCGCGCGCCTCTTAATTATTCACTCTCATCATTTTTCTCCATTGTGCCAAAAGAAGTATAACTTCAACAAAATATGGAGTGGATGGTCTCAATACACGTGAATAGGGGAAAACCACTTTCTCCCGAGTGCTACACAATATTTTAGACTACACATATGCTAATACTTAGAAAATAGAAATGTGCAACATCATACTTGTGATCATTGATACAATGTGTGTTTACATTCAGTAAAAAAAATTAAAATCTAGACCTTAGATTAATGATTGGTCTCTGCTAGGCTCCAACCTATGTTGTGCCGTAGATACCATACTACCTTAAAACAATAGCTTTTTTAATACAGCAACTATATATTGTAGTGTGTATTGGCTATTTGTAAAGATGCTTGTGTGTGTCGCATCTTGACACTCAATGATATCTTTCAAATGTAACTTATATACTTCGTGTTATTATATTGAAAGTAATAAATTAAAAATAATTAATAAATGATATGTGATCCCAGTGTCTTTCTTATTTTTTGTATTATTATTTCTACAAAGTTTTACTATGCAACCATTTTAGTTTCAACATTATTACCAAGTTTAACAGAACATGTGGCATGTCAATGTCACCACACATTCGAAAGTGGCTTGAGTATGCCCACTTAGGCGTAGTATTAGTTGCCGCACCACGTCTGCGGTATCAAGTTGGAGCGCAGCGGAGACCAAGCATTAATTTAAGATCTAGAGATATTTAGTCAACATTTGTCAATTCCAAGTATGTATTGTTGCAATAGTCAGTGTTATCAACATATTTATAATTTATATTTTAACATTGGTTGAATTTATTTAATTAGCATGATTTATTTAATAATCAATCTTATTGTTAAATTGTAATAATCCATTAAAATATAAAAAATAGATAGTCAACTGACAACACCAATATGATATTGTCAGTTGTGAGTTGACCACAAATATGGGTATTTCAAGTTGTAACACCGTTACAGGTTGGTTGATTAATTGATTCTATTATTACAGCAATTTGTTACTAAATACAATCTTTAATAATTAAAAGGTTTGATCTCAAAACAGTGAACAGTGCTAATGCAATATATTGTTCTAATTCAAGTACAAAAGGCTCAAAAGTACAATCGACACAATTTGTAAAAAAAAATCGTGTACAATTTTATGTAGGTTTTCTTGATTTTTCTCTTAAATTTTGCAGATTAGTTTTTATTTAAGTACAGGAAAGTATTTAGGAAATTCAGTATTTTAGGAAATAATAAATTACGTAAAATAAAAAAAATCGTAATCCAAATTATCAATTAAAATAACAAAATATGTCTCTTTATTTTTGTTTGACAACATAAAATTATATAGAAATAGAAATAATTACAAAAAAAAGTTTATTATTATTATTATTATAAGTAATTCTTATTAATCAGTCTCGTCATTAAATTCTATTGCTGAAAAAAGAAGGTGAAAGAGAAAGGTATTATACACTACTCGCTTGTGTATACGACTGTCGCGCCTGCGCACGTCTCATTTAACGGTTTTATTCCACGGACTTTTTCTTACGGTTTTACTATCACATTTTTTTCAGTTCGGTCCCGCAGCAAAATCCCTATCTCCTCCAAGCCTGCCGTAAGGAACTTCGTTCCAATAAGACAGGGTCCCTTGCGGCCATATAATAAAGGTGTGATTCAGATTTCACAGTGCTATTAACCTACATTTTTATTTACCTACGCTCTTTTTCTATCGCGTGATTCTTACCTCTTCTGACCACGTTAGGGTTGCCTTCTTTACCTAAAACTATACCTACCTAGTATAAGGTCATCTTATAAAAATTGCTCAGTTTTTTCTATTATATTTGTATAGGTAGGTTGCAGATAATACTGTATGTGTTGGACCACGACATCTAGTCAACATATTTCATTTTTCCTTCAAAAGGTATTGACTAAATAGGTAGGTACATACGAGCTTGAAGAGAACCATGAAGGTTTTAAGGCGATACTAAGTCCCAGCGACCTTGAGCAATAGTAGTTCATTAACGACAACCCGTCCGCCATCTACGTGACAAATTTGCCTGTAGTTCAATTTCTTCAAAGAGTAATGTACTAATCTAAATAAAATTATCTACAGAAATAAAGTACAAACTGTAAGATTAACTCTTCTTAGTTTTATTATAAACAAATGTTTCATGTGGAGCAAAAACTTGTTTAACTATAAAGAAAAATGATATTTCAGAATAGCTCTGGTGTATTAACTATAACCAACAGCAAGCATTGGCAACCTAGAAATAAGACTTAAGGGTATGTGTAACAAGATAAACTAGCATTCATAGCTCCAAATGCTATATTTTCCGAACAAAACTTGTATGAAAGCACATTTGCCCACCGCTCCAGATTCGTATCGTTCTGTATACCAGCTCAAAATAAAGACTAAAATTTTATGTAAGGTATTGTATATTCATTGGTTTCAAAATTAATTAAAGTTTCTAGTTTTAATTTAAGTGTCGGTGATGCAGGTAGATCCGTTGAAGCCTCACCACGGAACCCTCGGTTAGATACTTGCTCGCCACGTACTTTTGATATTTTTGTTTTTTGAAATTCATATGTATAGCCTTAAGCCTCTATTGCTGATGACAATTGATAACACAAAGGGCTATCTTTCTTTGCAACGCTAATATGACGTTTGTGCCGAAGTGCTTAATGAATATAAAATATTTCCATATTACAAGCAATAAGTCAGCGAAAAGGTACGCGAATCATGTTCATTGACTGTAGCTATGTTTATTCAATGCTTCATAAGGTTGGCAACAATTGTGATGATTCTGGTGCTACAAAGCTAGGTGATCATATTATAACATCAGACAGGAATGCTCGTATGTTTTGCTTGTACCTACTGCAATTAGCCAACCAACAGGCAAAAACCTTAGTGAATACGAGGTCGCTCCTGGAAGTCTGTGAACACCTTAGGAGTGTTTTGAACTGCTGGAAAGCGCTGGGATGGCGGAATGACTGGCCAATACTGCAAGCAAAATGGACCCAACTGAGTGGGGTCTTATTGCAGAAACAGGAGCGATTTACCATACCATACCTACTGCAGCTTTGTTTCCTAATTATGACACGCCATGGATTGATTATCGTCATACTTACTATAAATTTCATAATATAAAGTCATACCACTTTCCCCTGTCAGTTCACGGAAGGTTGTTACTGATGATATAACAAAACCTAATTAAGTTTTTATGTAGGTAAGTAAAAAAACAATATTTTGCAACCAATTTTAAATTGTTTATGAAGGCTAAGCGTTAAGAAATTATAAAATATTATGTACTACAGAATTTTAGTTCTTCAATCTAAAGATAGTTTAGCAACTATCATAGTTAAACTAAGCCTGAGCTCACCTAAACTTACAACATGGGAGTGCCAGTCAGACAACATACTTTATCCTTGCATTGACTAACAACTAGACTCCCATCACCTATTAAAAGGTCGTCGGTCGTCCCGAGTGGCATTGTATATACGTATTAATACAGATAACTTTATAACACACAGTAAAATTAACACCTTATTTCGTAATAACGTTCATTCTATTTGTATACGCTCATTAGAAGTAGTAACACTACGTTACGAGCGAGAAGAACGTGAACACGAGGACATTTTGTTTAAGCATTTGAAATATAATTATTTAGCAAAATTGATTAAAAACGTCAAGTTGCACAATTTTGTTAATTTAAAGGGTCACTTACCTCAAATATGACACTCCATCTTTGTTAAGTTTGGACATGCTGTTATTTGAACAGTTTTTCACTGAACACTGTCATTGCGTGGCGTTGTTTTCAAAGCGCGGTCAAGACGCCTAGGCAGAGGTTTGCTACATACAGTTTTTGAGCGCGATTCGTATTCTGGTTGGTTATTGTACATCAATGTTGCTTTGCTAAATGTTTTACTAACAAAACCATACTTAGATATGACGATTTAAGAAAAGCAACAAAGTAATTCTATAGAGTATGAACATAAACGATTGTCTTGTTTCAAAATTTTTATTTTTATTTATTCATAGTTTATTTCATGTGTAAATGATACTTTACATACCCTGGGGGAAATCAGATCTAATCCGCATGGGGGGCAATCAGATCAAATCAGCATGGGGGGCAAGTGGGACACTTTTTGGGGCAAGGCTTGTAACATTTTTGTTCAGGAGGGGAGAAATCTATTATAAAAGATGTTTGAGAGCTAGTGTAGTCAAAATGGTAGTCATTGAACTTGGCTTCTACGCTGTATTTAACATTTTCATTCTTATCATCAGGATCTGTATTTAAAACGTATTTTAAAGGGTAGGGGCCATGAGGCGCGTTGCTAACGTTCGAGGGTTTAGTGCAAATTGAATATTCTCCTCCATGTCTTATAATTCTTATCAGTGGCTGATTGCAAGGTTGGGGTTTGCAGCAGGAGGGTAATGATGGGCATACACCTAAACATTTAGGTGGTGCGCAACAGGCTGAATGAGAGCACGTAGGTTTTGCGCAGCAGGCTGACGGGCAAGGGGTGCATTCACGTGATTTCATACAATTATGTTGTTCGATCTTTCTTAAAACGGAGCAAGATATGTGACCTGGGCGCCAACCACAGCGTAACTGTAAAAGAAAGGTGAAATAATTAAATAACCCTAATATCATCATCATCAAGTCCACAATCAAACTGGAAATTGGAATGAACTTGCTCGTTTCCATGTCGATAGGACTATAAAATTTCATTGTATCGAATAGAAATTGTAATTTGATGTAATCATTTAGTTAACGAGGGGTTAGGACTTCGGGCTACATATTATAGATATGCCTGTGAACGCTGGAGTGTCCCAAGGCTGCGCGCTTTCTCCTACACTGTATCTTCTGCATGAATTGAATAATATGTTGGACATCTCCAACATACATTGCTATGCAGATGGCGATGTCGTATACACTCTCTCGGGAAATCGTCGACCAGTAACGGGAGAAACTCTCTTCGATAACACCTTTTTTTATGGAGAAGGAGTTAAGTGATCACCGCCACCCACATTCTCTTGCAACACCAAAGGAATCATAGGAGCGTTGCCGGCCTTTAAGGAAGGTGTATGCGCTTTTTTTTAAGGTACCCATTTTGTATAGTCTCGGAAACACCGCACAAGGAAGCTCCACATTCCACAGCTTTGTAGTACCTACTTGGAAGAAAGCTCCTTGAAAACCGCACTGTGGAGGACCGCTACACACCCAGATGGTGGGGATGATATCCTAACGTGTGGCGTGTCGTGCGAAGGTGGAATTCATCTTTTCGGAACGCTCCCCGTGATAAATGCGGTACACACACAATTAAGCGACGTCTCTATGCAACGCCAAGTGATCCAGCCGTTCATAGGGCACTGGGTCCCCGAAAATTTGAGCTGCTCTGCGCTGCACGCGATCAAACGTATCGAGCTGATACAGGGGTGCGCCAGACCAGAGATGACAGCAATACTCCATATGAAAAGGCATAAAAGGCATTTATTTTTTCAATATTGATTCCGTTACAATTCTTTTTGATGTTATTTCTAAGACTAGATACTACTACCGCTTTGGAAACAAATGGCGCTCTGTGAGAAAAGAAGCGGCGTAAGAAAGTCTCCCAGAATTCTTTTTCTGCGCTCTTTTTAATAAAAATATGCAATATTGTACTGTCTTTGCTATATATATATATATATATATAACTACTCCAGGACGGTACCAGGCTATGCAGCCCTGGAGAATCTGTCCCTGGGCGTCCACAATTAGGGCCTGTACCTAACAGTGGTTGCCCAGGCTGCCCCGCGTATTCTGGAGGGGGCAAATCTGCGCTGACTCGGGGCAAACAGAGCAGGAGGCTCAAACTACCCTCCTCCACACTCGCTGTGGACTTTTGCAAAATCAGGGGGCTTCGATCAAATTTAAATGCCGTCCACTTTCACCTGGAGACGGCGAAGCCGGCCCTGCTCTTTTTAACCGAGACACAGATATCCTCCCTGGCTGATTCATCTTACCTTTCCTACCCGGGGTATAATTTGGAACACTCCTTTATACCACGGCCTGGCGTGTGCGTTTACGTCAGGGAGGATGTCTGTTCTCGACGCCTGAGTTTTCTTGAAGGACAGGACCTATACATCTGGCTGCGTGTAGACTGCGATGACCATCCGTGAATCTACGCATGCCTGTATAGGTCCCATAGCGGTAACGCAGAGACTGACCGGCTCCTCGAACACATCCAAATGGCTACAGATTCCGTGTTGGAGCAGATCCCCACTGCAGAGATCGTGTTTCTTGGCGATTTTAACGCCCACCACGCCGAATGGCTAGGCTCTCGTACCACCGATCATGCAGGGAGATCTGTTCACGACTTCGCCTTAGCATATGGTCTGACGCAACTGGTTATTGCGCCAACGTGAAAAGATCATACACCTTCACTGTTGGACCTTCTGTTGACCTCATATCCGGACGGCTACCTAGTTTCCGTTGACCCTCCTCTGGGATCGTCGGACCACTGCCTGATCCGGAGCACCGTGCCGCTCACGCGCCTAACACGGCCCCGTTTCTTAGGATGTCGCCGCGTGTGGCACTATAGGTCAGCAGAGTGGGACGAGATGCGGTGCTTTTTTGCATCCTACCCGTGGAGGCAGATCTGTTTTTCGCTGGGAGATCCAGATGCCGCTGCTGACGCTGTTGCTGATGTGGTACTGCAAGGTATGGAACTCTTCATTCCATCCTCCTCTGTGCCTATCGGTGGCAGGTCCCAACCATGGTTTCACCGCTCCTGCAAAATGGCCTCTCGCCGAAAGCAGGAGTGCTATCAGGCTTGGGTCAATGCGGTGGTATCTAAGGATTTGAATTCTAGCGAACTTAAAAAACACTTCAATCATGCCTCCAGGTCCTTCAAAAGAGTTATTGCTGACGCGAAGTCGAAGCACATTGGCAGAATTGGTGAGAGACTTGCACGCCTTCCCTCAGGAACTCGTGCGTTCTGGTCGCTCGCCAAGGCTGTCCAAGGAAACTTCTGCCAGCCAGCCATTCCGCCACTGCACAGGGATGATGACTCGCTGGCCCATGACGCGAAAGAGAAAGCTGATCTCCTGGGCTCCCTCTTCGCGTCCAACTCGACTCTGGATGACCAAAGTGCACCACCACCGCATATTCCGCGGTGCGATTCATATATGCCGGAGGTAAAAATCCGGCATAGTGCCGTGCTTAAGGCGCTTCTCACCTTGGACATTCACAAATCGAGCGGGCCCGATGTCATTCCGCCGATAGTGCTGCGGACATGTGCTCCGGAACTGGCGCCGGTCCTTACCTGTCTTTTCCGGCTCTCCTACTCATCAGGCGTAGTCCCGAAATTATGGAAGGCGGCTTTAGTGCACCCGATCCCTAAGAAAGGTGTACGCTCAGATCCGTCCAACTACCGCCCTATTGCCATTACCTCCATTTTCTCCAAAGTAATGGAGTCGATCATCAACCGCCAGCTCTTGGGATACCTAGAGGGGCACCAGCTGATCAGCGACTGCCAGTACGGTTTCCGTCAGGGTCGCTCAGCTGGTGATCTTCTTGCATACCTCACCCATAAATGGGCGCAAGCGGTTGAGTCGAAGGGAGAGGCGTTGGCGGTGAGTTTGGACATAGCAAAGGCCTTCGATCGGGTGTGGCATAAAGCGCTTATAGCGAAACTGCCATCCTATGGGCTTCCCGAGAAGTTGTGCAAATGGGTCACTAGCTTTTTGGCTGATCGGAGCATCAAGGTTGCTATCAACGGTGCATGCTCCGACTTAAAACCCATAAACGCTGGTGTCCCGCAAGGCTGAGTGCTATCCCCTACGCTGTTTCTTCTGCATATCAATGATATGCTGCAATATTCATTGCTATGCAGACGACAGCACAGAGTATGCTTCCTACACCGGCCGTGCCAACATGTCCCGGGATAGCGTCTACGAGAACCGGAACAAACTTGTGTCTGAAATCGAGACTATGCTTTGCAAAGTCTCGGAATGGGGCCGACATAATTTAGTCCAATTCAACCCCAAGAAGGCACAAGTTTGTGCGTTCACCACTAAAAAGTCTCCCTTTGTCGTTTCCCCTCGATTCGAGATCACTCCTCTAACTGCCACAGCCTGTATTGGCATACTTGGCGTCGATATATCGAGCGACGTTCAGTTCCGTGGTCACTTGGAAGAGAAGGCCACACTGGCCTCTAAAAAGCTTGGTGTACTCAGTAAGGCGAGACAGTACTTCACTAAAAGCCACCGCCTGCAACTTTATAAGGCGCAAATTCGGCCTCACATGGAGTACTGTTCTCACCTCTGGGCGGGTGCTCCCCAGTACCAGCTTCTTCCATTTGACCGCATACAACGAAGAGCGGCTCGAATCATCGACGATCAAGTCATCTCCGATCGGCTTGATTTTCTAGCATTGCGTAGAGATGTGGGTTCTCTCTGCATCTTCTACCGCATTTATCACGGGGAGTGCTCAGAGGAGCTGTTCGGGTTGATTCCAGCGGCCGAATTCCACCATCGGACATTACGTGCAAAGTACCATCCGCATCTCGTAGACGTCTGGCATTCCACAACCGCGCGTTTTCTTCGAAATTTCTTGCCTCGCACAGCCACTTTGTGGAATCAACTACCGGCAGCGGTCTTCCCGAACAGATACGACTTAGGGACCTTCAAGAAAAAAGCATACTCCCACCTTAAAGGCCGGCAACGCATTTCTTGACACACCTGTTGTTGCGGATGTCCATGGGCGGTTGCCTCACCTCTCCCCATCCCGTGAGCCTCTTGCCCGTTTGCCCCCTCTCATAAAAAAAAGAAGATTTCGAGGCCCAGTATTCCGATACTAGGCAAGGCCTTAAGGGAAGTGTTGTCGAAGACCGGTGACACGACAAATGGGGTTATTTTAGTGGTAAATATTTTATCATTGTGAAAAAAAGATCTGAATGTGACTATTTGAATTTCTTGTGTCGAGCTAGCTCTATACCTACTGGATAATTATTTTGGATTAAAATTTGTATGATTGTATAGGGAATTTAATTTTCTAGATATTAAGCAGAATTATTTGTAAAACAAAATTCTAATAGTTTTTAAATAAACGCAAACGATTGCTCAGTGCCGCGCGCTCTATGAACCGAGATTGCATTTTAGTTTTGCCATACTTATTCAGAATCTTCTTAATACACTTTCGTTGTAGGTATTGTGCTTCCAGTAATCCAAGCAACTTTATATTATTACTAGTAGTTGCCCATTGCATTCGCAACTAAAGGTTTTATCTCAATAAAATGTTTAAGTAGGGATAACAGAGAGAGTTGGCGACATAGCGACATCGCATTCTGCACGGTCGTACGCTAAGAAAGGGCAGTTATATATTTATACTATTAATATGTAAAAATACCTGATGTTGCGGGGCATCCTTAGCTGTGTAGAGCCAACCCATGTTACGTGGAATGGGGCCAGGCTTGACGTCATGTTTCACTAAGCAACGATGTTTCGGTAAATCACACCGGCCCAAACAGCTTACTGACGATTTATTTGCTACACACAGAAACATTTTTGTAAATATGAAGGTTTTTGATTCCGTCTCCAGGATCAGATCTCGAAGCCTATCCGAATGCAGCGGGGATTCAGACATGGCGGTGTCATATCGCCGAAGCTGTTCACCGCTGCGTTGGAAGATGTCTTTAAGATTCTGGACTGGAACAGACTGGGCATCAACATCAACGGCGAATACATCACTCACCTTCGATTCGCAGACGATATCGTAATCATGGCAGAGACCATGGAAGACTTAAGCTATATGCTTGATGGGCTCAACACAGCTTTCCAAGGAGTAGGTCTCAAAATGAACATGGACAAGACAAAGGTCATGTCTAATGTCCATGTCGCACCTACTCCCATAACAATTGGGAACTGTACTCTCGTAATTGTCGACGAGTTCGTCTACCTCGGACAAACACTCCAGTTAGGCAAATCCAATTTCGCGAAAGAGGTCACCCGTCCAATCCAACTTAGATGGGCAGCGTTCGGGAAGCAAGGAAGACGAACATTTTCATCCAGTGTGCTTTCCAGTGATGACTTACGGTAGGTATCTCATACGTGCTATTTGAACAGTTTCACAAAGATGAGACTTGTAAAATATAAGGACACTTACATCGCCCCGGTTTGCAGCAACACGCCATTATTATTATTGCAAGGGAGTGTTAAAGCCTGAAAAGTAATCGTTTTTTTTATTAATTTAACATAGAAAGACTAGGCTTTGTAATAATGAAGCAAATTTATGTAATTGTGAGCGCATAATATTATGTTTGTATTGGTGTTAACGCGTCGATGGCGAAATGGGTCGAATAACCTTTGACTCCACGTAACTGTGTTTTCGGTTTTCGAATTCATATTATTATGTATGTTTATTCGATGCTTTCTTGTGATTCTTTTGGTGTAACAAGAGAGTATGGGCTGCGGTGATCACCTACCATCAGGTGACCCGTACCTATGCTTGTTTGTTCTCCTGTTACATAAAAGGATTTAACTTTCTTTGTCAAAAAAATGATTAAAAATTAATAATTATTCCAATAAACTAATTTCTGAATTCAATAACGATGTTACTTAATTCCCATTTAATTTGATCAATGAATAAAGTGAACTCAAAAAAAAATATGAAGCGATTACATAAACATTCAAATTATATTTTTGTCAAGGATAAGTTACGAATTAGGGTCGTATCGTATCGTTAACGTTCCTGACGTTTTACGATGCGGACAATATTGCTTATGTAATTTTTAACTTAATAAATATATAAATATGTAGATATAAGTATACACATTACTGAGCATGTAGTGTTTTCTAAAATCTTTGTTTTTAAGAACTTATATATAAAAATAATAATAATAATATATAATATTAACTTATTTATATTAAATGTAGATATCGCAATTTAAGAGGCCAAGAATCTGAGGAATGAAACTTAGAAAACTGATGATGAGATTGACGAACCAGAAGAGCAGGAAGTTCAGCTGATCGTAATTGATACGCCCTGCCCATTACAATGCAGTGCCGCTCAGGATTCTTGAAAAACCCAAATATTCTGAGCGGCACTACATTTGCTCTGGTCACCTTGAGATATGTATAAGAAGTTAAGCCCAGTAATATCACAAGCTACGGCGCACTTAAGACCGAAACACAATAAAATACATTACTGCTTCACGGCATAAAAGGCGTCGTTGTGGTACCCATAATCCAGTCAGCATCATGAGCAAAGGTGCCTCCCACTGGTATCTTCCTAATTGAAATCTATCCAATACATTTTTCATGTTGCGCACACAAATGAAAACCTCTTTATTATTTTGTTGATATAGATCACAAATTGGTAATTTGTTTAGATCTCGATCAGCTTGAAAATATAACCTTTGTATTAAATTGTGGTGAACACTATGGATGCCACTATAAATAATATTGTATTGTATTTTTTTCTTTTTTATGGAATAGGAGGACAAACGAGCGTACGGGTCACCTGCTGTTAAGTGATCACCGCCGCCCACAATCTCTTGCAACACCAGAGGAATCACAGGAGCGTTGCCGGCCTCTAAGGAAGGTGTACGCGCTTTTTTGAAGGTACCCAATGTCGTATCGTCCCGGAAACACCGCACAAGGAAGTTCATTCCACAGCTTTGTAGTACGTGGAAGAAAGCTCCTTGAAAACCGCACTGTGGAGGACCGCCACACATCCAGATGGTGGGGATGATATCCTAACATGTGGCGTATTGTAATTATATTGTATAATATTATGTAGTTTGTTATAAATCACATCGTCTCTTTGATTGTTATCATAAATAAATAAAACTCCTAACTACCATCAGAAAAGTTATTTAGTCTAGTAAAGAAGTATACAGAACAAAATAGTTAACTTACTGTTTATGGATTTATGGTGCTTGTAACATATTATTTCGTCTCTATCATATTTTTTTAGAAATATCCATGGTTTTGTTATGCAAGAGAAACTACATTTTTAATGCATATTTAGATAAATTTCTAAAAAAATATGACAAGTTTTAATAATCCCGACTAATGTGGCAAATGCATTGATATTTGATAGAACTCGATTTTTATTATAGACGTCTGAATTATGGATTTATCAAAAAGAGGTTTTTAGCATGCAACGGCTATTTAGAGAGACTTTACCTAAATATTATGCGCTTATTACACTTAACTGAATTTAGTCGTCTAAATCTAGTCGTTACTGAATTTAGACAAGTATAATCGAATTGAGCAACCTTGCTTCCTAAATTCTGAAGTAAGGATGGTTTCTGGCTGACTAATTTATTTAGATGCCTAATAGAAACGTATTTAGGAAAGTGTTATCGATTTCAGTCGCTCGTGGCTCTTCGTGCGTGGAGGACGTATCCAATATACGTTTTATGTTCACAAATAATAAATAGTAATAGCACCAACAAGTTTCAGACATAGTTTTTGTCAGCAGGGCTTGGGATATTAAAGAAATGAAATTTAAATCTTGATATGAATTTCCTGTTGCAAGAAATCTTAGTGTTACGACCAATTTTTCTTTTACGCTAATACTATCGAGTAGGAGTAGTACTGTAGTAGAGATAGATTTTTGCTTTCGAATAGACGGTGTCACAAGATTTAATTATATGTCATACGATCTCGAATCCATTCGTAGATAATTCTAATCTGCTGGTACTAAAACACCTATACTCTTTGTAATGTTTGCTTTGTTGCAATTTGTTTACAAAGTTGCTTCTGAATTTAGACGACCGAATTGAGTGAAATGTAATAAGCGCTTTATAATTAGCTCTATAATTCTATCTAGTTTCACTTGATGTGATTGGCGCGATTTTACTCGCAATAACACACATAAATAAATGCGGTTTGGAAACGTTTGGTTGGTAATAGCTGTGACAAAGAACTCCTAATCACTTGTCCAGTAGCAGTTGTTACACAAATATACTACTCAAATAT
Source organism: Leptidea juvernica (assembly GCA_949711755.1). Lineage (NCBI taxonomy): Eukaryota > Metazoa > Arthropoda > Insecta > Lepidoptera > Pieridae > Leptidea > Leptidea juvernica. The sequence continues at coordinate 1,760,377 of CATIXQ010000016.1, read as the reverse complement.
CAGTCGATATTAAAATACTCGATGTTACTAAATACTCGTAATCACTCGTCGAGTGACAGCTGTTACTCAAATAACATTGATAGTTACGATGTGAGTGACTTCCGGAGCGTTGTGACTTTTGAACGTTGTTACTTTAGAATAGATCACTGTGACATTCCAGAACGGTAGATCACGATGACTTTTTCACCGTGACATTATTTATCACTCACCTTTAGACTCGCATCACTGTTCCTAATAAAGGCAGAATAATAATAAGCACATGATCGGATTTGGTACGTATCGGTGCGGTGGTCGTGGGTTGATCACCTCACACCAATTGGTCCGCGTCGTACTCGGTACAGTCCGGACGGTAATTATATTAATTTTGTGCGACAATGCGACATACCATTCAAATGGTCCTATACCGGCCGCGTTCGATGGTTCAGCCGGACCAAATCCGACTATGTGTTAAGGCCATAATAGTTTTCTAACTAACTTTAAATTCTATTTTAGCTAGAAAGGTGGTGCTTTCCGTGTGGTTGCATTGCATCATTTGCACAATTTGGTCGAGATCTGACAATGGTATCCATGAGAAAACCGAAAAAGTCTTAGGTATGTGCGCGACAAATGGACGAATAACTCAGTAGCACGCCAACCGATTTCGTTTATTATTTTTTAATTGTAAAGGATATACTTTAAGGATAGTTTGGTGAGGTTCTGACTAAGGGATCCATGACAAAGTAACGGAACTCGTCAGTTCTTAGGAGCAAATTAACGTTAGGTAATCAGCCGAATTTATATGCTATCCGGATATTTGAGTCAACTACCGTAACGTCGTTATGGTCAAGTAATTGTCGTTGTCAAATATGATGATCGATGGAACTCTTTAACGACTTACAGTAAGGGTGCAATCTGTAGCAGAATTTCAAACTGTCCGTAATCAAATTGTAATGTGCTTACGTTCATTGCTGCATTACAAAATTCAGTAAGTCTATACATATACAGACAAATTAGTTAGTGTTCCACTTGAGATTCACTCAAACGCAAAAAATAAAAATAAAAAATAACGAAGAACAACCGACTTCAAAAAACTATATTATACTAATTCAATAAATATAATATCCACCGAAAAGTATAAAAATAAATGCGTATTTTTTACAATCTAATTTGTCTAATTCTAGTTACAATTATTGTTATTTTTGGAGTGGGTGTCAGCCAAGGTAGGTTTGTATCTGCATGCATATATATAGGACAGATGCGCTTGTGTCGAACGCGGCGGGAAGACACTTGAGTCCAATAACAATAATCGTAACAAGAATAAGATTAATTAGATTATTTTTATACTTTTTAGTGCATATTATATCTATTGTTTTGATAGTATTTTAAAAGTTGTTTTTTTGTTAAAATTTTATAATCAATAAAAGATTTTTTTAATATGTAACCTATCCTTAAATTATCATATCAACATAATATACATAAAATTTAAGTGATAACCTAAGCTTTTCTCAACTCAAACAATAGTTCAACTTAGATTAGTAACGGTCGTCCCGAGATGCGCACGTTTCTTTTTTTTACAATAAAATACATATTTGTTCCATAATCACACTATCCTTAGATTATGGTTATTAAAAATTATTTTTAACCTTTTTATTGTGAATCTACTTTAATTATGGATTATGACGTAACGCCTCCGAAATCAATAATAACGCGAAGTGATGACATCTATGTTAAATTTGATGCAATGTTAGTCTTGCGGTTCATTTTGAGCTTTAAACACCACAGAAGGAATATCTGGTATTTCGAAGATAATACCTTGAGAATACGTATCGGAAGACGCAGTGTTGGTAGGCCCCCTACAAGATGGACCGATCGCCGGAATACGTTGGATGAGGGCAGCGCAGGACCGATCGTCGTGGAAATCTTTGGGGGAGGCCTTTGTCCAGCAGTGGACGTCTTCCGGCTGATGATGATGACCTTGAGAACCGATACTGATTGGCCGAATAACTTTATGCCATAAAGTAGTATTAATTAAATAATTGTTATCATAAAAAGTGGAAAAATAAATCGTATATAGAATTACAGAAATATTTTAAGCAAAATTTAATTTTTATAGATTGGTAGGTTCAAAAGGTAATAAGTTATTTATAATTTAAAATTTGCGAGAGTCATAAAATTGGCTAGTACCTAACGGCGTAAAGGAATCTCGACTTTCAATACACAGACTAAGGTAGATATGTCAACTTAGGTATATCATACACGACGTTAATTTAATAATGACATATCTGTGAAACAGGTCCTTATAATAAGCTAAGGACCCTCTCCTTTATTAAAATAAGAACTTAATTCTTAAAATAAGAACCTCTTTTTCAACCTACCTTCTAGCACTCCTATAAAACCTTGATAATGAAAAAGTTCAGTGAAGGATATAATAATTGTATGCGTTATATTCTGGCAAACATTTATTAGAAGTAGTATGTAAAGATTTACATGTAGTTCCTCTCTCAAAATATATAATTTTTATTCTTGCTTAGATCTCTTCATGGTATGCTTTTTATCTTGTACAATATGTTTAATACGATACATTTTTAGAGCTATTTTAAGTAAACATACAAATGTAAGTATAATTGCGATATAGATGCACAAAATGTCCAAACACCAATATTGGTAGAAAGGTATATCAACGACTCTATTACGATAGTTCAGATGTGGATGACGAGCAACAAACTCAGTCCAGTAGATGGCAGTGTTTAGTGCTGATATGGGTCGGTCATGCCACGCTCTTGACAAACGTGTAACATTTTCACGGAATCTGTAAAACAATATAAACAAGCATTATTATATTTTATTACAGTTCAATCTTGAAATCAAATATATCTTAAGGATGGAGTCCGAGCCAACGGTCTTGAGGAATCGACCGGAGCTTGGTTACCTCTCTCGCACAAGATCGTCGTAGATTTAATTCAGAATAAGAAGCATTTTTAATTTATTACAAACATAATACAATTTTATTTAGCAAACTGTGCCATGTTAAGTAGTATTGGTGTACAATTAATAAATTTTCGTCTAGATTGAATGATTAGCATGGCTCCAACTGCAAAAGTTAGGATATATTGGTGATTTATTTCGCACTGTCTATAAAAAATAGAAATGAAAAGAAAAAAATAATTTTCTTCTAATATTCTGTAGATATAGGTACTATTATTTTTTATAAAAAGATAAGCTTTATATAAACCGTCAAGAAATTAAAACGTGATTTATTCCAGGCAACCTTAACTGGTTGTACAAAAATAGTTATAGTTCATAAGATAACACTAGGTAGTAGGTAACAGTAGTAGCTTTCGGTATACATATAATTAAATTAAATTATTAATTATTATTAAATTTTAATATAAACATACAGTAAATAAAAACAAGATAAATTTGTCACAGTGATAAATAATAATTTAGGAGCATTGTTTGAAATATTGGAGAGTTTGAGTCTTCTGATTTCAGTTGGAAGAGATAAGTTTCCAATAATAAGTAAATAAGATTCCATAAGTTAACAGCTTGCACAGTGAATGAACTGTTAAAGACGGAAGTTTTATGAACAAGTGTAGAAAGCAAGTGATCATGAATAGACCGAAGATTTAAAAATAGAGTCCTGTCGTCGTAGTTTCACGAGAATTTCGCCGGTGTTTAGGGCGATAGACTGATGAACTTCCGCACGATACGTGCCATTCACAAAACAGGTGCCTATTGTATCTGACCCTTTTATTAAGCGAGAGCCTCTTGAGATAGTGGGAGGCTCCTTTGCACAGAATGCCAGCTAGATTAAGGGTACCACAACGGCGCCTATTTCTGCCGTGGAGCAGTAATGTGTAAACATTACTGTTTCGGTCTGAACGGCGTCGTAGCAAGTGAAATTACTGGGCAAATGAGACTTGACATCTTATATCTCAAGGTGACGAGCACAGTAATTGTAGTGCCACTCATAATTTTTGGGATTTTCAATAATCCTGAGAGGCACTGCATTGTAATGAGCAGGGCGTATTAATAACCATCAGCTGAACGTTCTGCTAGTCTCGTCCCTTATTTTCATAAAAAAAATAGTGTTCGAGGCTATTTGCTATTAGACCGTTTCCAGAAACGAATATCAGGACAAATATTGTTGAATTATCATCCTAAATGTCAGTAACCTCGTGTGCTAGGTACTTCGACAATTTGTCTATCTCATCTCTAACGAGGTTACTTATATTTTTTTAAATATATTTAGTGGTTGCCAGAAGCGAGAATTTGGCATTCAATTATATGCTTGGTACTTAGGTATAATTATCTAAAAACTGATAGAGATTTCAACCTCCTTATTCATAATGGTCCGCTAACTTTAAACAGCCGCTAAGGAGTGTTTTTTCTCATTCTGACTCAGGTCAATAGAAGAAGACAGAGTGAGAATTAGCAATGCCTTAAGTTAGCAGACTATTATGAATAAGGGGGCAACTCTTTAAAATAAATAAAGACACACTGTGTTATTATGTATATGCTTATTGCAATATTCTTATATGGTTTTCCAGAATATATAAGAATTAAGCACATAATTTGAGAAAGGTGAAGCAGTCGTGTAGCATAAGAGTGTAGACGGCGTATATCTCTTACCATCACCATATGAGCCCTTTATGACGTACTTAACATCACTATTTGGCTAACAAGTACTGAAAAGTAATTAAGCTATTGAAAACTTTATGTATAGACGAACAAACCGAGCAAGAGTGTTCTCTCACGAAGATACAGCAAAATAGATAAGGAAAGTGAAGCTATTTGTTACCAGTTTCGATAGACAAGTCGTAAACAGTCAACCATTGGATTGGAATAACCTCATAGTGTATTCTAAGTAGGATACAACTAAAAGACACCAATACTTGTTTCAATCTAGACAAAAAAAAAATTTAAGTCTAACTCACTGTGGATCCAGAATCTTCTTAAGCTTTGCAACTAGAGTTTCGTTTGTAATTTCATGCCCTTGTATTTGTACACCCAGACCAGACTCTTCAATGCTCGCTGCATTTGATGGTTGATCCCCTAAGATAGGAAATGCCAGGATAGGTACGGAATAATGCAAAGCTTCTACAGCACCATTTAAACCGCCGTGTGAAAAAAACGCTAAAGTCTTCTCATGGGCTGGAATGTAAAAATAATAATCGTGACTGTCTTGCAGCATATATAGGTTATCTTTTTTTTCTAAATAAGGGACGAGACGAGCAGGACGTTCAGCTGATGGTAATTGATATGCCCTACCCATTACTATGCAGTGCTCAGGATTACTGAAAAACCCAAATATTCTGAGCGGCACTACAATTGCGCTCGTCACCTTGAGACATAAGATGTTAAGTCTTATTTGCACAGTTATTTCACTAGCTGCGGCGCCCTTTAGACCGAAACACAATAATGTTTACACAATACTGCTTTACGGCAGAAATAGGTGCCGTTGTGGTACCCATAATCTAGCTGGCTTCCTGTGCAAAGGAGCGTCCCACTGGTAAACAACAGGAGATATGATCAGGCTAATATAGTGATTATCCGCTTACAATCAAAATTATAACAAAATTAAATCAAAACAATGACGTCATAGGTAAAATTCAAAAAATCTTAGACTTTAAATTATAATTTTAAAATATCTCGGTTACGTTTAAAATATATAATATTTTCAATGCAACAAAAATGTTATCCGCCATACTTGCTAACTAGTTAATTATGCTGTTTTTTTCGTTTTAAGTAAAACAAAATACGAAAATAGCCATGACAAACTGTCGAGTGTTATACTCGGTTACTTGTCATTGAATTCGAGACCTAGAAGCTGTCCTGAACAGACATATGTCTGCATTGCACGTGGCTTTCCACGCCAGCACTTCAAAATACGCTTAGCCTAAATAGTTGCGTAAGCTGATATGAGATATATGCAGCTTTTTAAACAATTGGTATAAACTCGATCGGTTTGTTTATTATATAAGAGCAATTGTTTTTTCTAGTGAATATTTTCAGGTTTAGTTTTTTAGTCTTATGTGATTTCTTAGTCTATATAAATAATTGGGTATTGCATTGTTTCGTACTAAGGCCATTAATAAAGTTACACTAGTGAGAACAAAATATAATATTGTAATAGTGTTAGTGTTATAAATAAATACAAATTGAGATTGTTTGAAACCAAACAAATTAAGTGGCCAGAATAAATTGTAATGCAAAATGAAAATTAATTCACCTAAAATATCGATTTGAGGTAACCACTCAGCTATGTAAACTTTATTTTTGTCCAATACTTGAGACTTGTTATGCCATTTCCAAATGAATCGCTGTGGCATTGCAGATATTGCGTGTATTATAGCAGTAACTATGTTGTCAGGTAGGGTAGAAGTCTTGACGAGAGACCCAAACGATATGTAAATGACACCGTGAGTAGCGCCTTCGATGAAATTCTTCAAATCCTTAAAAAATCCAAAAATAACATTAAACAGAGACGTTATAAGCAAATCCTTGTATATGACGTGGTCTGAATATAATTTTGTTACTCAGTTAACCCAGGAAACTTGTTATACATTTAATTCTAGCCTATAAAATAAAATTGTATTAATGTTGTGTTGGGTTTTTTTTTGCAGTTCTTTTCCCAGTAGATAGTATGTTTTGTCATGTACTGCCATAGGTACAGTTGTTATTGACATACCCAAGTGGCACTTTGTGTCCTATCGGTAAAATTTATATCTTTGAATCTTTGTTGTATTGTAGATGACATGTGAAGAGCGGTCTGTGGGTTTCGTTTTTATTGCTTTTAAATTTAATAAAAGTAGAATAAACCTACAAAATCATTTAAGCATATTATGTGCAAATCTCAAATTGAATGCATTCGGTATGAGGAGCAGTAGAACTAACTGTAGTATTGTATTGTTCAGTTCGGATCAGGTGCTGTGTTGAGCTTTTATGCTATGATCTTTAGATAGTAGGTACCTATACATTACATGCCTGGATCAGTATTTCTTTGCACTATTTCTTGTTCATACAGATTGGTTGTATAATAATAATTACTTACTCCAGTTACATCCTTTGCCTCAGGAACGTGATAACCACTTACACTAATAATATTTGAAGGGTATATGTCCGAACCCGTGAGAACAAAGTTATTATAGACAAGTAACAGTTTAATATCTTTTGCTATTTCTTCTAATGGAGGCACATCACCCAAATACTTAGCGACTTTTAATTGTTCAAGTTTTTGTGAAAAGTAAAATATAAATTTGGTGTAGGAATTCAATATCGACCGTTCAAATCTTTGTAAAACTGTAGGATGTCTTCCACCACCAACGAACTGGAATGGCACATACGCTGGGTGGTAGGGAACTCCAAATCTTTCATAAAGCCATGGCATTATACCGTTTGCTGATATTCCAACTATAGGAGCCTTAAATTTGTAGGCGAGTCCCAAACCGCAATCAGTATTAAATTGATCAACGATGGCTAAATCGTATTTTGGCTTTTGCCTAATAAGTTGTTGTACATTTTGATTCGATAACAGCACTTCACAAGATTCTCTTCCATATTTAAGCATATTGAATGAAACAAGAAGAAACTTTACATAAGATTGTCGGTATAACAGACTATTTTCGAATACTTTACTGTTTTCTGCTAAGCTCACATCATAATAGTTTGAGGGAGGTGATTTTTCTGGAAAGTGAGATATTACAGTCAAATTATGACCTCTTCTGAGTAGTTCGTTCAGATATACACGTTGTACTATAAAATGGCTCCTCCCGTGAAAAGGTAAAATTGCCACGATGTTAAGCGTGATGCAATGTCTAAATGCGATAGCAAATACTATAAATACAATTAATATATATTTCATGATAACTTTTCCAGTATGTGTGCACTACCGAACGAGTTACAAATAATACTATTTGTATTGGTTTTCGAAAAATCCTTGATATTTAAATAGTATTTATCTATTCTAATGCTTTTTTAGCATGCAGTTGTTCTAGTTTTATTTTGTATTATCGGCTTTTTGTTCAATCCATCAAAAAAAAGTAATTATAAATTTGAAGCTGCTGGATTATTATATCGAGTTCGTACCCGAAGGTTAACCAGCAACGTCCTATTACAATGACTTTGCTGTTAATCTGTCCGTCCATCTATCTATCAGCGACCTGTGTCTCGTAAATCGCAATAGATAGGCAGATGGAAATTTTACATATTTTAACAGCGCCATTTCTTGTTTTTGTCTCGCACTTCTCCTCTTTGTCTTGCCAACTGTGTTAAGGCATAATTATAAAAATATGAAGTAAGTTCCAGGTGGAAGAAGTATAAAAAGTAAAACGTCTCTTATATAGAAAATATTTATTTTAGTTGAGGACAGTATAACAAAGAATGTTACACAAAATGCTGTATTCCCACGCATATGCGGAACAATATTCTATGAATTTTTCCATTCTGTATACAAACCATCGCCTCCTTCGCTTGAAACGTGTCGAGAATCAACAGTTAGTGATATCATGTTAGTTTATTTATACCTCACTGAAAATAAAAATATAGCTGCAGTTTTCCTTGTTAGAATGGCTGACGTCATTAACAAACCTTAACACCTTTTTTAAATGTATCATGGTGTTGTTCCTGAAGTATAAACGTACGAACATAGAACCAGTACAAAAGGCGTGGAAAACTATTGAGCTCTTTCTGTTTTATTTCATAACTCTATCCTGTTGTCCAAAGTAGCATTTTACAGGGTTTATCAAAAAACGACTGGTATTTTTCTTTTATTGACTAGAATATTATACCTTTATATTTCACTTCCTTTCCATACGATGATATTGGCAAAAACGTTCTAACAGACGTGATTTACACAGATATTATGAAGGCATGATATAATTCGTAATTTATTACCCTGGTGTTTTCCTTATATTCCAACAAAATACTTAAAAAGTAGACTTAATAACTAATGAATCTCGGTCTCAGAGTGTTCATGTAATTTCTAGCGTACCTCAGGGCGCAATACTCGGACCTTTACTGTTTATCATGCATATTAATGGCATAAACCAACATTTGCGTTATTGTAATTTTATTTAATGATTTAATTAATTTGACCTGATTTTTTTTGAGTCGTTTGAAAATATAAAACAGAATGTGATTAAATCCAACAAGACCTAATTCGATTATCTGATTAATGTAGCAAGTATTATTACTACTAAGCTTGCATAAATGAAATTTTATCATAATTTTGCACTGAGTAATCTAAAGTCTTATCTGTTAGGGACCTAGGATTATTTGAAGTAAGTAACAAATTATATTTAAATCTACAAATCGACACAATTGTTAAGACTGGTTACTAAATGTATGGATTTATCATCAGATTAACTTTCAAAGCTAAAAAAGCAAATCAGTGCTAAAGAAAAAGTTGTATACAAAAGGGTACTATAAAATAAAGAACCCTTGGGACTGAGCTGCTGGGCTGTTACATGTCTGTCTTAGTTTGATTTATCACATTTATGTCATTATAGTTATATAATTTAAATATTAATATTGTATCTGTTTTTTAATCAATTTTAATAAGAATAATAATAATTATTATGAGTTATGTAAATTGAAACAAAATTGTAAGTAGAGGCATTTAGTAAGTACTGCATAATATGTAGATGAACATTGTTTTGTTATTCGGTAGATTTCCCGTGACAGGCATCGTCATGCTCGCTTAAATTCCTCTGCTTATGGCGGCAACGTGGGACGGGTCGTTCCCTTCCCTAAAATATGGTTGAGGGAGGCGATGGTTGGTCCATGCGTCATGCTCGTGAACGGGTGCTACTCATGGTGGCTGATTACCGGTAGGTCTGCTTGATGTGTTTTTATTATTACTCGTATTATTTCCTTTAAAGTTACTGTTATTATATATTTTATTTTATGAAATGCTCACATAATGCCTCTATTTATTTACGGTATGTGTGGATTGATGCATCTACGATACTCAATAACTCTTGTGTTTATAAGTATTAATTTACTTTTTTTTTTCTTTTTTTGACTTACTCGTGTAAGCCTTTCAGTTTTTGACATTTGAGTATTTTTGTTGCGTCTCATTGCATATATTGTAATTGAAATGATTTGTAAAACAATTAAAATGTAAATCTTGACTTAAAAGAGTGGCAATGACTTTCTTGCTACTTCTTCTCATTGGCTCAACCCTTTACGAAGTAGCGGTAAATTCAATAAGAAACAATATTTTTATTTTTTTTGAAAATCATAAGTGTCATTTCCGTGACCTACATGAATAAAGTGTTTTTGAATTTGAATTTGATGACTTAAATATACGGATATCATAAAAAAGATTCGGCCGAGTATCGTTAAATTGCTCCTTTGGAATTGAAGAGTTCCGTTACTTTGTCATGGATTTCGTAATCAGAACCTAACCAAACTCTCAACAAACTATCTTTGAAGTATATCCTTTCCAATAAAAAAAAAATCATAGAAATCAGTTGACGCGATATTGAGTTATTCGTAAATTTATCATCCACATCCACATGCTATAGACTTTTATGGTTTTCTCATGGATGCCTTTGTCAGATCTGGACCAAATTACAATGGGACCACACGGGAAGTACCAGCTTTCAAATAAAAAAAGAATTATCAAAATCGGTTCATCCAGTCGAAAGTTTTGAGGTAACAAACATAAAAAAACATACCGACGAATTGAGAACCTCCTCCTTTTTTGAAGTCGGATAAAAAACAATTATAATTTTTAATAATATAAAATATCCAATGTAATTATTTCAGATCCATGAGTGCTATGGCAAATGCTATGGCAATTATAATATTTCTTACGTATATTTTTTTTTCAGTCGCAAATTTCTTCAAAGCATGTCTTTGCACGGCATTATAAATAGCATAATTGTACTGGATTGACCAACAAACAATGTTATGTTATTCCTAGAACAGAACACATCCGAAGACAGAGTAATCTTATGCTATTTTCCACTTTTTCATATAGGAAGGGGCAAACGGACAATATCCTCAACACCAGGGTTCAAGATGATTATGAGATGCGTTTCCGTCATTTAAGGTGGAAATATGGTGTATTCTTGAAGGTGCCTAAGTCGTATCGATACGGAAAAACAGCAGCAGTGAAGTACTGTCTCGCCTTACTTGGGTGCACTAAAATTTTTAGGAGCCACTTTAATTGACTAAAGAACTCAACGTCTATCGATATATCGACGCCGACTATGCCGATACTGACTGTGGCAAATAGAGGAGTGATCTCGAATCGAGGGGATTACGACAAATGGGGTACGCATAAACGTCTTCTTAGGGTTAATCCGGATTCCACAATTTCGGGACTACACCTGATGAGTAGGAGAGCCGGAAAATACGGGTAAGGTCCGGCGCCATTTCCGGAGCCACTTGTAAATATTAATATAGGATTATGTTAAATATCTTGTTTCTGTTGTCTGTGTTAATAATTATTGCAGCATAATTAATTTGATCATAATATCCATACTTAAGGAATTTTATATTATAAAAAAATCAATAAATATTTGATTTGTACTGAGCATTGTAACTTAACGTTTTACATAGCAAGATGCGGATAGGCGCCGTATTGGACTAAATTTTTATTCGATCAATAAGTGAACCTTTCATATTAAAATCGATATTAATTTACAGTTGATATATATATTCTCAATAAAGAAAAAAAATATTGTGTAACTCTAAAAATTATTTTATAGGTTCTTCTTGGATGAGTTAAAATCAAAACTTGTTTAACAAGGTCACTCTTAAATACGCGGTATGTAGGTAAGTCAAAACAAGTTAAAACAAGTCATTAACAAATAGGACATAAAATATTCAATTTAGTCCGATTTCAGTTTCTTAGATTTTTTCCGTAAATTTATAGATTTTATAGAATATATTGAAACAGATTTTAAAATCCAAATCAACGTTATGGATAGCAACAGGAGCACGACTGCCACATCTAGACCTAGATATTGGTAGAGCGGTACATCGGCAGCTGGTGTTCGGAATGTGTAGTTATTGTATCGAGCAGCGAACTCCGTCCAATGAATAGCTGTATTCATAGCAGTAGCAGGCCTGTCGCGCCACATCTGCGATATTGTTTTCACTTGCGTTCTAAACCTGAAATGAAATTTTATTTGCAACATGTAGTTAAGATATTAACATAATATTATTAATAATCCAATGTGTTTCGTAAACTGACATGCAAAATATGTTATAGGGTTGTCTAAATACCAACACACTATTGTTTTACTGAAACATGTCGGATTTCACAATGCTATCATTAATATTTATAAAATAAAATTTTTATTTGGCGTTATTTTGTGAATATCTTATTCAATATTATGAGTTTTCTTGAGTGTAGTTACGCTATGATATGTTTTTAACCAATTTGACTCATGTTTCGCCTCTACACGAGGCATCCTCAGAAAATGCTGACTTGCCGAATAGTGACACGAAACTCACTGTCTCGAAGGGTAAGAAATCTAAGTGGAATGCACAGTCAAGAAAACTCATAACATATTTTGTACACATCAGTATATACATTTTCACAGTAAATATACTTAGGTAGATATAGCAAAAGCAATCCTCATATATTTTTCTCTCCCAGATCACTTTCTGTCAATCTATGGAATCAAGTTGAAAGGAGACTTTGGGCCCACTGGATATGGTGATGTTTATTAATCGTATTATGCTAGTAAAATTGTAAATAATTTATTATTGTCAACAGGCCATATTTTATTGTAAAATCTAACCGGGATTATGAAATTATTGTAAAAAGGCAACACTTGATACATTTCCTGTATCCAGTTCTGGTCACTATGGCAAAACAATGCGTATAATGAAACAATTGTAACATTTATGTGAGATAATAAAAATATTACTGCAAACGGTGGCGGTGACAGTGATTTCGATTGCCTTTGAAGAACCTCAATCAATCATCAAGATGAGATTTAGCCACCTGCATCCTTTCTGGATGAGATTCTAATACTAAAAGATGATTTTGAAAATGATGATGACTGATAAATATTTATACTATATAAACAATGTGTTTTTTCTTTCTATGATATGACTTTGAAATTATAGTGATGGTTGTTAAGTACCTACTGTTGGCAAGCTTTCTGGTTTAGTGGTTATGGTTAGTGCGCTGACTGCTAAACTGAAGTATTGGGGTGTACACACGCCTGGGACTATTAATATACTTGTGTTATGAACATTTTTGTTCTGTGCATCATTATAAATCATCTTTTATCAGCTGTATCCTTACTCTTCCTACAGGCTCTGTTTATTTTGATATCAGATAGTACTACCCCCACTTAATTATGGCTGTTTCTGTTTTCTCAAGACATTACGTAGTAGCTTATTATTAACATTTCTATATGATTTTTAGGTTATTTTTTAGGTTTACAATTTTGTCGTATTTCTCAGTATTCCGGTTAGACAATTTCAAACTAAATATACTGTTGAAATCTAGATATTATAAGGAATAAATCAGTATATGTTTCTATACTATACACCACATTTCGAGGTGGGCCTAATCGCCGAACAAAAACAAATTTCTCCTTTACTTTCGTTAGCGGCTGTTTGAAGTTGTAGGATAACTAAGCTTTTAAATTAACCCAATATACATATTCGTATGCGTAATATTTCAACACAGAATGGAAACCTATAGGGTACTTTCAATTATCTTGGAATCATACAATCTGTTGAGTACCAAACAAGGTCAAAACACAAGTAAGACAAATCGTTCTTTGTTGTTTTATAAAACAATTTATTAATGTGTGAGCAACTGTAAACACGTATATTTTCATTGATCAAATCTTATAACTATATTAACAATACTATGACATAAAATTAATACTATCATTACGTGGAAGCGTACCAAGAAAGCATGCGAGCAACTTGATACATCAATAATTTTGAAAGCAAATTGTAAATTTTTTTTAGTAACTATCAATATAAGTTATTTCATTTAAATGGAACTCTTGGTATGCAAGTCAGACTTGTACTTGTCCGCTTTCTGCATAAAGAGTTTCTAAATTTCATAGATGCGTTAGCTTTGAACTGTCGTCCCAGATAAAGACTTCTATGTACGAGGGCGGCACTGAAAATTTCGGGGATCAAGGAAGTGACATAACATTACTATTTAAAAATGTATTTATTGCTTTTCGAAGTATTCTCCGCGAAATTTGACACATTTTTCCATACGATGGAACCAATCATTGAAACAACCATTCCATTAGGAAGTTGGGGTCTCCAAAATGGCCGTTTTGTAGGCGTCCACAGCTTCTTCCGGTGATGAAAATCTCTGACCACGCAATTTATTCTTTATTTTAGGGAAAGTATATAAATCATTAGGGCTTAGGTCGGGGCTGTACGGCGGATAGTCTAATAATTCTATGTTTTCTTGCTCTAAAAACTCTTTTGTTCTGTGCGTGGTGTGAGAACTCGCATTGTCGTGATGGAGGATGATGCGGCGGTTGCAGTTCTCTTTACGGAGTTCAGAAACGACCTGTGGCAAACAAATGCTAGCATACCATTCTGCATTAACCGTTCTTTGTCCCTCAAGAGGAATAGTCGCAACATGGCCGGTTTTGGAGACAAACGTGGCCACCATTTTTTTTCAACACTCCGTGAACGACCAATTTTTGTTGGCTTTAACTCATTTTCGAACACCCAAACTCATGACTGGTTTTTTGTTTCGGGTTCGTTCGCGTATATCCAGGATTCGTCACCTGATACGATGTTGTATACAGCATTTGAGGATCCTGCGTGGAATCTTTCGAGTGTTCTGACGCACCAAGTAACGTGAGCCGCTTTTTGCTGTTCACAGAGCAAATGCGGTATCCATCGGGAAAACAACTTTTTTACACCTAATTGTTCATGGAAGATTATTTTTATTTGACTCATGCCAATGTCTAAAGTTGCCTGAATTTCGCAAGTCAAATGTCACATGTCGATCTTCCTCAATCAGCTTACGCACAGCATCATCGTTTTCTTTGGTGACTGCAGTTTTTGGACGACCTTGACGGGGATCATCACTGAGCTTGACACGTCCATATTGAAATTCAGCAAACCAGCGATAAATTGTGTTTTTGGATGGGGCTTCATCACCAAATGCAGAAATCATCCGGTCAACACACTGTTTTTGTGTTAAACCACCTCGAAAGTCATAATAAATCATCGCTCTAGAATTTTCTCGAGTCAATTCCATTTCCTCAACGACTAAACAAGTTTGAAAGGACCTTGTGACAAGACCGAGAATCTTTTTTTAAATAAATAAATGGTATTCGATCTTTAAAACCCAGGAGGTTTCGATTAAAAAGATTTTAATATGATAGGAACAGTGCAAATATTCCATTCCCGATACTTTTAGTGCAGCCTATGCATACTACTAGACAAGATGTTTGGAATAACAATTGTGTCCCAATTTAGGATTTAGGACTATTCATTATTTTTGAAAGTTTATTTTCTTAAAATATTTTTCGACTATTAAAACTCGTTATTCCATTGTAAAACGTCAATTTTTTACTAAACCACAAAAAGCTGTCAAATGGTATATACACCTTTCTAAAAGTCAGTGGACGCATATAAAACATATGCCACAATACCTGCAACGCTTCTGTGATTCCTCTGGTGTTGCAGGAGAATATGGGCGGCGGTGATCACTGAACGACAGTTGACTGATGAATTGGTGAATGACATCAAGTGATTTTGATGACACCGCCTACATTCACTTGCAACACCAGAGGAATCACAGGAGCCTTGCAGGCCTTTTAGAAAGGTGCACGCGCTTTTTTTTATTTTAGTAAAGTAGTAACTTTGTCTTTTGTGGTTTTGAATTAAAGTAGGAACTTATTCACCAAATTTTTCACTTACCTTGGATCTAAGATTACTTTGAATTTTTCCAATAAAACTTCTTTACTGATACTGTTATACGATATTTGAACCCCAAGTCCTTGTTCTTCTATAGCTGCTGCGTTCGTAAATTGATCACCAATTACAGGCATACCAAGGACTGGAACACCGTGGTGTATAGCTTCAGTAGTTCCAAGCATTCCACAATGAGAAAAAAATGCAACTACGTTTGGGTGACCTAAAAATATTAGGACCTTTAAAATTTTCTTAAAAATACATTCTGCCTCTGTAGTCATACCATTCTATCCGAAATTTTTGACTTGTCAAACTCCACGAGTCAAATTGTTTAAAGACAAATATTGGCGGAATTTACATTAAAGAAACCTTAAAACATTTGGACGAAATACTAGAAATAAAATTGTTGTAGTTGTGGCCCTATTGCTCGACTCTCAATGCCAACTAGGTATATAAACTATTTAACTTTATAATACGTACTTAGAATATCATTTTGCGGAAGCCATTTCGATGAATAAATGTTGGTAATGTTTTGAGGCAGTTTTTTGTCCCACTTCCAAACAACTCGTTGCGGTAACTCGCTCACAACATCTAAGATTGCTCGAAAATACTCTTTCTTTATTGAAGATCCTTGTAAAATTGTACCAAAACTGATATATATAACTCCATTCTTTGATTCCTCAATGAAATTTTGGAGGTCCTACAATGAAAACTTTTGATATAAAAATACTTATGCCTGCATATTATAATATTTTATGAAAAGTTACTTACAGCTGGCAATTGTTTCGGTTGAGCTATATGATAACCGCCAACTTCAACTACATTTGGGGGTAATATCTGAGAACCAGCTAGGACTAAGTTTTGATATAAAAGTAAGAACTTCACTTGACGGCCCAATTCTTCAACAGATGGTACGTTGTCATAGTAGTGCGAAATTACAGAATCTTCATGTTTACAAATATGTTTCTGAAGGAAGTTTATAAACTGATATGAAAAGCTTCTAACTATTCTTTGCAGAAATGTTGGTTTTGTTCCTCCATGGTACACATCGTAGAGGATATAGGAAGGGTTATAAGGAACTCCGTATCGTGGGTAGTGCCAAGGTAACAACATATACGAAGTAATTCCAACAACAGGGGCTTTTAATAAGTGAGCAATAGCAAGAGGACAGTCAGTGTTAAATTGTTCAGCCACAACAAGATCAAATTTTCGTTGTGTGAGTATTATGTCCTGGACCTCTTCATCATCTAAAATTTGTCTACATGTGTAAGAACCAACTATTGGTTGTAAAATTGCAAAAGACAACAATGCTTGTGCATAAGATACAGACACGGGATGATTTAGTTCAAAAAGGGACTTTCCTTTTCCTAGATCAATGTCGTGATAGTTTTCCAGCGGTTGTTTTTGAGGGAAATATGATATAACAGTTAGATTATGGCCCCTTTGCGCCAATTCTTTGAGATACACATCGTAAACATAGAAATGACTCTTGCCCATAAACGGAAACACTCCTAATATATTATAGCAGTTCACTTGATTAATTAAAAAACAATTCAAAATCACTGAACATATTACTAAATACACTCTTACGTTCATCGTAGACGCGAGTTATTGTGTTATTAGTAACTAGTATTGCTTCGGTAACTAAAGTCGTGATTCAGGTATTGTTTTATTTTTTATTATGAAACAGGTTGTAATATCTCTTAAAATGAATAATATGAATATCAACTGATAACAGTGAGCTGATATTGAAAGTCCTTAATCGTTATTATTATCTTTCAAAGTGTAAGTTGATATATGTAATTAGGTATAAAACATATCAGATAGCCCCGTCACTTGTATACGTGAAATCCAAATTAAATTAATTAGCAAATAGGTGTTACGCATTCAAGCAAAATAAAACCACTGAAGTATGATAATTGAACATGTTCGGGAGTGGAATACATGGCGTTTTATTGAACACAAATTCATTAAAAACAGTCATTAGTTTTACTAACTTAATAATTAAAGTTAGTAAATTAGTAAAAGAGAAACGACAAAATATAACTTAAAATAATCCACGTGTAGAGCATGTTGCTCTGAGCAACTTACCTATATAATATGATGTCATCGTCTATGGTAGCAACCATAGATGTATTATACAGTTAGTGGGATAATATATGTATGGTAGCAACGAATTTATCAAACCAACCGAAGTGTGTAGTAAGACACACACGCGTCGGGACGGGTCACATTGATATGTTTGTACTCTTTATAGTTTATACAGTTAAGACAACGCAAGGTAGTGATTACAATTATAAACGGCCGTTTTCAATTACGTATCTATGCTTAGTTTAACTTACTAGAGGTAGACAAATCTATCCTTTTACGCTTATTTACATTTCAATAACCTATCGACATAAAGCATTGGACTATAACTATATTGGACATAACTATGGATAGATAAGATCTTGTCATTAGACTGTGACAGCAAAGTATCCGTAACTAGAGATACGTTATTCAAAACGGCCGTTAGACAGTGATAGGGTATAAGGTATTATTGCATACATTATATGAAAAATAATAGTTTAAAAAAACTAAAAAGGACGCTTTATAGAAAATTCAACTAAAAAATAGAAAATAAATTTAAGTTGAAAATAGTGTAAAAAAAAATATATTTCATTTTAAAAAAAGTTTTATTTTAAACTAGTGTAAGACTAAAATAGTGTAAGTATGGAATTGATGACTTTAATTTTTTACTTTTCATTTCGAATAAAAGAAAAGTATAAATAGTTTTTTTTTTCTCAAAATATGTTTATTGATTACTTTAACACATTACCTGTAGTATAAATCTTAGACTTAGTTGTTCAAAAACAACAATTTGTGAATTTTATAGTTGAATTCTTGTTTGTGATACTCTGAATATTTGCTATATATTAATAGATTTTTCTCTGTTGGATGTCTGTCATATTTAGAGACACTGTATGCAATAAATATAGTTAGCTCGTCTGCCGCTGAATTCCTACAACGCTGTCCCAATATACTAGCGTATATACAAACAAAGCGTGTGGCAGAGAACATCACTAACGGAGATACAGCAAATTAGAAAAAGAAAACGAATATATTGTTACTGTATTTTGATTGACAAATCGTAAACAATCAGCCATGCTTAGCATTAGCTCCTTAGTAGTTTGAATATTAAACCACAAGTTAAGATAATATACACAAACATATTCACAAATCAAAATTATTCACGAATTTTCGGGCTGTCAGGTCGTTTATACGATAGTATATTCTAAGTTTATGGTCCTGTCTAGTTGCTAGTTAATATGCAAGGGTTGTCACAAAAACTTGCTATAAGATGCTGATGAACAGCTAATACAACACAGGTGTTTAAGAGTATTTTAAATAAAAAAGTAGGTACCTAGGTACTAATTTTATAATGGAGATATAGAAGGGTGGTGGTAATCTAAACACACACAATTCTTATTATCACTGTATTTGGCGATAGTTTCCACTTAGAATTCACAATAATTAATGAATACTCGACTCTAACTTATCACTGTTGTATGTAGGGCGCGATAGACAACCATGATTATGATAACAAGTATTAGTTAACTAACATACACTAATCAATTAATTAAAATTAATTTAACTAAAGATCTGAATAGTATATGCTATTATAGTTATTTATAATCATCTTTGGGCGCAGCATATAGGTTTTTGTCGACGGTTATTGCTCGAACACGAAGCCCGTGAACGCTGGAGTGCCCCAAGGCTGTGTGCTATCCTCCACGCTGTTTCTTCTGTATATCAATGATAATATTCTATTGAGTCCTGTCTTAAGAAGGTCGCGGAATGACGTAAATTGAACCTTGTCCAATTTAACCCCCAGAAGACTCAAGTTTGCGCGTTTACCACTAAAAAACTCCATTTGTATCACCGCTCTTCGACAACACTTTTCTTACAGCCTCGCCTAATATAGGAACACTGGGTCTCGAAATCTCGAGCGATTGCCAATTTCGTGGCAAAGCCGAATTGGTTTCGAAGAAACTGGGCGTCACAAATAGAGCACGGCAATACTTCCAGCCGACCCACATTCTAGCGCTCTACAAAGCGCAGGTCCGGCCACACATGGAGTATTGCTGTCAGCTGGTCTGGTGCACCCCAGTATCAGCTCGATCCATTTGACCGCGTGCAACGCAGAGCAGCTCGAATTATCGGGGACACAGCGCTCTGTGAACGGCTGGATCACTTTGCGTTGCGTAGAGACGTCGCTTCATTGTGTGTTGTACCGCATTTATCACGGGAAGTGTTGCGAAGAGCTGTTTCACCTGATTCCTACCGCCGAATTCTGCCTCGCACTACAAGCCAAAAATTGGGATACCATCTGGATGTGGGGCGGTCCTCCACAGTGCGATTTTCAAGGAGCTTTCTTCCACGTACTACAAAACTGTGGAATGAACTTCCTTGTGCGGTGTTTCCGGGACGATACGATACGGGAATCTGCAAAAAAAGCGCTTCCTTAAAGGCCGGCAACGCTCCTGTGATTTTCTCATTGGCTCATTGGTCCTCCTTTTCCATTAAAAAAATCTTTAAACTGAAATGATAATTATATAAATAAACATTACTAACACAGTTATTCATTATACAGAATATAGTCAGTATTCGGGATTACTTGAATGTAGGGACACGTATCAAGCTTTGTGAGAGTCTAGTTCTATCTAAATTCAATTATGCTGATGCAGTTATAAGTCACAGGCTCTTAGCATGAACTAAAAATCTTATTCAGCGGGTACAAAATGCCTGCGCTAGATATTGTTTTAAAATCCCTCTTCGTGAACATGTCTCACCATATCTAAATAATGCTAAAATGCTAAAAATGAAATATCGGGGACAATTGCATTTCGCCACTCTTCTTTTTAAAATACAAAATTCCACAATATCTATATACCAAGTTACGATGGTCTGCTGACACTTGCAAGTATCACACTAGAGCTTCTCCTTACCTGCTCTGTGTAGCACCACACCGATCGTAGGCATTACCACCATTCGTAGGCGGCTTTTGTTATAATTATTCCAAAATATTGAATGACTTATCTCCTCCCCTTCGTGATATAAATAGTTATATAATAATTATATTATAATTATAATAATAATTAAATAATTATATTACATATATATAATAATATAATTAATCGCTTATAAAATGCTCCTGTACTCAATAACTTTCGTGTAAGGCTTTGACTATTTGACATTTGAGTGTGTTTGTTGCATCATTTTACATATTATATTGTAATTGAAATGATTTGTAAATCGATGGAAATGTAAATATTGATATAAAAGAGTGGCAATGAGTTTCTTGCTACTTCTTCTCATTATCTCAACCCTTTACGAAGTAGCGGTAGATTCAATAAGAAAAATATTTTTTTGATATTCATATGTGTCATTTCCGTGACCCACACGAATAAAGTTATTTTGATTTGATTTGAAAATGTAATGGTGTAATTATTGAATGCAGGGGCGTGCATTCTATATAGGTATTTAGGCAATGCCGACCTTAATAAGAACCTTAACTAATATATACCACTATTGTTAGACAATCTAGTTCCATTATTCTTTAACAAAATTTCCCACATCCCAGTTTTAGCCTACTTACTTTTAAAACCACAAAATTGACATGTTGAGAGTAAATCACAACATCAACCTCTTTGCGTTATGTATGCGATACCTAAATATTATATTATAAAGGTAGGTAATTGTATCTACAGTGCCAACCTTGCTAGAAAAGCAAGCACGCCCCTGATTGAATGGCATATCTCAATGACTCCATGACGTTGGTAGCGCATGTTAGCACATTAACTAATCAAAATAATAATATTGCTGACAATAATAATTTCAACAACTAAGAAGCAAAATCGTGCGGTGGCATGAGAGAACCAGGAGGTCTACTCGGAAAAATTGACAATGATATAGGTATTCGGAACGATACGATAATAACCCGAATATATCGCACCTACCCTACTCTAACAAATGTTCGTATTCCATATCGTTTATCGTAACAACATCGTAACCATAGACTAATATTTTGATTTTTTACGATGTTAGAGTGAATTAATTATGCGCAAACTTAGTATAATCTGTGCTATGTCGCTGCTAAGTGTCAAAAGTCAAAACATAGCTTAGGCGCTTAGGACCATTCCAGACTCTGCACCACAAATTTGCATCATTTACGCAAAATGTAAATATTCAAAAATTATGTAATGAATATAATATGAACATTTGAAATTGAATAAATAATACAAAACTTGTGGATAATAAAATGTAAAAAAAAAGTAACTCAACCCTTCCCGTCGACTTCCTATTTCTCAGGCGGCCATTTGCATTACTTTCTACGCATAAACGATCAACAAAATGACTTAAATTACTTGATAGTAAATAAATCCTCTTGAATAATAAATCACATATCATTATTTTAATTTTATTCATTAAGTATGTATATTGTATGGCAAATATATCTATACAACTTGAAACGATAATAGCAACGACAGCGTATAAGGTGCAATGATTTTATAGTATTAAAAGAGGTAGATATGTCGCTAGCGCGCCGAAAATCAATCGCCTAAATGGAGTCAATTGGTTCATGTGGTCGTAGTCGCTCTCTCGATACGATAACGGTACGCACGCGTTTGTTGTTGACAGAATTGCTTACAATTTTATATACAGCATTAAAATGCCGTCATGTGTATTGCGAAGATGCACTAATTACGCAACTAATAAAAGCAAAATTGATGGAATTACATACCACAGGTAAGGAATCATGAAATAAAGTATTTTATTTGATTTCTATATTTCTCTAATTAAAATAAAATATATGGCGGTGCCGGACGGAATAGTGCAAGAGCCCGTGAACCCCAGACCTACGTAAATCTATAAAAGCTGAAAGTTTGTCAGCGCATGCTTCCAAAACGGGTAAGAACGATGGACCATTATGGAGTTTGGGTTACAGTGGCTTTGGCAGGTAAACGGCACTAAAGGCGTGTAAAATACCGATCTAAATACATCAATTAATAAAGTGCGATTTTTCGGTATTACCTTCAGAATATTATAAAAAACCACGTTATTCATTGCCAGACTCTTAACATACCAGACACCCTAATGTTCATGAAATTATAGTTTTACTTACGTCATAGCATAAGAGGTGATTTTTATAGATAATAACTGGGTGATAAGTTGATGATGTTTCCTCATTAGCCAGTCACTGTTGATATTTCCAACCCCTTGCCAGACAATAATTGTAAATCGCAAGAAGAGATTCGTGATAATAATGACTTATGAAATAAACTTTTTGGCGCAGACTTATATAACCGATAGTCTATGTAAATTTTGCAAAGATTCTCAGAAAAGACATTCGATGCTACAACTACCTGAAATTGTTAAAAATTTCAATTTTTTCTGTCAATAACTGGCTTAAAAAAAACAAAATAAAATATTCCTCAAAATATTTATTTATATTTAGATTTTAGTAATAGGCCCCCTGACGCGTGCATTGATTTCGTGTACGAGACGCCTTAATATGAGTACCTAATTCGTAATGGAACGAATCGGTACCACGGCAGACTGCGCGGGGAGGAGGAGAAATCTACTGACCGCTCGCCTTAATTATCGCACAACATCGTTGCTCTGTGTAGTGGCTGATTTGACTCACAGATTAGGTATTACAATTTCTTACTAATAATGCAATTTACAAATCATTTCAATTTCAATATATGCAAAGTTATTCAACAAAAATACTCAAACATCAAAAACTAAATGTGCAAGCACAAGTACGTCTAAAAAAGTAAATTAATACTTTTAAACACAAGAGTTATTGAGTACAGTAGATGCATCAATCCACACATAGGTACCGTAAATAAATTAAGGCATTATGCGAGCCTGTAATTGAATAAAATATGTAATAACTTTAATTTTTAAATAATTAAATAAAAGAAATGAAAAAAAAATGTTGCAGACCTCCCGCAAAGAAGATCATCTTGCTACCACAAGTAGCACCCGTTCACGAGCATAAGGCATGGAACAGCCATCGCCTCCCTCGACCATATTTTAGGGATGTGAACGACCCGCCCCACGACGCCGCCACAAGCAGTGGCATTTAAGCAAGCATGACGATGCATGTCACGAGAAATCTACCGAATAACAAAATAATGTTCATCTACATATCAAGCAATACTTACTAAATGCCTTTAATTTACCATTTTGTTTCAATTTACTTAAGTAACTCATAGTTATATCTCATAATTATAAGACCACACATAGGTATTTGACACCTTTGATTAGACGAAAGTAGTTGGTTGAGGCGAATTGAAGAATTGAAGAACAACAAGCTTACAACGCTTGAGGTAAAAACGAAATCATTTACTAGCTCAAGCAATATCGATTACTTACAGGAATCTGCAATATTTTGAGTCTTCGACGTGAGCTGAAATTGTAATAATAGTAACAGATATTAACTCTGATATTGAGTTGATGCATTAATTGTAAAATATAATAATGGTAAGCATCAAAATGGGATCCATTTTTAACATTGTTTCATTTTGACACTGGTAGCATACCAGTAAAAACTCTGTAACGAAATACACCAACGCCAATTAAACATTATGTATTATTATAAATTTATTATATATTCAATCACAGCCAATCATACAATCAATTGGTCGCATAAATTACAATAATATTTACACAATTTCCATCAACAAGCTCTGTATGGGGTACTTTATTAATTCCGGTACCTAATTTGTTAAATATTTTTTCTGGGTCGTAGATAAAATCGTAAATTTACACTCGTTTTGCATTTTTGAACAAATTGCATAGAAAATAGATATTATTATATTGCCTAAAATTACCATACTTATTGCTTCTTCTTTTTATTTTTAAGGATTTTCTTAGGAGATAGAAGTGATTTCAATATTTTTATAGTAATAATAATAAATGTTAGTATAATAACAAAGAATAAAGACAGTATATCTAATGCGTAATATTGGTAGGCAGGTACTGTAGCTGCCGGGCTCGTAAATGTAAAGTTCCTGTATCGTGCAGCAAATTCTGTCCAGAAGACAGCGCTATCCATCGCTGACACCGGTCGATCACGCCATGCTTTCGAAAGAGATTTTACCTTGCTCCTAAATCTGAAAATAAATAACAATTACTTGGCCATAATTAAAGTCGACTACCTAACGTTACTGCAATAAACAGAGACTATCCTAATAAAATGGTTTATATGCTAGAGAATTCCCGATCTTTCATGACAAAAGAAAAATAAAACCCAACCCGTACGAGCTTTAGTGTTTTCTTCTACGCTGCAGAAGCCCGGACTCTACGAGAAAGGGATAAGAAGTGGATAGATGCTCTCTAGGGATATGGATGTTCCTATTTAGTTATTCGCGATAGGATGTTCCTTCATATTATGGACGAAATGGTGGATGATGTGTATACATCCACACGGCAAGGATGAAAATTGAGATTCTAGATAGGTCATTCTTACTCTGGATCAAGAATGGTCTTGAACTTTTTCAAGAGATCTTCTCTGTTCAAATCAGCCACTTGTATTTGTACTCCGAGTCCACTTTCTTCTATAAATTTTGCGTTAGCCGGTTGGTCTCCAAAAATGGGCATGCCAACAACAGGTACTCCATGATGAATGGCTTCTGTAGTTCCGAGTAGTCCACAGTGTGAATAAAACGCCAGTACCTTTGGGTGTGCTGAAATAAAGTTGAATTTATTAACTTACAAGAAATGTGTTGTCTTTTTCCATTTATTATAATATTATATAACTTTTTTTGGTAATATTAAATCATTTTAAGTAGTAAATATATCATAATCAGTTGTGCTAATTGAAGTTAACATTTCGTTTGATGGATGGTTCTGTATTTTAGTAAACTTTATACAGCATTACTATTTATTTTTATCTATTGGTACAATACCTTAAAAAGGCGAATTAATTTTATTTAGCAATTACAAGTAAAAATCTCTTTTTGTTATGTGTTCTGTATGGAACATTTAAATAAAAATGTATTAAGTATTTATCATAACATAGATATCTTTTGACGATAGGCCGCTAAAGGATATCGTTGATGTATACAGTTTTCCGCAGACAGACTGACAAACACGATCTGGTAATAGTTCTCTCCTATTATGTAACTATTCTATGAAATAGTCTTTTAAGAAACTAGGATATTACACTTACTGCAGTCCTAGTCGGTGCAAAGAGCGTGTTTTCTGTCTGTCTCATTTAAGGGTATTACGGAAGACATTGTCAAGAAATACTGTCATATCGCGTCGAGCTTAATTAAATTAATGAACAACAAAAGTAACATGTGGCCGTTGTAACCTAAGATGATTTACGTCTACAGGGACAGTGATTTAAGATGCTAAGCATAATGCGTAGCGATCGTCGACGCTTAAATTTGCTGCTAAACTCGACACAACACACAGTAGGAGGTCTTTCTGTACTTTTCATAACTAGTGAATAAGCTTCCTTGTTACGTTTGACTGCACTGTATCCTGGCACCCACCCCAGCGTCAACCAATTGGACTAACCATGAAGATAAGTGCCTGCTAAGACATAGTTCGTTTTGTCGTGTGTAACGATTTGGATCATTTTGTCAATGTTACCGTTAACAAGTACCTGCTGTTTCCGTCAATTAGAAAGCATCGTCCTGACATCAGTAAAAGTAAACCCACTAGAGGCTTCTTTGTGCCACTGCGCTTTAGTGTGTGCTAGTAAAAGTGTGCAACCACAAATTTTATTATATTTTGCCTGAAGGGGACGAGTGCAATCGCGGAGTCATGCTGCTTTAAATTTCCCGTAGAACTTTACTGAGGAATAACGAATCACAAACCATCAGGTGATCGTCTTACTCTTCTTATCATAGAACTGCACAGTTCTTAAGAGGAAATACAACCGTGCCTCCAGATTTTTTAAGCGGCAAATCGCCCGTGCAAAGTCAAAACACGTCGTCAAAATCGGTGAGCAGCTTCCAGACCGGAACACGCAAATTCTGGTCGTTGTCGAAAGCTGCTCTTGGTAACTTCAGCCAGCCGTCCATGCCGCCGTTACACATGAGGAATGACACCCTGGCCCATACGGCAAAAGAGAAAGCCGATCTTTTGTGCACTCTTTTCGCCTCCAACTCGACTCTTGACGACAACGGAAATACACCGCCGACCATCCCGCGGTGTCAGAGCTCTATGCCTGAAGTACAGTTCAGACAGAGAACTGTTAGGCGAGCTCTGTTTTCGTTGGACGTCAGGAAGTCGAGCGGGCCGGATGGCATTTCTCCAATCGTGCTTAGAACGTGTGCCCCTGAGTTGACGCCGGTGCTAACACGTTTATTCCGGCACTCTTATTCTAAAGGCGTAGTCCCTGACTCATGGAAGTCAGCCCTTGTCCATCCGATCCAAAAAAAAGGAAACAGTTCGGATCCGGCAAACTACAGGCCTATTGCTATTACCTCCCTGCTCTCCAAAATCATGGAGAGCATAATTAGCCGTCAGCTCTTGGTATATCTAGAGGGTCACCAGTTGATCAACGACCGACAGTGGCAGTGACTGCTGGAGTGCCCCAAGGCTGTGTGCTGTCTCCCACGCTGTTTCTTCTGCATATCAATGATATGTTGGACACCTCCAACATTCATTGCTATGCAGACGACAGCACTGGTGATGCCGTATACACTGGCCATGCAGGTCTCTCTCGGGAAATCGTCGACCAGTGCCGGGAGAAACTTGTGTCTTCTATCGAGTCCTCTCTTGAGAAGGTCGCGGAATGGGGAAAATTGAACCTTGTCCAATTTAACCCCAAGAAGACTCAAGTTTGCGCGTTTACCACTAAAAAAACCCCATTTGTCGTATCACCGCTCTTCGACAACACTTCCCTCAAAGCCTCGCCTAGTATCGGAATACTGGGTCTCGAAATCTCGAGCGATTGCCAATTTCGTGGTCATCTGGAAGGCAAAGCCAAATTGGCTTCAAAGAAACTGGGCGTCATTAATAGAGCACGGCAATACTTCAAGCCGGCCCACATACTAGCGGTCTACAAAGCGCAGGTCCGGCCACACATGGAGTATTGCTGTCATCTCTGGTCTGGCGCACCCCAGTATCAGCTCGATCCATTTGACCGCGTGCAACGCAGAGCAGCTCGAATTGTCGGGGACACAGTGCTCTGTGAACGGCTGGATCACTTGGCGTTGCGTAGAGACGTCGCTTCATTGTGTGTCTTGTACCGCATTTATCACGGGGAGTGTTCCGAAGAGCTGTTTAACCTGATTCCTGCCGCCGAATTCCACCTTCGCACGACACGCCACAAGTTAGGATATCATCCTCACCATCTGGATGTGTGGCGGTCCTCCACAGTGCGGTTTTCAAGGAGCTTTCTTCCACGTACTACAAAGCTGTGGAATGAGCTTCCTTGTGCGGTGTTTCCGGGACGATACGACATGGGTACCTTCAGAAAAAGCGCGTACACCTTCCTTAAAGGCCGGCAACGCTCCTGTGATTCCTCTGGTATTGCAAGAGATTGTGGGCGGCGGTGATCACTTAAAAACAGGTGACCCGTACGCTCGTTTGTCGTAGTATTCCATAAAAAAAAAATAAGAAGTGAGTAAAATACCTAATATATCGTTCTGCGGGAACCAGTTTGACAAATGAATATTTTTTGGGTTGCCAGGCAAAGTTCCCTCCCATTTCCATAAGACTCTTTGAGGTAATTTAGACACTGCAGCGACGATTTCTTCAATTATGTTTTTAGAAGTCGTAGCTGCTTTCACCATGGATCCAAAACTGATGTAGATCACGCCATGTTCAGATTCTTCTATGAACTTCAGTATATCCTGAAATGAATACCAAAAATTAATTAAGTGCAAAATCCTTTTTTTAATGTTATACTTCTTTAGGCGCATTGTGAAAAAATGATGAGAGTGAAATTTTAAGATGCGCGCGCTTCACTCTAACACAAAAGTAACAGGTTGAAGTTGGTTCCTTTTTTTTTTATTCGTTCCACAAAGAACAGGCTAAGATCAAAGACCATGCTGCCTAGTCATCAGTTTTATATTACATAGGTGAAATAGATTAGTTTTAAGTCATTACTATTATTTTACATAAGTAAATAGATTAGTTTAAGTCATTAGTATTATTTCAGTATAGTCTGTTAGGTACTAATTTCATTAGTATAATTACTAAATTTAAGAAATATCTTAAATACGTGTCTTTCATTAGTCATTTTGGAATAGCCATAATATAATGCTATAAGTCAAATCCGATAGTCATATCCTTTAGCATTTGTCAACACTGACAGAAACTAACCTGAACATTCTGAACAATTGTACATTAAAGTTACATTAAAAATATCATAGAACAAAAAATATAATGATACAACATAAATATAAGCATAAAAAAATATACAAACTTAATATAACTTATTATATAAAATCTTCAATTTAATATTATAATTATTACATGAAATATAATTTATGTACAAGCTAAATTTCTCTAACTGTATTAATAATAAATTTAAACAAAGGTTTATATGTCGAACTATTTACAATCAGAGCCTGGATGGAGCGCGGAACCAAATCAGGATTACCATATATTTCAATTAGCTCATCCATTAACACAAGGCGCTGAATGTCAAAGGATGAGCAATCGAAGAATAAGTGGCACAGAGTTTGCTCTGCTTGGGAGTTACAGTGATCACAATGTGGACCTGGATATGGTATAGATATATTGAGATGACTACTAGAGTCAGGGACATTTATTGAATTATTTGTTATATTCCTGGCTAAGAAGTCAACCTTCTCATTTCCTAATACACCAACATGTGATGGAACCCACATAAATAAAACCTTAATATTATGCATAGTTAATAGATCCAGCCAAGACTCTTTAATTAAATAAATAAAATAATTAGTGTTAGCATTAAACTTGTTATTTTTTAGATTTTCAAGAACACTCATGCTATCACTGACTATCAGCCATTCACAACACCCATTATTTTTATGCTTTATGTGTTTCAAGGCTGCAAGGATAGCTACAGCCTCAGCTGTGAATATACTTGCATTTGAATTTATTTTATATCCTATACCAGAATTTAATAAACCATCAAAAATAGCAAATGAGACTGCAGACTCAGTTTTAGACCCATCAGTGTAAAGGAATCTATGATCATAAAACTCAGAAAACTTACAATATACATCTTCTTTTGAAGATAAGCTATGATCAATTATCACATTCATAGCAGGAAATTTACTGTTGAAGCTACCCAGATAGCATGGAACAAGAGGTGAATGATGAATTTGTAGAGTTTCAAGAAAACTTAAATATTGAGGAAAGCCCTGTAGTATATAAATAGGATTGTGATTTGATGGTGGATTACAAAGTTCCATGTTTGAAAACAGGTGGTTATTATTCTTACTAAACAGCTTTAATAAGAATCTTTCTTTTAAGTAAGAGAATCTTATAGTTAATGGAGGAAGTTTACACTCTACTTGCATCACATTGATAGGAGTACTTTTAAATGAGAGTAATGAGTCTCAAGCTTTTATTTTGTATTTTATTTAAGATATCTACCAACCTAGTATTATTAGCAAAACAGAGAAAACCATATTCAAAATGACTACGGATCACAGATTTATACAGAAGCAACAAAATTTTGGGATCAGCTCCCCAAGATGTTGCGCATAAAGATTTTAGGACATTAAATGCTTTATTAGCTCTGGAACTTATTAATTCTATGTATTTTCTCCAAGATAATTTGTTGGTAAAAGTTACACCTAAAAACTTAGGTTCTTGAGAAACAGGAATAGAAACTTTATTGTAATTTACAGAAGGGATAAAATTACTTGCCTTTCCAAAAACTATCAATTTCCATTTTAATGCACTGATATCTAGATTCAAATAAGTAAAGTATGTATACAGACCCTCCAAGGACTTGTTAAGAATGTTAGTAATATTAGATATATTTTTACCAGACAAATAGACAACCAAGTCATCGGCAAATTGGAGATTTTTGACTTCTGAACCCAAAATCAGATTTAAACGTCGGATATACAAGATTAAATTAATGGAGAGAGTATCCCTCCTTGGCAAACTCCAACAGATGCAAACCTTGGACCATATAATTGACCATTAAACTTAACATAAACTTCCCTTTCAGTCAAGAATTTATGAATCCAGTTTATTATTTTGTTTGGAATTCCAACATAAAGCAATTCAGAGCAAAGTATATCTATATTCACACTATTAAAAGCACTAGCAACATCAAAGAAGACAGACATCAAAAGATTCTTATTGTTTAGACTATTTTGGATATCAAGCTGTAACTGACAGATACTTTCACGAGCCGATGTTTCTCTTCTAAAACCAAATTGATTAGCAGGTAAAATACCATTTTGTTGTACATAAAATTCCAATCTTTGTTTTATAGTTGCTCAAAAATTTTTCCAACACATGATGTCAATGCAATAGGATGATAAGAATCTGGATTTGACCGAGTTTTTTCTGGTTTTATATATGGGTATTAGACAATCAGATTTCCATGAATGGGGTATATCATTGTTTAACCACAGATTATTTAATATTTCATGAAAAAAGTGTAACCCCTTTTTGCTAATCTTTTTCAACATAATGTAAGGAATACCATCAAGACCAAAAGCACTATCCTTCCTAGAATATATAGCAGACATTAACTCTTATATTGAAAAGGGTTTGATTAAAAAGCTATTTACAGAATTTGTATTACTGACAGAGGAAAAAATTGAAATATTATGTACATAGTCTTGAGTATACTTCCGCAGAAAATCTTGAACCCAACTTTCATCATTATTATAAGAAGTATATGTCTTATTAAATTTCCGCATAAAATTCCAGATTCTTGACAGAGGAGTACACCTGTTAAAGGAATTACACAATTCAACCCAACTATTCAATCTCTCTGTTTTCAAAGTAAGTTTTTTAAGAGCTTGTAATCTTTTAAACTCTATAAATGTTTCATCTAATGGATAATTCTTAAAATTAAGGTATGCAGACTTAGATTTTTGAACAGCTTCTAAACATTTTTTATTCCACCAGGGGAGGGCAGGCTTCTTAGCCAACTTCCTGTTGGGATTATTACTAGAAGGCGAAGAAATAAACAAATTACGATCTGGTAGAGACTTATCGATTGCAGAAAGAAGGATTTTACAAAATACATCATAAGCCTCCAATGGAGTAAAACTTTGACCCTGTAACTTAGACAATTCTACATCTACATTTTGTTCATATATTTTCCAATCTACCATTTTAAAATTTGGGTAAATGGGCAGTCGTATGTTACAATTATTGTTTGGTAAATCGTTATTTACATTATTATTTACAAAAACTTTAACAATTACAGGAAGATGATAGCTGCCAAGTGAATCGTTATGCACAGACCAATCACACAATAGAGCCAATGATGAAGAAACCAAAGTTAAATCAAGAGCATTTGGACGCCATGACAAAGAACCAACTGTAGTCACTTCACCACTATTAAGTAAAACCAGATTATTATCATCAACAATCTCCAAAATATCTCTACCTCTCGAATTAACAGAATTACATCCCCATGACGTGTGATGAGCATTGAAGTCACCAGCAAATATCATGGGTTCAGGCACTGATTCTAATAAAGATTGGAATTTATGTTTATCAAAGGATGGTGTACAATTTGTAGGACAATAAAAACTTACAATACTTAATTCTCTATTATTTAAAGTAATTCTAACACAGATGTTTTGCAGGGAATTATCAGAATATGTATGTATTTTTCTGTAATCTATATAACTATGAATTAAAATAGCTACGCCATTGTGTTTGTTACCAATGTCGTTTCTTTCTATTTCATATCCTTTGATATTAAAATGTTTATCAGGTGATAACCAAGTTTCTGATATTATTGCTACATGTATATAATGATCATAAAGATATTGTGTTAGATGCAGTTTATTACTGATAATGCTCTGAGCATTCCACTGCATAATGTTAAGAAGATCCATTATTAGAAGTAGAAGTACTATTTCTGAATGTTTGTTGAAGAATTTCTTTAATGGATGATGAATTTATTGGATTGTCTTTTTGATTCAATACAATTTTTGTGATAGCGTTTGTTAAAATGTTCATGAAAAAATCTGATTTTGTTAAATTTTGTATTTGTGTTCCTATATTACGCATAGTTAATTGAGGGAACGAATTTTCGTGGAATAAATCTGAATATTTAGTAGCTTTTGACTTTATTTTCTTCTATCTTAAGTTTTTTCTGCGGACATGTATTTGAATGGCGATATGATTTCCACCACAGTTCGCACATTTGGCATTTTTACTGTCTTCTTTACACATTTTAAAATTGTGATTTTGTGCACATATGGAACATACCTCTGCATTCCTACAATACTTAGCGATGTGACCAAACTTCAGGCAATGCAGACATTGTTTCACTGGAGGAACGTAAACGCTTACCTCGTGCCTCCAAGAGTCAAGGTATACATACTGAGGTAACTCTGTTGATGCGAACGTCACAGCGACGGTCTGAGTGGGCTGGTACGAGGCCGCACCGTCCTCTCTCCTTACACGACGCATGAAACGCCATAAGAGCAGATATTCTCTTGTTTGATAGGTCCATGGGGACGGAGGTGAGCACGCCGGTCACCTCTGTGTCAATTGCTGGAATTGTGGCTTTTAGGTCAATCTCTTCTAATAATTTTTTGTTCTGTAGAAATACATTGGCATTATTTGATAGATCAAATGTAATTCCTATTTT
This sequence comes from Leptidea juvernica, assembly GCA_949711755.1. Classification (NCBI taxonomy): domain Eukaryota; kingdom Metazoa; phylum Arthropoda; class Insecta; order Lepidoptera; family Pieridae; genus Leptidea; species Leptidea juvernica. The sequence continues at coordinate 1,726,716 of CATIXQ010000016.1, read as the reverse complement.
GTATCTGTTGATGGATTTTAGGTGCAGGATTCCAGTGATGCAATGCTTGCGAATGGCATGGGAAATGGCTAGCCTATCTTTGTCAGAAAATGATTTTCTTTCGTCTGAATGTGATAAAATTACGATATATTCCGATTTCTGGCTATTTTCCGGGTACTTTCTGGTGTATCCTGGAACCTTATAGACTTTGTATTTTGTGATTAAATCTTCATCAAAATCCGAAGAGTTTTCTAGTAGCGGTCCATCAGGAGGGTCTTTTTTCCGCTTTTTAACACCTCCCATTTTCAATTTACACTATACACTTATTACCTCGTAACTATTTACAAAATAAATGATATATTTACAAAGAAATATACAAAATACAATACAAATAAAATATTATTTTACAAACGCAATTAAAATTTTGGCGCCTTTCATATGCAACTTTCGCGCTCTTTTCTGAAGTTGGTTCCTTAAATTTTCTGACGTTTGCGTCATTCGTTATTTTTTTTGGTTTCTTCGTCCATTATTAGGACAGGCAAAGGGTTTAAGTCCATACAGCCCTATTCATTATTTAATAATTATTTGTCAAAGCCATCTTTGCAACATTTCTACAAAATTGTTCTTTCTAAAAATGTAGAATAGCACGAGGAATAAATAATTTTAATGATTTTTATTTCGTTAGGACAAAGAAGTATAACTTCTTGCGTGCATACATAAGTACAAACACAAATTTTTTTTGATTACGTAAAGGTTATGTTGCTCGTTCACATATGGCGAGGGCTCGCTGAACGTGTAGAGCACTATTTAAGGTGTGGCTTGGTGTGTTTTGTGGCAAACGCCCGTTACCAGTCGCAACTAGACAGCATATTGAATGGATTTCAAATTCAAATTGGCGTAACTAAAAAACCATAACAAGTATTGATTAAGATCCCGATCCAATATTTGTTTTCCTTCTTTATTTATCTTTTTGGGTAAGTACATAAGTACGTACACACTTTTTGAAGTTATAAGTAGGTACTTCTTTATTATTATCAGAGTGAATTTCAATGACGCTCGCGCACACCGATACCTAAATTCGAAATCTGATGTTAGTTGGTCAACTAGACCATTTGTATCAAACTTCAGCCACCATAACCCTTTTGTAACTCATAATTTATGTTTATTGAACCACAACCAAGGGATGAAAATTAAATAAATTTCAATATGAATGAAATTAATGAATAAAAAAACTTTGAATAAGAATTATAAAATTTGTACATATTAAAACTTGTGGTAGCACAATTAGGCGATCTTATCGCTATTCAGCGATCTCTTCCAGGTAACCTAAAGTTATGTAGATATGTATAATTGTATAAGTAAAATAAAAAAAATCTTGCTTTCTTCTTCATACAATTTTATTGAATTAATTTAATCATATGTATATTAACGTTAGTGAACTAAATAATGCGGCTTAATAGTATTTTTATTGGGTGTTTAATACCTACTTTATTAAGAAAGAACCATATCTTTCTTCAGATATTTTTTGAAAGATTTTTGTTTTGTAACAAAGAAGTATTCCTACGGGCAAACATAAGTACACACATACTTTTTTTTAAATAAAATATTTAAGTGTAGAAAAAACGAAGTTAATTTTAAACATAAGACAATAATAATTATAATGTGCAAGGTACATAACTCTAGAGAAAGAGTCGATTGCTTTTGATTTCCTTTCACGAATTTTCTCTTCTATTACTAGAACGTAACTTATATTTTCATCTCTTTAATCTTGAATATAGTTTTAATAAAAAATATAATATGTATTTATTTTATGCAGAATCTGCTAATAATAAAGTTTTAAAACCGTTGGTCGAATCTGTGGTGAAAGTATAACTGATTAAAGGTCCTCAAGACTCTGCAAGGTGAATGCGCTTACCAAGGATTTACTGTTAGATCTCATATCGTAATAATCAAGATTATAACTTTTTTGGTAAGAAATATGGGACAGACTATATAATGACATCAGTCTTTGACCAGTGTGTTAAGTTTCAGATTAATCTGAGGTTTTGAAGGAGGAAACAGACAACATACTCAGGGTATGTTCCCATATGCACTGCGACCACTGAACAGTGCTATCACTGTAGAAAAATTCGTTGCGTTATGGACTGCATGTGTACTGCCGCAGTACCCTAGGGAAATATATGACGTCAAAAATCGCCGCCATATTCTACTGTGAGCACTGGCGTTTTCGAGGTAAGGTACTCGCAGTACTTTGATGACGTGATCAGTCAAAACCACTCGAGTGACTAAAATTTTATAAACAATACCTACAGTTTAATCTCAAATATTTTTAATTCGACAGTACTCCAACAACAGTTTTTTTAATGAACTAGAAAACTTTAATACACTCATTTGAATGCTGCGTCAAAAAGTGCGGCTGACAGTATACGGGATTGCGTTCCGTTTTAAACAGTAACCAGTATAACTGGCTATAAAGGAACGGCTTCACAGTATACTAAATTGACGTCACACTGTACAGTGGTCGCAGTGCATATCGCAACATACCCATAGTAATAAGCAACATTATAACTTTTTTGGTAAGAAATATGGGACAGACTATATAATTGACATCAGTCTTTGACCAGTGTGTTAAGTTTCAAATTAATCTGACGTTTTGAAGGAGGAAACAGACAAAATACCTAGTAAAAGTGGGACAGACTGTTATAATTATTGTATTGTCATCTTGTTGTCATCGGTCCTTGATAAGAGTGCAAAGTTTCGATTCGAACCTTAGATTCAAACCGATATTTAAGAGTGGGAGAAAATCGTATTCCAAGATTCCGTCACAGAGTACATAGGTAGTATAGGTCTAGCCAATAAATTAATTGCATTATGATTCCTTTATTGATTCAATGAAGTGTTTTTCGAAAGTTACAGATGTGTACTGACCTATTTTTTTTTTATGGAAGAGGAGTTCAAACTAGCGTACGGGTCACGTGATGTTAAGTGATCACCGCCGCCCACCATATAGTATAGTCTTGCAACACCAGAGGAATCACAGGAGCTTTGCTGGCCTTTATGAAAGGTGTACGCGCTTTCTTTGAAGGTACCCATGTCGTATCGTCCTGGGAACACCGCAAAAGGAAGCTAATTCCACAGCTTTGTAGTACGTGGAAGAGAGTTCCTTGAAAACCACACTGTGGAGGAACACCACACATCCAAATGGTGAGGAATAACTGAAAGTTAATAAAGTAGTATAATATCTCAAGTAATGCTATTATAATGCTTAGACCCTCTTTTACCATCTTCAAGTAAAGTATCAAGTAGGCTTATTATTAATTATTATTACTAAGCTGGAGGTCCCGGGTTCGAATCCCGGTGGGTGCAATCATTTATATGATGAATATGAATGTTTGTTTCCGAGTCATGGATGTTTATATGATCTATGTATGTTTAAGTAAGTATGATGTATTAAATATATCGTTGTCTTGTACCCATAGTACAGGCTATGTCTAGGTTGGGAAAAGATAAATTGTGTAAAAAGTGTGTCAATATTATCATTAATTAAAGTCACCCATATCTTCACATATGAATCACATGACCGACAAGTTATACTAATCGTTTGATAAACTGTCCCGATAAACTTAGGCTGAGATCTGTGGAGTACTTAGACTTTGCTCAGACTTTTTACTTACATAAAACATAGGCGAGTGCGATAAAACGCTAAATTGACTTTTGAATTGGGCGGTCTTAGCTTAAGCTGAGCATAATTTCAGCAGTCAAAATGAAATGAAATTGAAATCAAAAATTATGATAAGCTTACCCTCAGCTAAGTTTTACGTAAGTAAAGTCTGATCAAAGTCTAAGTACGTTTTTTTTATGAAAATAAGGGACGAGACGAGCAAGACGTTCGGCTGATGGTAATTGATACGCCATACCAATTACAATGCAGTGCCACACAGGATTCTTGAAATACCCAAAAGTTGTGAGCGGCAATACAATTGCGCTCGTCACCTTGAGACATAAGACCTGTCTTCTACTGCTTCACAGCAGAAATACGCGCCGTTGTGGTAGTCATAATCTAGCTGGCTTCCTGTGAATTCCTGCACAGGATTCTATAGATCTAAGCCTCCGATACTAACGTTTCATATTTTGAGTATTCCGTTGTTTTCTATTTATAATATTATATGACTAATTGTAAGCGTATTGACTAATTGAAAAAACTTCAAGCATCCTAGTAATAAACTAAAAAATTAATACAGATTTGAATCCACACTGAAAAAAAAATATATATTCTGTAAAATAAATGTTTAGATGCCATGTCTTAATGTACATGTTTCCAGTTCTGTATTTTTTGTAAGTTTTTCATATTGTACTTTTCAAAAAAAGTAAAGATCTGAAAATTCCAAAACATCTCGGATCCGTTTTTGTTATAATGGTAGTTACATTTTAAAGTAAGGGCCTTCCTATATTCTTTAAATAAAGATCGGTCCTATAGACGGATTTTCGATGAAACAATAAAATTTCAGACAACTACGCCTTTTTTGAAGTCGGTCAAAAATGTTTTATTTCTTGTATTAGTTAACTAGCAAGGAAAACCATATGAAGAGACAAAAAAATATTACAATAAATAAGAATATAATCAATATGGAAACATAAGAATGAAATCATTGGTTGTTTATAAAATAAATTTGTAATCTCTAATTAGATAATTTAATGTTGTTAACCTACTGAGTTAAGACATCACTAAAGTACAAATCAGCACTAATAAAACATAACATTTTATTGACCTAAATGAGCTTATTATATTATTTACAACTTAAGTAAGTAATAAAAAGTATTTGCTTCATTTTCTATAAGATTGGCACCGTTCGTAATAACACAGTATTTGTATATTAGAATAAGTTCTTAATGGAAAGATGTATTATAATTAATATAAATAATCATGCTATTCGGTATAACGAATTTCAAAAAAACTCTTCTCTGAAAAAATATTTTAAAATTCGAAAATAGTTCAGTACATAAAATGCATTACTTACTTTAGGTAATGGTTTCGGCTCCTCCACATGATATCCGTTTACTTCTATAACGTTGGCAGGCAGCAACGTTGATCCAGTTAATGTAAAGCTAGTATATTGTAATAAGAATTTTATTTCTCGAGCTAAATCTTCTAGCGGCGGAATATCATCGAAGTATTTCGCTAGAGTATTTTGATCATAGGCTTGACAGAAGTACTTGTAGAGTAAGTTGAAATATGCGTTGAATATTGTTCTCTCAAATCTTTGGTAAAATGTAGGTTTTGTGCCACCTTCTAGGAAATGGAACGTTACAAAAGAGGGATTGTATGGAATACCAAACCTGCTGTAATGCCATGGCATGATCACATGACTATTGATTCCAACTACAGGTAGTCCGAGTTTGTAGGCGAGTCCAAGAGAACAGTCACTATTAAATTGTTCTGTAACCATGACGTCAAAATGCGAATTGTCCTTCCAAATATTTTGCACATTTTTATCCGATAGTAATACAGAGCAACTGTCTCTACCTGAAGTAACAAGAAACCAGCTAGATTGAATAATAGTCCAATAAGAACGTTCAATCGGAAAAACACTTTCTAAAATTTTAGTTTTGCCTGTCAGACTGATGTCATAATAGTTTTTTATAGGTTTGTTCAATGGGAAATGTGATACGACCGTAACATTGTGCCCTCTCGCCGCTAATTCGCGGAGATATTTCTCGAACACAAAGAAGTGACTTTTACCAGGATATGGAAATATTCCTAAAATATTCAAAGACTCCACATTGTTAACACTAATAAACGCGCACAATATTAAAGATATCGGGCCGAGGCACTTCATAATAATTTACAATACAACACACGAGTTGCTCTTATCAGATCCATAGGCCGACTGATTTGATTTTTAATTTTTATTTTACAAACACGTTAGTACGTTAGCGTTATTCGTTGACCGTTGTAACTTGTTAGTTGTTACACGATCTGTGTATTGTGTATGTCAGACATCAGTTTAACCTTTAAGTACATGCGTTCTTTGTGGTAAGTTTTGTTGTGGGATACAGGCGAGGCTTAAAACAACGTACCTTCAAGATGTCTGTGCACGCTCCACCAAGAGAAGGTGAGATTTTGCAGCACCACCCCATGTCGTAATGCAATAATTCAAAATAGTTTGTCATATTGATATTTGATGGATGTTACTTTCTCAATGCAGCGAATACCAGCTGAGATTTGACCGTCATTTGGTAAAACAGTGATTTGTAAGGAGTCTTCGTCTTTATAGTTGTGCATAGAGAAATGGATCATTTTAGTTTTGGCTACGTTTAAGGTCAGCCGGTTTTCTTTAAGCCATTTATTAGCAGCGTTAAATCCATCTTGAGCAACACTATACGTCCCAGACAGCGTTCCGGAAGAAAATACCAATGCTGTATCATCTGCGTAAGAAAATATTTTTCCATTATATAATTTAAAATTGCATAGGTCGTTTACGTATACTAAGAACAAGATGCGGCCAAGAATGCTCCTCTGAGGAACGCCATATTCAATGGTAGTTCCAGAACTTGTATAAGGGCCAATCTTAACACATTCGGATCGACCGGTTAGACTGCTTTCAAACAGGAATAATTGGTTTCCTCTTATACCTAACGAGTCCAGTTTGGATAGCAATATCGAAATCGAAACCGTGTCGAACGCTTTCGCAAGGTCCAGAAAAACAGTGCTACACATTTCTGTTTATCGTCAAGTTTTCTGACTATGTGATCCACTAAATTGTGTACAGCATCAGCAGTGTAGCAATTCTTCCTAAAGCCATATTAGTTTGCAGACAGGAGATTATGTGACTCTAAGTACTTAGTGAGTCTAATATTAATAATTTTTTCCAGTACCTTAGACATCGCAGGCAATACAGATATTGGTCTATAATTTATAATATGACTTCGATCACCTGATTTGAAGTTTGGATAATAGCCCTTTTGAAGGCCGAAGGAAATATTCCCGTTTTCAGGCTCATATTACATATGTAAGAGGAGGGATTCTGATGCTCTTGTGCTTCTTCAAGAACCCAGAATAGATTCCGTCCCAGCCCGTAGCACTATTGTTTTTTAATGATGTGACTACGCGTTCGACTTCGGATTCGTCGGTGCTGAACAGGACAAAAGAGTTGGGGCATAGAACGGACGTGTGGTATCTCGCAGCAAAAGCACTATTGTGTATTTTATCTACCAGCTGCCTACCAATATTTGCATAGTAAGAGTTTACCTCATCAACGCTAAGCTATCTGTTCTCCTTTAGGCACAATAGGTTTTCAGCCGGGGACTTCGTTTTACCGGAGTTGGTAATTAATTGTATGGTCTTCCATACTTGCTTGGAATTGTTGCCGGCTTATTGAAATTCAAGTTTTTCAAATGCAATTCTGGTTTTTCGTAATAGGTTAATGCAAAAGTTACGACATCGCTTATAAGCAAGTCTTAGTGTTCCGTTTGCTGGTTCTTTCCTCACACGTTTGTAAAGTTTGTCTCTGTGACGCATACACCTCAGTAAACCTGGAGTAATCCAGGGTTTAATGGGTCTTTGTCTTCGTGACAATTTGATAGTTTTACTGTTAGCAGAGATAGCGTGGAGAATAGCGTCATATAAATGTTTTAGCGCGATATTAGGATTATCAGAGCTATATACAGACTTAAAGTTTATGCCGATTAGATCCTCAGTCAGCTTATCTTCGTCAAACTTTATTATTGAGGTTCGACAATGTGATATTTTCTTTTTCGATGATATCGCAGCTACAATAGCAAAATGACCAGGGACGGTCGACTCGACAACTAGTATTTTAATAGGTAGATGACTCTTCAGGTTGAGATGATCGAGGCAAATTCGATCATGATTTGGAAGATTATTACCAAGAAAAAGACCATGGTGGGCCAGTACTTCCATAAAGTCAACCGAATGGACATTTGACTACTCATTTGAAATATCAATATTAATGTCACCCGCAAGAATTATACTACAGTATGCCTTCAGCTGCTGTAATAGGGTGTTCAGTGATTGTATAAATCTCTCCAGATTTATACAATCACTCCCGACCCCTCCGGGTCTCCGAATGGGAATGGTCTATAGACGGCAACTATAGCTATGTCAATACCCAAAGTAACTAATAGACAGTTAGAGTCTGGTTCCGTGACAGTTACTCGAGTCAGTGTTGATTTGGTATACACAACCACGCCGTCGTTCTGATTATGTGTAATTTGGGTTAAGTTATAGTTATACCCATCCATTAAAGGAATAGTGGGATTTTGAGATAATCGACATTCAGTTAAGACAATAATATAAGGATAGCTGTGAATCCTCTCAATTAAGGTTAAAAGTCCCGTAAAATTTGCATTAATACTACGAATATTTTCAGATAGTAAAGTGATACATGAACTCGATATTGTTAATAACTAAAAACATGCTTCGGCATTGCATTGAATAGCATCACAGAAAGTGATGTTAGTAAGGTCGGATAAAAAGTCACAAGCCGCCGCTAATTTTAATTGGTATAGTTCCCGAGGTGAAAACACAAGGTATCCTGATAATACTCGCCAATATTATATTTAGTCGCAGGTGGAGACACAAAATAGAAATGTTATCGTTAGGTTAAATTGTAGATAATTTAACCTTTATTGAGCACAGTGAGGGCTTACAGAAACAAAGTATCAGAATGTAAAATTTGTGCAAGTACTTAACATTTTTGTAACAGTATGATACTGTCGATAGTTTGTAAATGATTAAGCGTATATTATATGGTTGATCAACGGGAAGACGGTGGAATATTCGGGGAAAACATGTATTTAGTATAAAAGTGGTTAATATGAGCTGTTTGTGTGGAATGTAAGTGTGCGTTCGAGTGAGTAATTTGTCAAGATTGTGAATAAATATTGCTGTCCAGTAGATTGTTTGCATAAACTTTAATTGAATAACTTTTTAAAACTTTGGTTAAGATTATATAACAAAGAAAAATATTTGTTATAAAAACTATTGTCATTATCATGCAACGAAATTGTAGATTTGTTGTTTTAAGATGTAAATAATACAAACGTGTAACTACAGAAATAATTGCTAATTCTAGTTACTTTTGCAGTTTCAGTTGATGTACTTGGTCTTTATTTCTAATCATAATAAATGGAGATTGGTCGTCCTTTCTGACATACACTTTACTATAGGCTGTCCAGCAATACTTGTAAAGTCCAGATCGGGTTAGGTCTCGGGCGAGGAAGTGTAGACGGTACGCCCTAGGGGTTAAATGTTCAGAGAGGAAAATGGGATTATCCTCATTGGTTTAAATACCCAGTTGTTTGCAGGATAGTTTGAACTTGATAGTTTATCTTGTATGCCTTACCCAATTTCAGGACTTCTGCCTTCAATATTGTCGAACTGGTTTCCACTATTATAGGTGCGTTACGTTGTTCGTTGCTATTATTATGTGATCTATATAATATATCCTTTATATCAGATTTGGAAATGCTGCAGTCCAAGTTGCGGGCGAGACACATTATCATTTCGATGAGGTCATCCTAAGTTCAATGCTTCGCCTGGGCACATTCTTTACGATGAAATTCGATTTGCGGTTTCCTATCTGGATTTCCTCAATTTTTGTCTCCAGCATAGAAATACATTTTTTGTCTTCTTTGGCTTGTCTCTCTATTAGATTAATTTTCTTATGGAGCTCTTCGTTCTACCCAGTCAAAAATGCAATAGAGTTTTCTATGCTGACGTTAGGCTGTTTAATTTCTTTAAGGGTAATAGTAATCTGCTGAACCTCTCTGCCGTGCTGTTTTGTAAAGGTATTTTCCGCTTCAATTCATCCAGCTGATTACTGATAGAGTCATCCATTTTATTCCTAGTTCTATTGCGATCAAATCATAATTAGGTGGTGTCTTGTTGCCTTTCCCCATCAAGTTAATATCCGTATCTGATAGTGATTTATCCATATTAGGTGTTGAAAATTGAAGATGTTCGTCAAAAGTTAAAGTTTATGGTGGAGATCGTTCACCTTTAGGCATATTATAATTTACTTTCATAGCATCTCCAATCGAAAAAAATTTAAAACGTCAGCAGAATTAAAGCAAAACGTAAAAAGATTAAGCAAAAAATACAAAATAAAATACACAGGACTGTTTTGTGGCTGAACCGGACGCGATCTTAGGTCTTGTACTTAGGTTTCACGATGTTATACCATTCCGCCACGACTCGAATTTACTCCCTTGAGTCAACAGCTGTGTTTATGACCATATAAGGTAAAAAGTGTGTTTCAGTGCACAGAAAGGTGAGTCACAACACGTTGATTGATAACTTATGTTTACCAATGTTCGAATGATTTTCAAAATGATTGCTTGTTGCACCACTTAATATTGTCACCACTGATTCTACTTTTCACAGTTAATTGATCTGATAACGATGTAAAATAGGTATCTGAAAATTAGTAATCACCGACTTTATTATTTTAGAAGTAACGAGCACAGTGTCTACGTCTGATCCGCCGGGGGGTCGCGGAGGGGAATGAAATCCGTGTATTGCCCTGGCCTGCACAATCGCCAGACCTCAACCCTAACGAGCACGCATGGGAAATGCTCCAGCGACGTGGTTTGAAGGACTTGGACAGAGTGGCAACAACCCAACAGCTGAAGGATTTGCTACAATTGCATTGGGAGCGAATACCGCAAGATAACAAAAACAGTCTCATTAATTCAGTGAATAATCGTTGCCGACAAGTTCTGAATAGCAGAGGAGGCCATACTTTGTATTAAATTATCCTATTCTTTCACAATAAATTCATTTTCTTTAGAAACTTCATTTTTTTTAAAAAAAATGTTTAGTTGCTTATGTACCTTAGTTTCTGCAGCATATTCTAATATTATTAATTTCTGTTATTAAAAGAACTTATAAAGACAACAGCTGTTATTCTTACATCATAGGACCATCATAAAAATATTATTTAAAAAATAAAATACAACGTTATAATGTGAAAAACCATCCTAAAATTTAAATTAGTTCCTACATGTTGCTTAGACATTTTTGATGTCTGTTTATACGCGTTGTTTTAGTATTGTGTTAGTATTTTTTAATATACGACTACCTACGATTTCGCACTTCCAGCTAATTTTAGTCACAAAACACTTTTACTCTAACGAAATCTATGGTACATATATATATATATATAGATTGGTCGAGTAATATTATATATATATATATATATATAAACACCTCTTTGCACACTTAGTTGATCCAGCCACGACCTCGTACATTGCTGACTCCGCCTTTTACACCAATATTTAAAACGGGACTCACTTTTGACCCGAATAACTATCGCCTTGTTTCAGTGTTGCCGACCCTAAGTAAAATTTTTGAAAAAATTATTTTAAACCAAATGCTTACTCACTTTAACACTTATAAGTTACTTCATATAAAACAATTTGGCTTTACTAGGTGACGCTCGACTACGGATGCAGGTGTTGAACACATCAGGAATATTTTTGAGGCCTTGGAGGAATCACAGAATGCACTTGGTATCTTCTGTGATTTATCTAAGGCTTTTGATTGTGTTGAACATTCAACGCTGGTCAGGAAGCTATGTCACTATGGTATAAGAGGATCTGCACTCGGTCTTCTGATCTCATATTTAAATAATAGGATTCCGAGGGTCGAAGTGATTGGCAGGAGATCTCCTGGGACTTCTCTTGATATGGGGGTACCACAAGGGTCTATTCTTGGACCATTCCTCTTCCTTATTTATATAAATTATCTACCTAACCTTGTAGAAAAAAACACAAGGTGGTATTGTTTGCGGATGACACTTCACTTAAATTCAAAGTGAAACGAAGACAGAAGTAAACAATGCTCTATCTGACATCGTGTACTGGTTTAGCGCCAATAACTTATTGTTAAATAGTCATAAAACCAAATATATTAAATTCACCGCGCCAAATGTAAAAAATGTAGATGCGAATATTTTATTAAATGGAGAGGTGGTAAAACCAGTGGAATCTGCTGTATTTCTTGGCATTACTCTTGATTCCAAATTGCAGTAGGGCCCCCATATTGAAGGATTGGCGAATAGGCTTAGTTCTGCAGCATATGCGGTTAAGAAAATTAGACGGTTAACTGACATAGATACTAGTTACATATTACATTTAGTTATTTTCATAGTATTATGTCCTATGGTATATTGTTATGGGGCAGTGCGGCCGATATTAATATTATCTTTGTGCTGCAGAAGAGGGCTATTCGCGCGATTTATAACCTAGGTCCTAAAGAATCATTAAGAGAAAAATTTAAAGAAATAAACATTTTGACTGTTGCTTCTCAATACATTTTTGATAATGTTCTGTTTGTTCATAAGCACATTGAGGACTTTTCTAGAAACTGTGACATTCATAATGTTAACACGAGGAACAAACATAAACTTGTTATGCCTACTACTCGGTTGGGTCAAGTTAGTAAGTCTTTTGTTGGGCGATGTATATGCTTCTACAATATGATCCCAGAAAATGTACAAAACAAATGTGTAACGAAATTTAAATGAATAGTTAAAAACGATTGTGTCGGAAAGGTTATTATAGCATAAACGATTTTCTTAATGACACCACGGACTGGGAATAAAGCGAACACCCTCAGGCCCTTCAATTATAAATGTTTATTGTACGATATTACATTGTAATCCATATTTTATATTTAAAAAAAAAAGCCCCCTGAGTTTCTTGCGCCCATTCTTCTCAGGTCTGAGGCAGTCTCTTTTGAATGGGTAGTTTTTGACGTTCACTAAGTGATTTTAAATCCTATTTTGCATAAAAATATTTGAATTTGAATTTGAAATAACTTGAATCCAGTTGCGTATTTCTCGGGCGAAATGGCAACGTAGCATTCTATTATGCGATGTTGACAAATGTATTCGTCGATAGTACCTATACTCGACAAATATTTTTCCAACAATTTCATGCAATTGTAGATCCGTAACGGCTAATTTTTTTAAATTCACGAAGACTTCTTGACTCTGACTATATTTCAAAAATCAATCACTTGTGTTGATCCATTTATATACTCGTACTTCCAGTAATACTTGTTTTGATACCAATAGGTACCGATATCTTAAGTGTCGATCAATTATGAATTTATTGTAATTACTCTGAAATCTGAATATTTTATATTCGCAATGCTTCATACTTTGTAAGATCCGCCTCGGTTGTAACGGTGGAGGCACGGGGGAGCACCGTACACCGCACCACGCACCCTTTAGGCCTCGGCCTCGATTGGCTTCAATAAAAACAGCATGTATTTAATTACTGTTGCAACAATTTTTTAAGTGCAAGTAAAGAAGTTCTTTCGAATCATTGCTTTTTGTAAGTTGATGAAACGAAAAAGCGAGACGATAGAGGCGCCGTTCCCAGCTATATCAAAGGTTTTCTGGGGTGCAGAGAACGAATTTGGGGTCATTTTTGAAATCCAAGATGACCGCCATGCAAATTTATGATTTCAACAATATGGATATCGTATCCGAGGTTCTCGAGGGTGCAGGGAACGAATTTGGGATCATTTTTGACATCCAAGATGGCCGCAGAGCAAAATTATGATTTCAACCATATGGATATCGCATCTGAGATTCTCAAGGGTGCTGAGAACAAATTTCCAATCCAACCAATCCAATCCAACGAATCCAATCCAACGAATCCAATCCAAGATGGCCGCCGTGCAAAATTAAGTATGTATTCAAACAAATTCAATTTATCACATGTATGTGATGTAATGTATTACAATATAATTAATAACACAAATTGCATCACAACGTTCTGCATTGGATTCAATTATCATTTATTTCCGTAATCTCTTAAATAATTTTTCAGGGTCGTAGACAAAATCATTAATTTAAGTAGTTAGACATTTTAACTCGTACGATTTTTTGAACATCAAACAACGAAATTTTATGATCCTCATTGCGTAAAATAGATATTATGATAAAAAAAACATACTATTGCTTCTTGGTTTTATTTTTAAGGATTTTCTTAGGAGACATAAGTGATTTCAAAATTTTTATGGTAACAAGAATAAATGTTAGTATAATAACAAAGAATAAAGACAGTATATCTAATGCGTAATATTGGTAGGCAGGTACTGTAGCTGCAGGGCTCGTAAATGTAAAGTTCCTGTATCGTGCAGCAAATTCTGTCCAGAACACAGCGCTATCCATCGCTGACACCGGTCGATCACGCCATGCCTTCGAAAGAGATTTTACCTTGCTCCTAAATCTGTAAACAAATAAAGATTACTTGGCCATAATTAAAGTCGCTTACATAAAATTATTGTAATAATCAGAGACTATCCTGCTAAAATAGTTTATACGCTAGAAAATTCGAGATCTTTAATGACAAAAGAAAAATTAACCCGACCCGTACGAGCGTTAGTGTTTTCCTCTACGCTGCAGAAACCTGGATTCTACGAGAAAGGGAGAAGAAACGGAAAGATGTTCTCTAGGAATGTTGAACAACAATGCACGTTTGAAGATGTGGAGAGATATTACTGAATGGACTTCTGTACGAATGCACCAAGAGAGCAGACTGTAAAAAAACAAAAGTGGTGAGGAAATTAGGATAGAGCCACCACGCCTTGTTAGTGTAACAAGATTGTAGCGACTAAGAAGATAGAACGGAAATGGAAATTTCTATAGTTGCTATTTGTATTCAAAACTACTTTCCTGATCAAGAGATTCTACGTGCAATTTCAAATATTTCAACAGTAGTGCTGACTCGCTGATGATCTTATAACTTTTGGCTTGTAAAGTTGTTAATAAGATCACAAATTAATTTGGATGAAAGCCTTTAACTGGTCCCAAGGAAATCGATCTAAAATTTATTGCAGAATTGTAGATTTAATAAGGAATTGATTGGCTCAAGCAAGCAATGATGAAGTCAACGGTTACTCCTATAACAAAAGAGATTTCCTGCAGCATGTTCAATTCCAACGTGGCTTGCATATTATGTTTCAGACGCTGTATTATTTTACCGATAATCACAATTATTAGGTCAAATACGCTAATAGAGCACGAGCGACATTATACACACAACAAACTTGTTTTTTGTCAGTGGATGACATCGTTTCAATGTTATTTTAAATAAGTTAAAATAAAAGATCTCTCAATTATATGAATTTTTGCATCTTGACCATGGTATTGTTTATGAAAGTTATCACCTCAATCACACAAGCAGGAACAAGGATGGTATAATTTGGTTGTTCGCGAAAAGATATCTTCATCTATATATACTACATCTAATTGACCACATGGTGGACGAAAATTAAGATTCTAAATAGGTCATTCTTACTCTGGATCAAGAATGGTCTTGAACTTTTTCAAGAGATTTTCTCTGTTCAAGTCAGCCACTTGTATTTGTACTCCCAGTCCACTTTCTTCAATAAATTTTGCGTTAGACGGTTGGTCTCCAAAAATGGGCATGCCAACAACAGGAACCCCATGATGAATGGCTTCCGTAGTTCCCAGTAGTCCACAGTGTGAATAAAACGCCAGTACTTTAGGGTGCGCTGAAATACAGTTGAATTTATTGTATTTCAAAAGTGTTGTTTTTTTCTATTTATTATATAAAAACTTTTTTTAAGTATAATATTTTTAATTTTAAGTTTAACATTATTATGAAACAGTCCATTAATTAAGTTAATATTTAGTTTTGTAGATTTGTTGTGTATTTCACTTAAACTTTACACTGTTAAACTAGTAATCCACGGCTATGCTGTTTTAATATATTTTTAATTATGCCATATAAAGCGAATCAATCTTATTTTGTGGGTTCAAGTAAAAATTACAACAAAAGTTAACTATTTTCATCATATTATTATAATAATATTATAGATATCATTTGACGATAGACCGTTAAGGTATATCGCTATAGTGTATATTATTGACATGCGATCACGATAGGGACGACGGATAGGGACGCTATGCTCGGATGCTAGTCACAATCTGATTTCACTACTGCTATATTGCTCAATCCCGACGGCATTGTCGCTATGAAAATGACACCGGAGCCTAGACGCTCTGGTTGGAAGTCTACCTTTACCTTAACGAAATACTGTCCTATCACGCCCATCTTAATATTATTAAAGAGCAACAAAAATAAGATGTAATCCCAACCTGAGATATTTTTATCACTACACGAATGTGAATTTAAGGTGCGCACATTATGTTGGAGGCGTGTTCATACACGCTTCCAACATAAGGCTATGAGGATAGTTGTGCCGCGACCCTTACCTTGCTTTTATCTAGTTTATTATATCCCTGGATATTTTGAGAATTTCGTTAGAAGTTCATGTTCTCCAAGATGCTGGCTCCTTTTAGAATAGAGCGCATTGCATTCACTTTGGATGTGATACGGTCATTCTTACTGGGATAGAATCTATAACTGGGGGACTTATTGCTCCTTATGGTATTTGTACAAGCAATTAGCCCGCAGTGGAATACATTTTTTCTGCTTTAATCTTTTATCTAGTTTCTACTAAAAGTCTACTGCTAAAGACTACCTTTGCAGAAAAATATGTGTTTGAAAAGTGTATTAAAATTTAACGCTCTCAGTTCGCTTCCATTACTTTTCTATGCTCAAGTTTTTTATGCTCAAGTTCGACACCCCACAGAATGGTTCAAGTGGGAGGTTTCTCTGCACTATTCCTAGCTACTTCTTTGACTTTAACTGAACACTGTCTTAGCAACCACCCTAGCGTCAACCTATTGAACTAACCATAAGAATGCCTACTACGACTATTCGTTTTGCGATTTTTAACTATTTATATCATTTTATCAACGATGTGGGCAGATGATGCGGTTAACATAAAGTACCTGCTATTTCCAACAATTATTACTATAAAATCGTGGCCCTGAGTAGAAGAAAACCCACCAGCGGCAGATAATTAATGTGCCACAGCGATTTAGAAGCGGCATAGAAGCAGTGTGCAACCACTATTTTTGTGGCTGAAAGGAGCCGTAGCTATTGAAATTATTGGACTGCTGAGACTTAACTTCTTACGCTTTTAGGTTCTGTGCTGCTCTGAATTTGCCGCAGAATTTTATTGGGAAATAATTTACCATCGTGTGAACGACTTGCTCTTATATTCCTAGCATAAAAATAAGCAGAGAGTTTATACCTAATATATCGTTCTGCGGGAACCAGTTTGACAAATAAATATTTTTTGGGTTTCCAGGTAAACCTTGTTCATCCCACTTCCATAAGACTCTTTGAGGTAATTTAGACAGAGCAGCGAGGATTTCTTCAACTTTATCTTGAGGAGTCGTCGCTGCATTCAGTATGGATCCAAAACTGATATAGATCACCCCATGTTCAGATTCTTCTATGAACGTCAGTATATCCTGAAATTAATACCAGACCTTAATTGAGCGAATAATTTGTTGATAACGTAAAGTTAATGGTGCTTTATCACGTATGGGTAGTGCTCTGGCCCAACGCGCTCGCTGAAAGTGTAGAGGACCATTTATGGCATGAGTTTGTGGCAAACGCTCACTGCCGGACGTGGTGGCATTTATTCACAGTCTTTTGCTAATTAGCGTAGTTATGAAAGGTTGGAACGTAATACACTTTCTTACTATTTTTGTCGCTACGATATTGTTGAAGTCTGACAATTTAAATCGCAAGTAATTATGCAAGTATGTTGGTCGACAAAAAACGCGCCATGTGAACAGGTTATAACTAAAACAAGCTTTGTAAAGACCGTCAAGTACAAAAATATAAACATAATATTATCATTGTTGCCAAGGTCAATTTCCTCCTCAGATAATTGTTGCAATGTTTATTTATCGTCACATGTTATTTTATCGAATATGACTTGTGGTAAAATATATCATATTTTAAAAACTCTTTCAAGTAGGTATTTAGGATTTTTGCCAGTTCTTTTTGGATTGCTGCAATTTTTATTTTTGTCTTTTTCTGGGTCTCATCAACATAATTATTATGTGGTAACAAGACTATAATTCAATTAACTACAAGTGGTACTGCATGTAAATGAGTAGTTTTGGGTAATTGTATGTTGGGTAAACTGTTCATATAAATAAAATTTAAAGGAACTACTGAGTTAAATCCATTACCAAATCATAAAATTCTGGTATACTGACTGATTATCGAAAACAGTTCCGTAGGTAAAATGCACTACTAACTTTAGGTAATGGTTTCGGCTCCTCCACATGATATCCGTTTACTTCTATAACGTTGGCAGGCAGCAACGTTGACCCAGTTAATGTAAAGGTAGAATATTGTAATAAGAATTTTATTTCTCGAGCTAAATCTTCCAGCGGCGGAATATCATTGAAGTATTTCGCTAGAGTATTTTGATCATAGGCTTGACAGAAGTATTTGTAGAGTAAGTTGAAATAGGCGTTGAATATTGTTCTCTCCAATCTTTGGTAAAATGTTGGCTTAGTGCCACCATCCAGAAATTGGAACGTTACAAAGGAGGGATTGTATGGAATACCAAATCTGCTGTAATGCCATGGCACGACCACATGACTATTGATTCCAACTACAGGTAGTCCAAGTTTGTAGGCGAGTCCAAGAGAACAGTCACTGTTAAATTGTTCTGTAACCATGACGTCAAAATGCGAATTGTCCTTCCAAAGCGTTTGCACATTTTTGTCCGACAGTAATAGCGAGCAACTTTCTGTACCTGAAGTAACAAGGTACCAGCTAACTTGAATAATACTCCAATAAGAACGTTTAAATGGGAAGACACCTCCTACAATTTTTGTTTTGCCGGCCAGACTGATGTCATAATAGTTTTTTATAGGCTTGTCCAATGGGAAATATGATACGACCGTCACATTATGCCCTCTCGCCGCTAATTCGCGGAGATATTTCCCGAATACAAAGAAGTGACTTTTACCAGCATGTGGAAATATTCCTAAAATGTTCAAAGCTTCCACACAATTTACACTTATAAACGCGCACAAGATTAAAGATATCGGGCCGAGGAATTTCATAATATTTTACAATCCACACGAGTTGCTCTTATCAGATCCCTTGGCCGACTGTCGAGTGTCGAGTCAGAAGTCAGAACTCAGAGTGTCGAATGATTTTTTTATTTATATTTTACAAACAGTAACGTGATCTTTTGTATTGTGTATGAGGTTTATTATTTTAATGCTTCTATTTTGCTGAGTACATATCAATTGATAAGCTCTTGGATTCTCATAATGAGTATTCCGTTGTTTTGTTTTTAAGATGTTTCTCCTACGCTGTTTGACTAATTGAAAAACATCCTGTGCCCTATGTAAAAACTACTGAATTGAATTCAAACCCGGGTCAAACGTAATTTGAAAAATAGGTATTTGAAGAAACTATTGCCGTCGCGCCGCGCCCGAAACACAACGATCTATGCGTGCGTGAATAGCCCGTGTTTTGTGTGAGTAATGCGTATGATGGGGTGCGCGCACGCCACAAATCCCGTTTCATTTATTAACTTACTCCATACTCACTTTAAAATTAGTTTTTTACCCTGGCTATTGATACACGGATTTGTAAAGTTGCTATACTTTGACTCTGCTCGCACTCGGCTTGTGAATCGGATTTTGAGTAATTATTTTCACTACCTACTGAAAAATTTATGTATCAATATATATTTTAAATCGTTAATAACATCGAAAATATTCATTTAAATTAAATGCTGTAAAAGGCCATGTTGAACTATATTAAATGCACAGTGTATACAAAATTTTATAAGGATTAATGCTGTATTGCTTAAATTCGCTTGGTAAATAAGCCTTTATTTCTCGTAAATAGTACAGGATAAAAAATAGTTATTGTGGGTTATCACCAAGACATATACCTACCATCGCGCACTTTTTCGCCGAACAACAATGTGCGCCGTACATTTACGACATCACATTAGAAAACTCTAAAATGATCAGTGTTTCTCTACTAACATCATCATCATTATCATTCAGCTGGAAGACGTCCACTACTGTTGCAAACAAATGTTGACAAATTACCTCCCCCAAAGATCGCCATCGCGATGTCCAGCGATGCCCTCATCCAACCTGTTCCGGACCATGTGGTGGCCTACCAGCACTATATCTTCTATCTATTAAAACCGCATCAATATCCACGTAGTTTTAAAGATCTATCCATACATAGGGACAAATAGCGGGAACGACTTTGTCTTGATGATGATACGAGTACATCTTACATTCAATCACGAATGTAAAATATATATAAATATTGTAATAGTGTATAATGAAAACCTAAATTTGTAACAAACTATATATAAAACGTCTGTGGAAGGAATCTGGGGTAGGTTTCTGTTCAGGAAATGGATATTCGCAGCTGTTAAACGAAATTTGTAGTAGGTACTCTAAATATGCCCAATATACAATCAAAGAAGTGCCACTGCGATGAGGGTTATCACTTTAAAAACATAACATATTGTTTCTATTATATTATTTTATGGAGCCCTAAGGAAATAACTTTATGAAACAATTGAAAAAATGACGGATCCATGCGAAACGTGACAGCAAATCTAGAAAAAATTTCTACGAATTCTTGCTACCCGAACACAACCAAAAAACCTAACAGATATGTGATATATTTGCTCAAGAAATACCTCCACTCAAAATAAAAATTAAACAGTTTTAAATTTATATCTAAATAATGTACGCTTCATAATTGTGATAACAAATAATCACAGACACTCCTTATAAATGATTATGAGCACTCTATTTCACTGCCAAAACTTATCATATTTGCAAAATTGTCGCCTTCGGTAAAATACTTATCCGGTGAGCATTTTTATCATGATAATTTATACATGCAATAAATTTCTATGGTCTCTCTATTTCTCATAGATACATCATCAGATCTGTTCTTTTTTTAAGGCTATCCGGAAGGACCTGCCTGTATCATTTCAAATGAAAATCTTTCCGAATTAAACCCTGAGTTCTTAAAACAAAACTACGCCTTTTTTTTAAAGTCGGCCAGAGCAGTAGTAGATAAAATGCTTATACTTACTTTAGGTAATGATTTTGGTTTCTCCACATGATATCCGTTTACTTCTATAACGTTGGCAAGCAGCAACGTTGGCCCAGTTAATGTAAAGCTAGTATATTGTAATAAGAATTTTATTTCTCGAGCTAAATCTTCCAGCGGCGGAATATCATCGAAGTATTCGCTAGAGTATTTTGATCATAGCCTTGACAGAAGTAGGTACTTGTAAAGTAAGTTGAAATAGACGTTGAATATTGTTCTCTCAAATCTTTGGTAAAATGTTGGATTTGTGCCACCTTCTAGTAATATGAACGTTACAAATGAGGGATTGTATGGAATAACAAACCTGCTGTAATGCCATGGCATGACCACATGACTATTGATTCCAACTACAGGTAGTCCGAGTTTGTAGGCGAGTCCAAGAGAACAGTCACTATTAAATTGTTCTGTAACCATGACGTCATGACATGATGATGAAGCACGTTTTCATCCGAAAGTAATACAGAGCAACTGTCTCTGCCTGAAGTAACAAGGAACC
>CATIXQ010000016.1:1373353-1670193 GCA_949711755.1 Leptidea juvernica | reverse complement strand
TTGGGACGCATGAATTGCAATTTCCATACAAATTTCAATCGCTGGTAAGCTATACGTCGTCCCATTGACAGACAGCGTGTACGGATCAGGTGAGTTACCGTCGACAAGTTTATTGGGACAGAAAAGTCAACGATTGTTACGATTTTTATCTCAAGTAAGAGATAGACTAAATATTGGGAACTGCCGTAAATGATATGTTCAGCATTATCAGCTAGAATTTAATATGACCTGGCATGACTTATCAGAGTACATAAAATAACAAGTGATATCACGATTTTGTACTTAAGATAACTCATAAAGATATTGTCAAAAAAATAATATATTTCATAATTGTTGTTGCACAATACAAATGAAATTAGTTAGAAAATGATATAGTGCTCTGAAAGAGAAGGATCACGAATCGAGGGGATCCGATAAAAAGAGACTTTTTAGAGGTAACCGCACAAACTAATGTCTTCTTGGGGTTGAATTGGAGTAAATTTTTTTGCAAAGCATAGTCTCAAATATAGACACAAATTTGTTCTGGTTCTCGTCGACGATGTCTCGGGACATTTTGACACGGCCGGCTTAGGATGCATACCCTGTGCTGTCGTCTGCATAGCAATGAATACTGCTGATTGGCAGCATATCAATGATATGTAGAAGAAACAGTGTAGGGGATAGCACGAAGCCTTGCGGGACACCAGCGTTTATGGGTTTTACGTCAAAGCATGCACCGATGATAACAACCTTGATGCTCCGATCAGCCAAAAAGCTAGTGACCCATTTGCACAGCCTCTCGGGAAGCCCATAGAATGGCAGTTTCGCTATAAGTGCTTTATGCCACACCCGATCGAAGGCCTTCGCTATGTCCAAATTCACCGCCAACGCCTGTCCCTTCGACTAAACCGCTTGCGCCTATTTATGGGTGAGGTATGTAAGAAGATCACCAGCTGAGCGACCCTGATAGTACCGTACTGACAGTCGCTAATCAGCCGGTGCTCTTCTAGGTATACGAAAAGCTGGCGGTTGATAATCGACTCGATTACTTTGGAGAAAATGGAGGTAATGGCAATGGGGCGGTAGTTGCACGGATCCGAGCAGACACCTTTCTTATGGATCGCTGTTGGTAGGTATCGATCTAATGTTGGTATATTACAATTTATAATTTTAAAACTATTAAGTACTTTAACATCAATTCCTGCCTTATCGACTATAGATGAAAATTATATAAATTAACAAAAATCATATTTTGCAAATTGAGAAATTGAATAATTTTATCAAATTAGTGTAATGTCATCGGTCCTCGATAAATCTACAAAGTTTGAACGAAATCTAGCCGTTTAAAGTGGGTCAAAATCGCGCCCAAAGAAGTCGGTTACAAACATACAAACATACATACAAACAAACAGGTGAACCTAATATAAAGCGTATAAAAAAGCAGTGTCTTTGAGCAAGGAACGGCGGTCTAAATTTTGAATTAAGTTAAATGTGTCATTTGGGGAATCGTATGAAAGCGATTCACTGGCACAACCTTAAACAGATTATAAATTATTTTTAGTATGTTTAGTTTTCAATTTATGACGAACAATAAAAAAAAAACATTTCACCTGTTTTATAAGTATTGGTAGATACGAAAACTGGTGATGGCGGTAACGATTGATGTCCAGGCACTACTGATAACCGAGCCGATTTTATATATTTCTACTGGAGTCCGTTGTCCTAGCCATATGAGTTTATTATACAAATAAATAGGGTTTTGCTATGTATGGAATCGAATAGCAGTGTTTCAAAATATAGGCGCCTCGAAACCATATAAAGAATATCGGCGTCATTCAAGTATGGAGTGATGTGCTGTCTGGGTGGAATATTCCAACAGAACGAGCGCATGCGTTTTGCACTCGTTGGATAGAGCATTTTGTTTTATAGCATGCATACATTTTGTTTTATTCCATGCGTCAACTCTTGAACGGGTGGGTTATAGTTAATAAATCATTGTATTTATTGGATGCAATGGCATTAGTAATGACTAATTATGGCAGTAATAACGATCATCATGTTCACGTAGCATCCTTACAATAATAATGAAATCAAGCTCTAAATGTTGATGCATAACAATATAATATAATTTATATGGTTCATTCTTTAATACTTTTTATGATATATTTTATATTATTTAAACACGATTCATTTAGATGCATCACCTTACAAATAAATCTTTACACGAGGTCTACTTTTTCCCAACATACGATAGATTCAGTAATTTAAATGAAATATTTGTAGTGATGATTCTAAAGCGCTTAGCTTACTTGAATAGAGTTTATTCCACTTTGACTTTTACGTTAGAGTAGCAAAACGAAATGCTACGTCCAAGTAATTGAATTTTGATAAGACCGCACTGGTCTTCATCATTATTCACATATCTGAATCAATATTATGCGTGAAGTTAAATAAAAAAAATCCAACACGTTTAAATTTAAGAATTATTTTGTCGCTAAATTGCGATAGCATAGCCTCAAACTATTATCAAAACAATATAAATTATAATTTATTTTTTGCAGTACTACAAAGTTTACTTATTTTACTGAATTTTAATATTACGAAATAAAGCCGACCGGTTTCGAGACTAACATTCAGGAACGTTAGTCATTTACGTTTTAAACTATTAAAATTATTATTGTTAGCGTCTTCAGAATTGGCTCCACGACGAAACGAAACGAAAATAATTAGGTGTGTCTAACTGATTGAGTATAAATTGTAAAAACATTAATATCGCGCAAAGGTAAATCCACCTCCTCTGCTATTTTTAACCTATTGAGTTCAGTAACTGAGAATCTTGATTGCAAAAACTGTTGTTTATCTTGACATGTCCAAAGCTTTCGATTTCCTAAGACACGATATTTTATTAGGAAAAATGGAAAAGTATGGTATTAGAGGCCCTGATTTATCTTGGTTTAAATCATATTTAATTCGACACAGGCAATGTACGCAAATCAATGTGGTAAACGTAAAGCAAGAAGTAATTAAATAAATAAATAATAACTCATCAGTCATTCTCTTCCAACTGTAAAAGTGGAGTTCCTCAGAGAACTGTTTTGGGTCCCTTGTTGTTTATTATTTATATTAATGACTTTGAAAAAATAACTCAACACCGTTGTTTTATGTTTGCTGATTATATATCGATTTTCATGTCCTCTAATACTGATAATTTATATGAATATGGATCGGACATTAACTGTACTTTGAAAAATATTATTAAGTGGCTTGATTATAATGAGTTAGTTTTGAATTTATTGAAAACCAAGTATATGGATTTTTATGAAAAAGGACGTAGACAAACTGATCTAAATATTAATTATAATGGAATTAATATTCAAAAACTTGACAGTACTATATTTTTAGGTGCTATCTTAGATAAGGACCTTAATTTATATGATTACATTGATAAGGTATGCTTTAAAATTTATAGATTTGTGTATGTTCTTAGAAGACTGAGGACAATGGCTTGTAATAATGTATCTTTAAGATATCTTTCAGATCTTCTCATCTGGAGAAATGGGAGGACAGGAGGCACAGGAGTACATCAAGCAATTTTTGCTCAAAATAAAAATGTATTCGTTGTATTTGTGGAGTTGATCCGAACTATTCACGTAAAGATATATTTAAAAGGTTAAATATTTTGTCATTGCCCAATATGTATATAATTGAAGTGTGTAAATTTTTAAAACAAAATAATCATTTATTTGAAAGGGCCATTGAATTTAATCTTCGTTCCACCAGATTACTGGATAGACTGGTTTATGGCCACTGTCCCAGAACAACATTATACCTAAATAGTAGGTACGCAATGGGTATAAAATTATTTAGTCATCTACCTCTAAAAATAAAAAACTTACCACAGAAACGATTTACTTTACTCCTGTTTAAATGGTTGATCGACACAAAAAATTATAGTGTTAAGAATTTTTTAAATTTTAAGTAAATTTGTTGCATGCTAATTTAACAATTTGACACTACAAAAAATTGAAGAATGTATTCGACGCAATAAATAAATTTCATTTTATTTCGCCCGCGTTGACATTACAAAATGAACGAAAAACATACTGACGAATCTCAATTCTCACACCTTTTTTGAAGTCGTTTAAAAATCCGAGTCATTGACATAAGTACAATAAACAACTAGATTAACAATCACACTTAAAAATTGTCTGAAGCAAAACTCCTACGTGTCTATTAGGCAGAGATTTCGTTCAGCTGTGTTTCGACCGCGTTTAGAATAAAACACCATGCAATGATAAAGTGTTCAGTAAAAAACCGTCCAATTATCAGTATATCCAAACTTAAAATTCAAGGAGTGTCGTATTTGTGTCCTTTAAAATCAACAAAATTGTGTTTAAAACAATTGACTATTCTATAATTTTGCTTAATAATTACATTTGAATTGCTACAACAAAACCATCGCGTTGCATTTCGCACCCATAATCAATGAGCTTGTTATGAGCTTATACAAAGACTTTGAATGTGGCAGTAATGCAACCTTCAAATTGGCAGTAGTAATGCCAAAATCCTGTTGTTATAATTAATGATTTTATAATTGGATTATTTCTAGTCACCTTGGACCGGCTATGGTTCTTTTATGTGATATTCTGCTACTTCTGTGACTTACGAAGGCATTAAACTTAGGAATTTATATGGCCTGATATAGTAAGAAAAACTTAATATTTCTACCAACTTCACTTATGGGGGGTAAATTATCAAAAGGAGAAGGTACTTAGAATATTTTACTCGATAAACTGAAAGTGGGAATACGTTCAGTTTATTTATCGATTCAACTGGTTGTAGTAGTAATCGTAGATTTGGCTTAGCGCCAGACCCCATCACTTGAATTGAGGTGTTGGAAGTCCAGTCTGGAATTCTAAGCCGGCCGCGGCTATAGTGTTGGGACATCGGATAATTAGAAGTTATTCCGACCACAGAAACACCAAGAATACACGCCAATCCTACGGGACAATCAATGCTAAATTGCTCTAATAGGACAACATCAAATTTGAATGAACTCGTCCATAAAAATTGCACGTGAATTTTTCTTAGCAATGTTTTGTATTTTGAAATGTAGTGGGATATAAGAAAAACAATATTGTGTCCTCTTGGAGCCAGTTGCTGCAACTATGTTTTATAATGTTATAAATTGGCTTCTTCTGATTAATACTGATATTATATTGTACGCTCTTATTCTAAGCCAAATCAAAATATCACTAAAGGTTTTCGTGATTATGCATGATGAGGATTTTTAATGCCTTTTATTATGTAACTAAATGAAAATAATGAAGTTTAGTCGGGTCTATTATTATTAATGTATCCATGCAATGACGTTGTATAGAACGTCATAAGCGGAATACAATTATAATATGATGATTGATTTTATTGTGAAAATAGTGGAATAAGTGCTATTTAGAAATATATCTAAATGGAAAACTGTAAAATATGGAATAAAATTTTCATTAAAAGCCATTAAGGCTTGTGTTTCGTTATTTAGTTTGAGAAACAGTTTTTTTTTTAATTTTTCATTTCGCCAATCAAAACTATTGAGTGCGACGTTGCCAGACCGATCTGCCCAATAAGTCATCTCGGTCTTAATTATAGCGGTGAAGTGATTGTGAAACGCAATCTGTTTTATCTGGAACTTTTATGCAGCCATTAATTTATCTAGCCTATGATAATCTGCTACTTTACTTGAACACTGTGAAACTGCCCCTTACCTAATCATATAAATAATAAAATATTGTAACAAATTCCCTTGCGTTCGCCTGATCTTATGCTGCGCTTTATGGCGCGAAAATGCGCGTACACCTTCCTTCAAGGCCGACAACACTCCTGTGATTCCTCTGGTGTTGCAAGATAATGTGAGCAGCGGTGATCACTTAACACCAGGTGACCCGTACGTTCGTTTGTCTTCCTCTTCCATAAAAAAATAAATAAAAATTTGATGCGGGGTATGAATTGCGCGGGCAAGCGCGGAGATGCACTGTAAGATTTTTACACTAAATTATTATAGTAAATTGATTTTATTGAATTGTTTATTTAGTTATTTTTTTGATATTTAGGAAACAAACAGTATTTAAAAACATTTACCTACAAAAATACATAAAAGATTTCCACTAACATATTATTATCATGTGAGAAGTCAAACAGAGGATAAAAAAAAACTTACAGAACTTTTGAAGAAAATAAAAACAAATAAATTTTTAACAAAAAAACAACCGACTTCAAAACAATATATATATATATATATATATATATATATATATAATATGCATTGCGTATTTTTCTACAATGTAATTAGTAAATCAAATTCTAGTTACGATTATTGTTATTTTTGGAATCGGTGTCCTTCCGCCGCGACCCGATCTCGCCTCCTCACGGCTCAAGCTAATCTAACCTATAACTATGTATGTAGTTACAAACCTGTCTTGGATGACACCGACTCCAAAAATTACAATCATCGTAACTAGAATTACATATTTTATTAATTATATTGTATAAAAATACGCAATTATTTTTTACACCTCGTATGCAAACCTTTACCTTTAATAATAATAAAAAAAAATATATGTGCTACCTATTGAAAGGTTTTAAGTCGGTGCCAAGCCCTTAACAAAATAAAACTTGATATTATAAACAGCTTACTTACTGTAATTATTAAGGTTGTGGCCACGCGTGTCTGTCCGCTTGGGTTGTTTTGTTCTAGACGAAGCTATCCCGCTCAACGTCATGCGTGGCGAGTGTAGGTACCTAGGTACTATTACATTTGGCTTGGCACCGACTTCAAAGCTATCAATATGTAGCACATACAAATAATAGTATTTTATTAATATTAAAGGCAAAGTTTTGCTTATGCAAGGAGGTGTATTAAATTAAATTATTAGTTATTTCATACTTTTCAGTTTTTGAAGTCGATTTTTTTAAATGTAGTTTTTTTATTTTTTAGTGATTTTTAGTGAAATTATGATAAAATGAAAACTACTGGGCCAAACTATGTTAAATTTGGGACCAAGTGGCATCTATTCCACATCGAACCTAAGAAGAATTGATATATGAAAGTATTTTGAACATATTTAGTACCTACTTGGCGGGATTTGAGCAGTGCCTCTCGTGATGGATCTAATAATAACTAGCAGTGCATTTACTGAAGTAGTAAAGACCTCCCTCACTTTTTTTTAATCACAGCTGCAAGTGCATCTTCTGGATTCATAAATAAATGAATACGTCTGATTTTTCTTTTATTTTGGTTAATAAATAAAAGTGGCAAGTTGCTACAAATCCGGACTAGATGACACACAAATACATATTAAAAATCACAAACTAAGCAAGACAAATGGTAACATTATTATGACTGACATAATATGGACTAGCACCCGTGCCACTAAATAAATTAAAAAAAAAATGACATAATATAAACCAATTTGCAGTCAGTCATGTTATCTCCGCGGACAATTGTTACGAAGTGAACATTTCGCCATTTTTATTTTTGTTGACAAATCTCAGAAAAATAACCATTTTAATGTTTTATTTGTAATCATAATTTATCTAGTAATAATCGTCCGCTTGCTAGAGTTCTTTATTCAACATTAAGGTGATTAATTTATCAGCATGATTTGTTACTGGTTATCAGCTTGTAATGAATAAGTATTTTTTGTGTGACCCTCATATTAGGTATTATATATAATAAAAAAGCAGCCAAGTGAGAGTCGGACTCGCTCATGAAGGGTTCCGTAGCAGCAAGTAACATTATGTAAAAGTTCTTGTACTTCGTTGTAACTTTGATCGATATTTTAATAATATTTTTAAATTAAGTTATTTATAATACGATTTATGACGTATTAAAAAAACTAATTACTACATCTTGTTCAATTTTCGGTAGAAGTTTGCATGGTAATGCACATCATATATATTTTTTAGTTTTATGATTCTCTTCTTAGAATAATAACACTTAGTACGTGAGTAGGCCCAACCGAAATGAAGCAGTTTCAATGTGGTCTTTTATGACCACAATCGTTTCACCCCGCGTCAGTGTTTTTCTCTCAACTTCCAGCACAATCAGTGCGCGGAATTTAATTGAAAAATGACTTACTGTTCAGTCAAAAAAGTCTTATAATAAAAATTATGATTGAAGAAAATCACATTTCACACCTAAATACTATTTCACAACTTTTAATTTCAGCTAATACATTCGTCAAAATAGCAAAATATTTATTGAACCAAACAGACGCCATTAAAAAATATGTTGCCAGCTATGAAAGTACTATATACCCTGAGTTCCTCCGCTGGGATAGTTTTTTGTGTGTATTGGTAGATATTGATAGGAGGCTATATATATACGACGCCACATGATGTTATGAGTATTCAAAGTCAAATTATCTTTCGGCTACGCGCCATTTTGTTTTTTAAATCCAAGATGGCCGCCGCGCAGTTATAATTTCAACATTATGGCTATCGTATCCGAGGTTCTTGAGGGTGCAAAGAACGAATTTGGGATAATTTTTGAAATACAAAAATTTCATACCTAAATTGCTCTCAAGTGCCCTTGATTAGTTTTTAAGATAATATGTGTATGACATTAATGAGTGTAGTCTGTACTGAAATTGCATAAATTTTAATTTAATTTCAAAATTTTTATTTTTTTATATTCATATTATTTGTATTTTCTAATGATGACGTATAAATTCTTATTGTAATTATTTGACGTGAAAAAGAGTATTTTGAGATACCTACTTTCAATAAACTGTTTTGATTCGATTTGATTTGATTATTTGGCTGTCTGTTTGCGTGTTGGCGAATGTAAGTACGTGACGCTCACGCACACATTAATTATAATGTTACTTCTATATTGACAGGAACTATGAAGAAAGGTATCGTTCTGAGCGCTATTTTTCTATGATTCTCTTATTTTGAACTTACAGGGGTGGGAGACACATTTTACCACTTTGGAAGCTAGGTGCCTAAAAGTAAGAATTAATGAAAAAAATTATATTAGAAACCTCAATATTATTTTGAATACCTATCCATAGATATGAGTTTCAGTTCCAAGTATGGGGAACACCCAAATTTTTTTTTTTTTTCTATTTTTGTGTAAAAACTAAAAATCCTCATGCGGTTTACAGAATACATCTACTTACTAAGTGTCAACAGTATAATTCTTATAGTTTCAGAAAATAGTGGCTGTGACATACGGACGGACAGATAGAGAGACAGACATGACGAATCTATAAGGGTTCCGTTTTTTGCGATTTGGCTACGGAACCCTAATTAGTCACTTTGGTACACGAATAATTTTAAAGAAATCGGAATAACTTTTTATGCTAAATTAAATTTCGTTTTGAAAATGATGCAAGAAGAGAAAAATTATAACTGGTAATTAATTTTGCTGGTGTTAAAAAATAGTATTATATTAGGTAGGTATTGAAAAACAAAAGGTGCTTAGCTATTTAGTTGGAGCTTAAGAACTTTAATAACACAAAATAAATAACAACTCTCGTCATAAACAATTATATCAAGTACTCAGTAACACAATAATTAAGAAATAACAGTCATTTAAGTACCGTAAGGTAATTTTACAAAACCTAGCTTCAACAGCTACTCAAATTTTACTCTTTTTGATCGTCTCTCTTGTTCAGCCATATCGATAGGTCTGACATCTTCCGTTTTGCAACAGCAACAGCAAAGGGCACTTATTATTTTGCACAACACGCGCACTAATATGTAAAGTACGATACCAACAAACGCTAACACGTCCAGTTGCAACTGCTGGTACCACGGTATTACGGTAGATGTCGCTACTAGGTTGGGAGCACCACGATATCTTGCTACATACTCGGTCCAATAGATGGCGTTTTCTAAAGGCGCCATCGGTCGGTCATGCCAAACTCTCGACATGAATTTCGCTTGATTTTTATACCTGAAATTTAGAAAAAAACAAGATAATTTAACTAAAAGACTTACTTCTATTTTTATCGTAAAATTCCAATTCATTAATATATTAAATGCTCTTGATTGAATCAATAAAAAAATCCTTTTTACAATTTCAATCAAACAGAAAACCAAAATTTATTAATGTGAGGAGTAATAAGAATCTTAAAATCTTATTGCTATGTCCGCGTTAGTATAAAACAAACATCATAATAATATAATTGGTTTGGCAATCTTTTATTGCAATTACCTACCTATTTTAGATAAATATTATAGTTAAATATTAGTATCTACATACAAATTTTTGTATAGTTGAAAAATTATTAAACTTACTTTTCGTCCAATACATCATTTATAGCGTCTAAGAGATATTCTTTTTTTAAGTCCTGGTAGGAAACAATTGTGGCCATCCCAGCATCGACCAATGCTGCAGCGTTGCCGTATTGATCGCCGAACAGTGGAATCGCTATAACTGGTATACCGGCGTCTATAGCTTCAATTGTGCTCAATATACCGGCATGAGATATAAATGCTTTGACGTTTTCGTGCTCTGTAAAGTTTACAAAAATAACAATACCTACATATTATGGTAAACCAAATTTAGTCTTGCATGCAAGATAAATTGTAATAATTCGTTGGTTATGAAAAATAACAAGAAGATCGTATTGTAATAAAAAAACTTTACACTTTAATGTTGGCCGCAAAGAAAAAAAAAAGAATTTTGTTTAAATAAGAAAGATGAATCAATGGATTGAGACGAATGTTATTACTTATAGAGTTACGCGAGCCGAATTTTGCTTAACTTAAATTAATAAAAATATAAGTAATAAATGATGATGGAATAATAAAACTGGAAGGGCACAGAGTCCAATTATTACAACGTGTACAGCTACAAAGAGTACGTACACGTTACAGTAGGTGATCACAATACAATTACTGTATGCCAATTTACATGCAAAGTAGGTATATTAAATACTTGAAGAACCTCATGATATTCATAAAAAGGGCAAGGCTTTAAAGGCAAACCGGTATCTTACAATATAATAATGTTTGTTACATTGAAGACGCAAAATTTATTTCAATTATTGTATTGCTTTCATCTCGAAAAGAAAATCTGATATAAATATACAAATTAATGTTGTTTTTATATGGGATAAAAACTAAACCACTAACTAATTATCTTATAACAAAAAAAAAAGATCACGTATTATGTCATTATCACGTACCTACTATACTGAGGAAATATCATAGCTATATTGTTTATATTGTCATATTTAAGGTGACATGCCATGATACTATAAACGTATAAATTAACCCTTTAAGGATTCATGGTTCATTCATTCAGAGTTCAGGAGAACTCTGAACTACAGGATAGCTCTCAGTTCATTGTGTCTCCTGGTCACACGCCTACCAGTTTCCATTGAACCATGTCTTTGGCAACTCGTCTCCAAATTCGAACTAACTGATATTAAAATTCGAATATTAGTAATGGTTGCTGAACTCTTTCTCTCAGTTTCTCCAGATTTACTCTTTATCTTTTTCTTTCAGATATTATTCTGTCTTTTTTTATTGAGTAAACTGGAAAGTGGCTCATGTAATGGGTAGTGGTGCGGCAATCACCCATGGATATTAGTAACACCAGTGGTCAAGAGATGCTTTGCCGGCCATAAGATGGGAATATGCTCTATTCTTAAACTATCATGCGAGCCGCTCTTCGTTATATGCAGTAAAATGGAAGAAGCTGGTTCCAGCTGGTATAAGCGTCCACCCAGAGGTATGAACAGAACTCAATGAGTTGTCGAATTTGCGCCATAAATAGTTCCAGAGGGCGGTTTTTCATGAAGTACTGTCTCACCTTACTCAGTACACCAAGCTTTTTAGAGGCCAGTTTGCCTTTTTCTTCCAAGTGACCACCATCGAATCGAATAAAATAGGGAGACTTTTTAAAGTTGAACGCACAAACTTGTGTACTTCTTAGGGTTATATTGGATTTAATTTTGCCAGCCCCATTCCGGAACTTTGCAAAGCATAGTCACGAGTTGTTAAGATTCCCGTCGACGCTATCCCGGGAGTTGTGGGCTAAACATGAGAATTTATTAAAAAATGCACAAAAAATAATGCTGGGAGTGTTTCTTGTGCCGTTTTCCCTCTCTCAGAGCGCCATTTGTTTCGGAGTGGCAGTGTTTCAAGTGACATCAAAAATAAATCTAAAGGAATCAATTTTGAGAAAATATATGCCTCTAATGACATGATGACAAATGGACGAAACTAGGTAAAACCAAATTCATAACTACGCTTATTCGAAGCTTTATAATATGGTCAGCAACGCTCTTATGATTCCTCTATCGTACATATATGCTCATCTATCGTTTTCCATAAACAAATAGCCAATTTAGGTCGCATTGGTTGCACTTAAACATCAGCCGTAAATTACACATTATGAAACAACAAGAACTTAACTTGAAATGACTGGAGTTGTAGACTATATCCATTAAATTTTATTATTCTACATTATCGTAATTGAATGTTTTTGGCAATACTCACTTAAGATATCATATTGAGGCAGCCATCTCATACTCATAACATTTCTTGGCAGATTCTCCACATTTCCTCCATCCCATTTCCAGAGGACTCTGAGTGGCAATTTAGCGAATGTTAAAAGTAGCTCGTTTAATTTGTCCTTTGGAAGCGTCGAGTCCTTTACGGTTGAGCCTAAGTTAACATAAATCACTCCAAATTCCGCTTCATTTATGAACCTCTCAATTTCCTGGAATAATATTTAAATGTGTTTAACCATAATTCAATTTATTATTAATTTATTATCATTAAACACATTATCTTGTAAAACCATTAAAAGTTACAAGAATGCTATTAATATTAAACGCAAAAAATGCATACACTTAGCTTACATAAGAACTATATTTTTTGTTTCACTAAAGCATCTTATATTATTATCGTAAATGATTTCATGTTTATAAAAACACCTTTTTTTATAACTTATAACTTGAATATATTTGAATAGTAAATAGATAAAAACTATTTATATTTAAGTGGTTTTGATTTTATCTCGTAATCGATATATATTTTTTTACTGGTTTAATAATTTATAGTATATTATGGTTTGAGCTGATAGTCTCGTGTTGCCAATGCTCTAAATAAAATAATAATAAATAAGTAAGTAAGGTAATGATTCTTACCGTGGGTATAATCTTGGGTGGTCTAATGTGTATACCACCAACATCTACCACATTGTCTGACCTGGCCACTCCGCCAAATACTGACTGATGTGTGTTTACAAACACGAGGCTCGCATTAGAAGCGATGCTTTCCAACGTCGGTAGGTCATCGCCCAAGAACTTGTACAGATATACATGATCAGTAACTTGAGACCCAATGTAATAAACCCATTGAGAAACATAGTATAAAATATAACTCTTCAAACGGTCGAAAAACCACGGTTGTCTTCCATACGATAGTATCGACTGCGGTATGTGGGCTGAATTAAAATTGATTCCCAGTCTATTAAAATGCCAGGGATGTATTGGCTGTGGATTAAAAGCGATGTATGGTGCACTCAAATTAGCCGCTAGAGCGAGAGCGCAATCACTGTTGTACGATTCCACAATTATCACGTCGTACCGAGGTCGAGTCCTTATCATGTGAAGCACCTGATTATTATTCATAAGCGTTTTGCAGTCGTCATTCCCGGCTTTTGTTGACACTAAAGTCTCGAACGGCACACGCGAAACTTCATTCACTATTACGGATTCAAACGATAAGCCCTTGTACACTAGTTTGTCACTTAGCAAGATATCTCTGTACGTTTCGGGCGCCTCCGTCATTTGAAAGTGGCTTATGAGAGTTACATCGTGATTCCGATTCGCCAGTTCGTGGAATAGTCCTTTATACGTGAGGTAGTTGTTCCGATCGAGGGAAGGAAATATGCCGAGTATTTTGTAGCTTTGTCCGACGGCGAATTGTGCGATGAGATAGAAGATCAATGCTTTGAAATTTGCCATTTCAAACGTTCGTTGTGTTCCGCGGCACTGAGTTCACTATCGTTTTGATGCTATGTAAAGCTGACGTATCTGCTAATAATAGGTAGATTCTATGAGGTAATCATGTCGTAAGACCCGTAAATATACGTGGAGACCGCGATGTCATTGATCGTGACCTCGTTTTAAATATAAAACGTGCAACGAAACCGAACGAGTCGCGGCGACTGACTGAGGAGTGACGACTGTTCGGAAGAGAAAGTTAATTATTATGTTTGGCTTGCGTTTGTTTACATATGAACCTCAGTGCTTACTTCACAATTCATATTGATTATTTGTTTGCAAGTGATTATACGTTATCATTACAATAAAGGATTAGTAGTAGCTAGTTAGTAGCTTAGTAGTTATTAAATAATAACATGCCTACCTAATTGGTTCCTAATTTTATGGTTTATGCGATGGTATAAAATGATTCATACTAGTTTTTGTTGAAGTCATACTTTTAATGCTGTATACGTAATAATGAGATATTTGCAAAAAATCTTAATTTATTTCAAATGTATTGTTAAAACAACAGTTCGGAAGTTACACCATAGGATCTGTTGGTGGTGGTATTAATATAACTTTTATATATATTTTATAAATAAAAATCAATGTTTGTATATTTTGTTTGATGCGTTCCAAAACCGTTGATCAGATTGTGGTGAAACTTTTATAGAGTCTTCTTGGGCCGTTTCCTGGCCCACATAATCTAAATATGAAATGTTTGCTACTCTTTATTTCTCTTTTTTTTATATAATTCATGTGGCATTGCAACGCCTGCCGGACAAAGCCAGCAATAAATATTTTTCACAGTTCGTATGCCTGGCAGGGCTTTCTCAAAAACCGTAACCAGAAAAAAAAAATCACCCAGATGATTTTAAAAAGTGAGGCCGCTATCGAGATGCCCAATTCTAAAATGGGCGCCAAGCAAAAAAACATGTTATAGATCCGTATTTCAGAAGGTAATCCCTTAATAATGTTTTGCCACTATCATAAGAAGTGTGTATGAAAGAGACACGATCCCATAATAGAATAGAAAACTTCACCAAGGTGGTTTTTGTTCAATATTCATACAGTAAGTAATATTTACAATGTATACTGTGCATATATTCAGTACCGGTTTAAGCCCGGATGCATAGCAACAGCTCGTCTAGTTAAATACTTATAGACAAGTACTATACGGATACATTACCTCTGTACTTTAAGCTAACACTCGGCTGAGTTTTACGTGAGTAAAGCGTAAGTATTCTCTATATATCTCGGACTAAATCTCCAACTTCTCTTGGGCTAAAACAACATATGGCAAAATTAGGAATTCGCAGGCGGAGGTGGATATGTGGCTACCGTTTTACGCGAGATCTGTAGCAATATACTATTTCTACGTGGCTAGTCAGGCACTGCATGTATTGGTAAATTTTCTTACGAGGAATCACGCTCCCTTTGTTGATTCGAGTCGACCCGAAATAGCGTTACATGGCCGATCGTGCCAGCTCGGTATTGTTCAATATCCACATTGATTCTCAGCGTGCCTAAATAAGTTTTCACTTCTAAAGTTTCCTTACAGCTTAGTGTATCTTTTACAGTTAATCCTTTTTATATACTTACCATACATTTATAGTACCATCGTACTCTTGGTACGATGGTACTATAAACGGAACCGGAACGGTACGGAACTCGTTGTATCAGACTCGTAAAAAATTTATTATATTTTGTGATTCTTTATTATGATTGATAGTGAATCAAATAGAAAAAGAAATTTATTTATTTACCATCGGGAGTGACAATAACATAACATAATGCAACATCACTTGGTAAACGCCATGAAGCTATATCAGTTCGTAAAGAGGCTATGACATGGGGAAAAGAAGTGATAAGAAACTCCCAGTTCATCATTTAAATCACATTAATAATAAAATTGCTAAACCTATTGACTATAATCAATTTAAGGTAGCCTGCGCAGAACCAGCCAGAGGCAGAACTACGAATTAAAAAAAAATATAGGCAGTTCATAATGTCAGTGTTGGAAAATACGTCCTAACGTTTGCTGAGAACTTTACTTTTTGCGAATCGCGCTGCAGCCTCGTTTGTTATCATTCTAGTTATTAAATAATCCTTCCATGTTTTAAAGCATTAATAACTCTTTCTTTATTGTTATTTAACATTTGTATTGTTATTTTTTCTTTTTTTTATATAATGTTAATTGTTCATATCTATTGTACTTGTAAAAAATTTTATTTATATTATTATTATTTTATAATTATTATTAAATATTTTGTTGTCTGTAATGATGATTTGAAAGTGAGTTTGTTAAAGTTTCCCCTACAAAGCTAGACTCGAACCGGGTCATAAGCAAACTTTTATTAGTTTTCAAATATAATCAGAACTTGGATTAGACAAGTTACCGGTTACAACGTAATATAATACACGAATGTCATTATTATTTTGGGATATATGGACGGAACTTAGATTAAAATATCTCATCATTCAAGTTATACAAAATAATTTTGTTCTAAAAAGATTTATAATCACATATTAAAAGTCAAAAAACTACCACACATTCGATAAAGTATACCTCAGACCTGAGAAGAACGGGTAGCAAGAAATTAGCGAACTTCTTTTTTTTCATAAAAAACAGTTACAATGTTATATCGTAGAATAATATTTATTATTTAATAGCCTGAGCTCCATTCCCAATCTGTGGTATCATTAAGAATGTTTCAAAAAGAAGAACGACAAAATAAGAATGTTCATTAAGAAGATTGTATCGAAATTTTATAGAAAAAAACGAAAGCCCGCTGAGTTTCTAGCGCCTGTTCATCTTAGTTCTGAGGCATTCATTTTCGAATGGGTAATGAGTGAAATTGAAGCATTTAAGCATACCGTCGATTTTATTTATGCAACGGGTTTAGTAGGAAGACGCTAACATAATAGCAGTAACAGTAAATGTACTTACAGTTGAGTAAGTTGGTCATATTGCTGGTACTGTGAGTAACGGTAAAAGAAAGTTTTCACGTAGACATGTGGATAAAGATAAAGTTTAGAAGAGTTGTTAACCTTAGGCTATGTATTATGGCCAATAAATAGATTGAAGCTGTACAGGCCGTGCTTAACGCCTTCCATCATTTTACAATGGTAAGCCCAGAAAAGCGCGATATCAAAATTGTGATGTATCCTACTAATATTATAAATGTGAAAGTTTGTATGTCTGGATGTATGTTTGAACTTCTTTAACGCAAAATCTACTGAATAGATTCTGATGAAACTTTACAATAATATAGCTTACACACCAGAATAACTAATAGGCTATAATTTATAAAACTATAGTGTGAATTATACAAAATATAAAAGAAGTGTGATTGTTACTAATGAATATAACTAGCGCCATCTCTTATCAACTAGCAAGGAAAAGATCAATACAATTTATATGGCAAAGCAACGTTTGCCGGGTCAGCTATTATTAAATAAATGAAAATCACGTTTCATAAAGTATAATAAAGGACAAGTGTGGATAAATATTGTAGTGTGAACAGTAATTTGGTGTTTTTTCATCGCATTTTTAGATAGGCTGAAAGTTTGTGTATTATTAAATAAAGCATAATTGTTGTTTTTTGATAACAGGCTACATCTCAACACTGCTATTATAAAATTATAATAAAACTGCTTTTCACATTACCATAACTGAAAAAATTAAAATGAAAATTATGTCAAAAAATTATACCACCAAAATAGCCAATTATTGACAAATTTCAAAGAATGCAATTGTGTGCGAATTGATTCACAAAAGAGAACGAGGAATTCACATATTTATAAATTAATAGGTAAACTTGACCTCGCGTCCCTTTTCTGGCCACAGATTAAAGACTTATAGAAGTATCACTCAGTTACACCTTTTGAAGAAATAACTACCGTAGCAGTCCGCTAATAAGATTCAATTTTGTGTTACTCAGTTCGCACTTACGGTGGACTTACACGTAGTATTACACTTTTAAATTAATTTACGCACACTAAGATCTACTTGTATCCAATGATATTATAGTATTAGAAGAGGTAGATATGTCACTAGCGCGCCGAAAATCAATCCCTTAAATTGAGTCAATTGGTTCCTTTCGTCGTAGTCACTCTCTCGATACGAAAACGGTACACACGCGATTGTTGTTGGCAGAATTGCTTACAATTTGATATAGGTACAACGTTAAAATGCCGTCTTGTGTTATGGGAAGATGCATTAATTACGAAAGTAAAAAAATCATAGAATTACATACCACAGTTAAGAAATCATGAATTATTGAATAACATTTTATTTGATTTCATTATTTATCTAACAAAATAAATATGTTGCCATGACAACGCCGCTACCAAGCCGATCATAGATTAACGTACAGAAATGACAAAATATTGATGCTGTCTGTTGCGGGATGATCGAGGTAGAATATTTTAGGAAATGATGTAAAAAATCATTGTTGCAGTGAATGTAAAAATTTTTAATAAACAAGTGCGTATATAGGTAGCTGAGCTATCAAACTACTAAAACAAGTTTTCGGGTAGGTAGCGGATGTAGACAGTGATTGCTATTTGTTTACGTAGGAGTTTTTTCAGTATATCCCTTGCTAACTGCAGAAGATTCAATAAATCATTTTCTTCTTCTCTCATTAAGTACCTTATTGTAATAAACCCTCAACAAAAAGACATTCCTAAATAATATAAGATACAAAAAATAATAATTATAATCTTAAAACTTTTTGGGAGCAAATGTTAGTAAAATTGTAAAAATGGGACCCTTACTGTACTGTAGATACCTTTCGGTTTTGTTTTGGTGTCTGTATTTTTTTTTATTATTTTATATATAAATAATTAATATCATCAATGTGGCTATATATTATAATCAATATTAAATTTTTTTTTTATAAAATCAATCACATATTTTTCATAATTTCAATGCAGTTTTACTACTTGAAAAAAAATAGCTTTTACTACATGAACTCATGAATGAATCGTAATTTAGGCATAAATCACGGCGTACGGTAAAAAATCATATCTGATGAATTAACTGTATTTTGTCTATACAAATACGAAGCAATTAGCAAATTAGAGTTATCTCTTTTTCGCTTGCGATAATTGCATTTACTATCCTTCTTTGACGTGTAATTGTAATGTAGTGTGCTATTGCAATGTTAAATTATTCATGTGTGCGTTAGTGTATCATTTTCAAACACCGAATGTTGTCTGCGTAACCTATCTATACTTTTAAATATCATTGCTTGTATCGAGTATAAAACAGCAGTCCCCGTTTTACTTAACTAATTTACTTTTGGCTCTAAGATCTAAAGATGAAACAGTCTCTCACTTACTTTTCTTAATTAGTTACGTAATGAAATGTTGTGTTATGTAATAAGTATTATTTAATTATCTAAAATTTTTAGTGCTTCTCTATGTTAGAGAGGAAGTTTACCACGATGAAGTAAACATCAGACTAACCTATGTTTTTTAGTCAGTGGCATTGAGAAATCAAAAATCTTCTAATATGAACGTCAAGAAAAACCTCGAAGAAGTAAGAAATGTGCAAATCAGAATATGGACGGTCTAGGAGAAAGGAGGCTTCTAGTTGACGATATTCGAGTTATCGCCAAGCCCGTGTTCCTAAATTACTCCGTGAGCCCCGAGTTACACTCGTTGAGCAGGCTTAGCTTTGGGAAATATTATTTAATTGTTTATTACTTCTATTACAACAAAAACTGCTGTCCAAGATATCAAATTACCGAACAACGACAACCTGACGGTCAAACATATATGGGAAGTACCCAACCGCATAAGATGCGGCATCCTTCTGCCTGGTGTTTGGAAAGACACCAAAGCAATCGGCGGAATGCTCCGGTTTCAAAATTCTTGGGCCGAGGTAGATAGCTGGTTGCTACACGCACTTCACCAACATAATGACAACACCTTCATTATAATCAGCGTACCAGAGGAGAAAGTCCCTAGTGTGATGGAACACGAGCGCCGTCTATCTTTCATGCTGGGCACGGTATATATAAAGTTCCAGGGACCGGGGGGAAAATTTATTGAAGTCCCTCCCTCCAAGTCTGCAAACCAGGAGGGCTTTTCTACTGAGAAAACAGATAAGGAAGTTGCACAGTCAGAACCGATGGACGCTCAATTAGAGTACCCCACCGCTACCGGTGCGCGCGTCTTGAATTCCCCCTCAGAGGAAGCGCTGGTCAACCTGATGGAGCTCGAAGACACACTGTTGATGGGCTTCAAAGATAACACTGTGTGTACCAAGGAGCTGGAAGAGCTGTACATCGGGGACGGCGAGGAGGTCCTGCTATCCAAAGATGGCATCCCTTTCTCATAAGTGAAACCGCAACGGCTCAACTCCGGAAATGGTTAGAGGTTAACCCTACAGCACTCGCTTTAATCCAGGAGCCATGGGTTAGACGAGGCCCCATATGTCATAGCTCTCCAATATTGGAGGTAAGGTCATCCACTACTCAGGTCCAGAACACCCTAGGACCTGTATATACATTTCAAACAACCTACAGGTGCATCCACTAACAGAGTTTTTTGTTCCAGGGATATATGCACTATACAATTACTGGACAGGAATACAAACGAGCGACCGATGGTAATCGCCTCGGTGTACATGCCCCACGGTACAGATCTACCACCGGAAGAAATCGTGAGACTGGTGAACCACTGCGAGACCGCCAAATGCGAGTTGTTAGTGGCTGCAGACTGCAATGCGCACCACCCGCTGTGGGGCATGCAGACTCCAAACGAAAGAGGTAAGCAATTGGCTGAATATCTCTTTACAACTAACCTAGATATCATAAACACAGGGTCAGAACCCACTTTTATCAATAGCAGTACAATTATTGACATTACTCTGGCATGGGAAGGAATGTCTTATTTTATATCCAATTGGCATGTGTCAAGAGAAGCATCCTGCTCAGACCACAGATGGATACTCTTCAACCTTGAGGTAAATACTTTAAATTATCTCCTCGAAGGAACCCTCGCAGAACGAACCTCGTCGAATACAAGCTGATAATAGAATCGCATCTGAAAGAGGGGACAAACCCAGAGAAGATATTTGGAGTAGAGAACATTGAAAAACAGGCAATAAGAATTAATGAAATCATGATTACCTGTTATCATTCTACATGCCCCCTCACACTTGCCAAATCAGGCAAACCAAAGTCCCAACCATGGTGGGGACCTGAATTGGAGAGACTTAGGAGGAAGTTGAGGAAACATCTAAACCGGGCAATGAACACAGGCCAACAAAGCGATTGGGATAGCTACAAAGACACTAAGTCTAAGTACAAAAAACGCATCAGATATAGAAAATCTGAAAGTTGGCACGGCAAGTTGCTACGGCATTGAATGCCAAAACCAGGCAAACAGGGTAAGAAAAGTCCTTTCTAGTCAACTCATACAAACTCTGGGTTCCCTGCGGAAACCTGATGGTACCTTTACTAACTCACCTGAAGAGACGGAGCAAATCCTTATAGAAACGCACTTCCCTGGCTGCAAAATCATACAGAAAATAGAGTAGACTGGCGGATAGCCCACAAGGTGGTTACCATTGAGGAAACAAAATAATAAATTAAGTCAGCGGGTCCGGACAAATATTTCCTGCTTTGTTACAATGGAGG
The DNA here is from genome assembly GCA_949711755.1 of Leptidea juvernica. Classification (NCBI taxonomy): domain Eukaryota; kingdom Metazoa; phylum Arthropoda; class Insecta; order Lepidoptera; family Pieridae; genus Leptidea; species Leptidea juvernica. The sequence goes on along the minus strand of CATIXQ010000016.1, from coordinate 1,648,556 downwards.
GAAGAGACCCTTCTAAAGCTGCTGATTGACATATTCAGGGCGTGTCTAGCGCATGGATACATACCCCGAATATGGAGGGAGGTGAAAGTGATTTTCATACCAAAACCAGGTAAAAGTGACTACTCTAATGTAAGATCATTCAGACCCATTAGCCTTACCTCCTACATCTTCAAAACACTGGAAAGGCTATGCGAGAGAGAACTGAGGGAAAACTACTTTCGAAATATAATCTAACCATTTTAATATACGGAAAGTTTGCTAATACAGTATGCTATACAGTACAAATGCAGCATTGAACATCGTGGAAAAATGGTGTAGAAACAACGACTTATCAGTTAATCCAACAAAAACGGAACTGATAATGTTTACAAACAAACGAGCTCTGGGAAACTACAAACTACCAAAACTGTTTGATATTGAACTCCAACTAACAAACCAGGTAAAGTATCTAGGAGTATTACTGGACAGTAAGCTGAATTGGAGTGCCCAAATAGAGGCGAAAATAAAAACGGCTACTTTATCTTTTTGGCAATGCCGTAGAATGGTAGCAAAGTCATGGGGTCTCGCCCCATATATCGTACTATGGCTTTACACAACGGAAATACGTCCCATGTTATGTTACGGCTAAGTAGTCTGGTGGCCACGCACTAAACTTAAAACCGCATGTAACAAACTACAACGTATCCAAAGACTAGCTTGTATGGCTATCACAGGATGTATGCGAACTACACCTATTGCAGCTTTAGACGCCATGCTGAATCTTCCAGCGCTACACCTATTCATAAAACAAGAGGCAGCCACCGCTGCGGCAAGGTTAAAAACACAAAATCTTTGGAAGACCAATAAATCTGCTTCTTCAGAGGTCCTAAATGAGGTAATTATACCGATATAGAACCACTGCTGTTGGCAGTAAGTGACAGGTTTCCAAAGCAATTTATTTATGACAAGTAATATAAAATACAGCTGCATGAAGAACCGAAAGAGTGTCATAGTGGAAATTAGCTCTGGATCTTCACTGACAGCTCGAAAACAAGGTCTGGAACGGGATACGGAGTGTTTTCGGAAGATCTAAACATAAACATAGCTGCAACACTTGGAGCTCATAATTCTGTCTTCCAAGCGGAATGCATGGGCATCATCGAAGTGGCTACGGCGACTCTGACACGTAAGGTAAAGGATTACTCCATCCGGATCCTTACGGACAGCAAATCAGTACTGCAAGACCTACAAAGCAATATCTATCACTCACCTCAAAGCTTTTATACAACTATTACTGTTCCCTGACGGAAGTATGTGATAACAACAATCGCGTAACACTGCAATGGATCAAGGGTCACAGTGGCTCCAGAGGTAATGATGCCGCTGACGAATTAGCAAGGAGAGGCTCAGAGATGATAGCCATTGAACCGGAACCAATAGTCCCTCTCCCCTCTGGTTGGCCTGCATCAGTCATAAGGCAGCACACCAAGGAGCTACATAATAAATACTGGACGGAGATGAATGGATGCAGACAGACAAAAGAGGCTCTACCATGATCAGAGGCTCTCTCGCAAGCTGGTGAAACTCACACGATCAAAATTACGTAAAATAACTCATGTAAAAACGGGTCACGGCCCCTTTAACCAGCATCTTTTTAATATAGGTGTCACTGACAGTCCCCTGTGCAGGGCTTGTATGGAGACAGAAGAAACGGCCACACACCTCATTCTGGAGTGCCGTAGTGTGGCCACATACCGGGCCAAACACCTGGGGTCACCGAGGACTCTCCCCGAAGTCATGGGTGACATCAGAGGTTTGAGTAACTTCCTTGAGGTGTTGGGATGGCAAGATTAGCAACCCAACCCTATGACGCAAAATAGGCGCACAGCAGACGTCGAGTTGCGGAAAGTAGCCCGTGAATACCTGTACCTATTTCTATTACAAGTTTCCTATTGTTATTTTCATAGTATATATCCTATGGTATATTCTTATGGGGCAATGCGGCAAATGTTAATACCATCTTTGTGCTGCAGAAGAGAGCAATTCACGCTATTTATAACCTAGGTCGTAAAGAATCATAATAAGAAAAGTTTAAAGACATAAACATTTTGACTGTTGCATCTCAATATTATATTCTTGATAATGCTCTGTATGTTCACAAGCACATAAACCAATTTAATAGAAACTGTGCCACTCATAATGTTAACACGAGGAACAGACATAAACTTGTTATGCCTACAAGTCCAGTTAGTAAGTCTTTTATTGGGCGATGTATATGCTGATCCACAAGATCAACAACATGATCCCAGAAAATTTAAAAAACAAATGTGTTACGAAATTCAAAGGAATGGTTAAAAAACGTTGATGTGGTAAAGGTTATTATAACATAAAATAATTTCTTAATGTTACCACGGACTGCGAATGCAACGAAAGCCCTCAGGCTATTTTAATAATAAGTTTTATTGAACGATATTACATATATTGTAATGAAATTTAAAAAACAGCCTGCCGAGTTTCTTACGCCTGTTCCTCTCAGATATGAGGCATAATATTTCGAATTGTTGGTAGTAGGTACTTTCAATAAGTGTTTTAAATCCTATTGATTGAATAAAATATTTAAATTTGAATTATCAGGAAATATGGGTGCTGAATTTGAATCACTAATGAACTAATGACGTCACACTTGATTCACCATCAATAATATTTAATATGCTAATGTTAATTGACGTAATATGTGAATATTTATCATTTGAACCATCATTTATCATATCATCAGATGGGAGAACATGTTTCGTCACATTTTATATGAAAACTCAAAACATTTTCTTTTCAATGTTTATATACATTACAGAACATAATATGTGCCATTTTGTTGGATCACTTTTTGCCGTTTTTTAGGTAGTGACATGATCTCGATGCTGTAAGAATTGTGGAACTTCTGATCAAAAAAAACACGACAAGTAGTTTTGTCCTCTCTTTATTTTAACCTGACATCAGAGATTGAAACTGGTGGAAATCCAAAGGTTTAAAGAATCAGGTGACGCGATGAAAGACCACACCCTTTCTATTGATCGCTTCTGGCCGCTTTCTTCTTTTTCTTTTGTAAACCTCATCAGTTATTGGCGTTAGAAGAAAACGATGGTCATGAACGTATGCTGCTAGTGGTATCAGGTTGACCTGATATAGCTAATAAATCATTGTATTTGTAAGATGCGATTACTAATTATGATAATAATCATGATAATCATGTTCACGAAGCATCCTTACTCAAGCAATGAATTCAAGCTCTAAAGGTTGATTCATCCAATATACGTTAATTTATATTTGTACAGTTTATTCTTTATTACTTTTTATAAAATATTTTATATTTAGAACGCTTTTAACTTCGATCACGGTTCATCTGTTAGATGCAGCACCTTACAAACTAATTTGTTTTGCATAATACAGCCATTGTAGCCATTGTAAAATACTGTATTGATTGAAAAGAGATTTCAATAGAAATCCGGACCAATCTGAAAGTATCTACCGTCACTTTATTTAAGCAACTAGGTCCCCTTAAAGTCCTTCTTTTTTTTAGAGGCTACTGTAAAGTTAAAAAGAATAATAAAAAAAAGATGATATATTTTTGTTTCGTTTACTCTTATCACTAAGAATTGGCGACGAAACATACTGTGTATGTTTAATGATTTCGTTAGTTAAAGTTGAATATATGATTTTTATTTCAGAGTAATTTCAATGTAAGTAGTATTATTTACTAAACATTTGCGAATTTACATACAATAGCAAATAACCGTATGAAGCCCCTACGTTGTTATAAGAAATTTTATAAATAGAATGTTATTTTATCAGACACAAATAAACCTTTGAGTTACCAATATTAATAATATCAACTACTCAAGGGTTTCTCAATAGGGTTGTCAAATATACAGGGGTATTCTGTCTGTGACAGTATAGACTATAGGGAAATCCAAAACCAGTGGTTATGCAGGAATAATAACATGGTTTTTGAAGGAATAATTTTGACACGGTAAAGTTTTAGTCAAGAGTGAGTTGTCCCTAAAAGTGAATAAAATTGTCACTAAAAAAACAACTATTCCTAGAGCTATTAACGCTTTAAGTATGAAACAGATTTTTTTTTTGTAAAATATATTTGTCATATCGAAGATTTTTCTCCTGTTATCAATGACCTTCTTTCTATACACATACATATCATTCTCAGTCTGATAGCAGAACGATGTGCTTAATTTAAGCATACTTTTCTTTTTAGTCGTGTGTCAACAGTCACTGTTCGAATCAAATCTGAACTGAATAAATGTTTTACATTGCTGCTTATTGACCAAGAATATGTTAAACAACTGGAGTAAATGCGGCAATGTATGGATGTAGCAGTCGAAGCTTACTATGGTGTAATTTGTGTCATTTTCCATATTTCGGCTTTATTTTTATACGACCTGATTTGTCTTTATTTATAGAACGTCATTGCCTGTTGTCTGTAAACGTCTGTCATCAATGTCATTTACGCATTTCCTGTAGTACTAGCAGGGACCAGGACTTAAGAAACTCTGTAAAGGAATTTTCTATCGCGTCTTAAATATATTTTATTATCGTGTAAAAATTTGCTACTTAGCCTATTTAAAAGAGATCTTAAAAATTTCTTAGTTTCAAAATGCTTCTACGATTTACCCGAATTTTTTAATTATACCGAGTGTGAGAATCTATATATATACTCGTATAAAAGAGGATGTATGTTTGTATGTTCCCTAATAACTCCTAAACTGTTCAACCGATCTCAATGAATATCGTTTGTAATAGATTCGTTGAAGCTCAAGGAAGGTTTACATATATGTATATCTAATTTATATGGCAAAACAACGTTTGCCAGGTCAGCTAGTTAGTAATAACATAGAAATAAATAAAAGATGGAAGTGGAAGCTGGTCAGTAAACTTCAGTTGACAATTTCGAAGTTTAATTAACAGAAGTAAAAACTTTATCAATGTGACAAACGTTATTACCAAAATATAAAAAACTTTACCATCGGTCCGGATTATTCCGGAAATATCCGGATTTTAATATTATTCTCTCTAACTTGTCAGGATTTATAATTAGATGGAATATAGTAATAAAACTACAATATCTTAACTAATATCATATTAGTATTATATCTTTGCGAGAAAAGAAATCGACTAAAAAGTCCGGACTTTTCAAATTACTAAATGGTTACCCTACTCGAACTGAGTTTACCTACACGACCGAGCCTTGTATGGCGCGATGGCTTAGTCTTACTCAACACTCACAAAATTAAGTTTGCTTCAAGGTTTCACTTCAAATAGACATAATATTTTGAAACTAATAAATATTTTCCCAAATGTTATATTTGATTTCTACGTTTATCTCTTCTTCATAATATATAGAAATTACAACTACATAGATGCGCCTTTAATCTCATTCTCTCTAATTAAATTTATCTTTTTCGTTACACATTTGCGTTTTATTTTATCCAATTGACACTGTTCTTAAAGAGATTTCACTTCAAATATTGGAATTTTGATATGAAAAAAGTCAAGAACAGCATTTACCTTACTGTTAGTTTATCATTCTTCAATTTTACAAGAACAACGTATGTAACACAATGAAATATACATTATATTCCTCTACCAAAACTCTATTATATCCGTATTTGTAAGAAGCATTAGTGGGGCTTAAAGTTGTGAGCCCTCGACAGCATAAAAATGTAATTACAGAAGTTCGGCCCACTTAAATATAGATTTACCCTTTGAAGAGATTTGGTAGGGAGGTGTAGATACGAAGATCCATCATATCTCGATTGCGAGCATCTCAATCATACCCCTCATCGCATACAACTACTTTATTCATTTTTCATGGGTTTGACACCCTTGTTACATGACATTGAAAGAGATACTATGCAATAGAAAAACTTTTTAGTTGCGAAATTTATAAATTTAAAAATAGATTACACCTGTTAGTATTGTCAACTTATAAGTTAAACCTAATAAACGCAGACTCATGTCGAAGGCTTATTACATTTGATTAAGTTTACGATATTACAATGTGGAATGGTTGTTTTTTTTTTATGGATTTTATGGTCCAGCCTTGTGTTGTTTTACTGGATTGCATTATTTTTAAAATATACCTAGTCTGTATTACTGAAACAATGAAAAAAAAAATATTATTAAACATTTATTACTTTTACAGTGTGTTCGTTTAATACATAAATATAAAACAATTTAAAATATAAAAAGCTTATTCGAAGTGGTCTCCATAAGCTGCAATACAGTCCTTTAAATGTTGAGTCCAGTTATCAATAGAAGCACGCACTCATTCCATAGAAAAATTCTTCCAACGTACTCTCTAAAACTCACCATAAATGTAACTGACCATAATCCAGGGGATCAACATATTTTTGGCCAGACTAAGTATATGTTGTAACTTTGTGAAATTTACATGTATTTGAATTGTATTTTTGGTCATTGACGTTGACAAACAATCTGTTGATTTTATGTAATTTTTTTTTTACTTTGACTTTGACTATGTGCAAAGATTGTTGAACTATCTTTACGAATCATAAGCAACACAAGATTTTAAAAGTAAATGCACCAGGATGGATCGAGTGGGGAAAAGCGTGGCTCTGATTGTAATGGTTGTACCATAGACTAAGATTATACTGGCGTATAGAAGACCTGATAATCCGATAATGCAGGACCAATTTCGATATAAATTGATAAGTAATGAACGATAATGCACACTAATTAGGTAGTAGTTTAGAAATAAAAATACTAAGGCGCTAATCACTTGTCAATCAAAATTAGTTACAGTAATAATAGATTCACTTACCTTTTATCTTGCTATATTTCCGTTAGAGATGTTCTTCTCTCTCTCACTTTATGCTGGCATATTATAAAATGTAAGGGTATTACATCCACCACCTGGATATGTGGCGTTTCTCTACAGCACGGTTTTCAAGGAACCTTCTTCCACGTACAACCAAGATATGGAATGAGGTTACTTGTTTCTAGGACGATACGACATGGGTACCTGCAAAAAATCGCGTACACTTTTCTAAAAAGCTGTAACGCTTTCATTCCGAGCCATAATTGCTCAATTCAAGTAACATGTCAATACAATGAATATTAACGCCTGTCAGAAAATATCAACACAAATTATTGCAATGAAAATTTGCTCAACTTTTCGTCACAGTCTATAAAGATCTTCGTACAAAACTCTGACTAGAAAAGCCTCTATTGTTTTACATTTTCATATAATACAATGAATTGTTACATCTACTTATGTTTCCACTATGCTTTTAGTCTTAATAGAAACTTGGTTCGCAATTAATTAAATGGGTTGAGAGCTGAGAGAATATGCATTGATGAGGCTTGTCTATTGGGAATGTACTGTCTACTATATATACTTAAAGATATGATAAAGCTATCAGTGGGTTGAATTTTACTTAATACCTATTATTACATAATACGGAAACAATTAGCAGTATTTCTTTTTATATAACAGACGTTGCTTACCCTTAAAATTATATGATACAAATATTTTTAATAAACTTTGATAATTATCATAAATAGTTCAGTGTATGAATGAAATAAAGGCTAACAACATATCTCTAGTTATGCAAAAACCCATATTATGATGATCAAGTTCATTTTTGACAGTAATTTTATGGTCTGAAATTGAAAACACTCTCGCCCAGACGGTCTGGATACGTGCTATATTGTACTTTTATTGTATCTCAGATACAGATACATTAAGTGTTAGTTAGTGGAGTCAATGTAAGGGTAGGGTTTTATACCAGTGGGAGGCTCCTTTATACAGGAAGCCGGCTAGATTATGGGTACCACAACGGCGCCTATTTCTGCCGTGAACCTACGTGAAGCCGTTTATGTCTCAAGGTGACGAGCGAAATTGTAGTGCAGCTCAGAATTTTTGGGTTTTTCAAGAATCCTGAGCGGCCCTGCAATGTAATGGGTAGGGCGTATCAATTACCCTCAGCTGAACGTCCCGCTCGTCTCGTCCCTTATTTTCATAAAATAATAGGGTTGCGTATTTGATCAATTTCAAATACTTTTTCTTATTTACAACTGTTTTTATAGTTGAAAACCAGAATCAATTTTTCACGCATTCCATTCGAATAATGAATACCGCAGATCTGGAAACGAAGAACAGGAACGGGAAATAAAGGGAAGATGTACAGCAGTACTTTTTGTTTTATTGGATTTCAATTAAGCTATTCGAGGGCCTGATGACGATCACCCCGCTACCATGACGTGGTAGGTATCGTTTATGAAGTAAGTTTTGGTATGGCATCTTTAACCACATACGCCTTACATCAGATTTCCTATGAATTTAGCACCATATGACGTATTGAGTGCATATATTCATTGGATTCTATCGTAGAATCATATTATATATTTTGCTCAATAAAAGACTTAGTTACTTGAGTAAGCTGTGTTATAGGAATAATATTAAAAATTATAATATTTGTTTCTGATATTAATGTTATAAAAATTATGTCCATAATTTCAAAATTTATTTTTATTGTAATATATTTTTGACCTTAGATCATTTATACGTACGCACTAGATAGACTGTGACAGCTGTGAAAACGTCGAAAAATATTGAGGTTGACAGTAAGCCTATATTTTGAGCAATGCACGCACACTAACACAAAGTGTAAGATGTAGCTTGTCACACACACTAAAGTACCTGGTAAACCTGGCCTGTTTTCTTCGGATGTCTAACAGCAACAGGCTCTATATAGACTAAATTATTAAAGGTAATATTATGTTTATAATGGAGTGCCACAAAGTAATGCGTGATACATTTCAATGTTTGTATATTTGTATTTATATTTCGTTTATCCAGGATACAAATGAAGTTACTCTGGTATAAGCAGCAGGGTAGCCAACCTCGCAACCAGCTTTTGCGCCGAATGACGTGATGCCAATCTGCAAAGTGAAATTCGAAAATAGCTAGTTCAGTCTGGTGATATTTTTTTTTTGTTATAACTAACGTTTGTCCTCCTATTCTATAAAAAAAAAACTACTTCATCATTAATTTTGCGACAGTCTGTAAAAAGTCTGACTTTAAGTGTTTTAGTATAGCAGAATACTTACTCCATAGGAAGTATTCTGTAGCCATCTACAAGAAAAACGCGCTTGTGGGTCAATTTTTTTTATGGAAGAGGAGGACTAACAAGTCACCTGGTGTTAAGTGATCACCGCCGCCCACATTCTCTTGCAACATCAGAGGAATCACAGGAGTGTTGCCGGCCTTTGTGGAAGGTGAACGCGCTTTTATTGAAGGCACCCATGTCGTATCGTCCCGAAAATATCGCACAAGGAAGCTCATTCCACAGCTTTGTAGAAAGCAGAGCAGTTGGAGGAAAGCTCCTTGAAAATGGCACTGTGGAGGACCGCCACACATCTACGTGTCGTGCGAAAGTAGAATTCGGCGGCAGGAATAAGTTGAAACAGCTCTTCGGATCACTTGATAAATCCGTTAGAAGACACAAAACGAAGCGACGTCTCTACGGAACGCCAAATGATCCAGTCGTTAACAGAGCACTGGTCCCCGAAAATTCAAGCTGATCTGCGTTGCACGCGGTCAAATGGATCGAGCTGATACTGGGGTGTGCCAGACCAGAGCTGACAGCAATACTCCATATGTGGCCGGACCTGCGCATTGTAAAGCGCTAGAAGGTGGGCCGGCTTGAAGCTCTAATTATGACGCCCAGTTTCTTCAAAGCCAATTTGGCTTTGCCCTCCAGATGACCGTGGAATTGGCAATCGCTTGAGATGACGAGACCCAGAATTCCGATACTAGGCGAGGCTGTAAGGACAACACTTGTCGAAGAGCGATGATACGATAAATGGAGTTTTTTTTTGTGTCAACACGCAAACTTGAGTCTTCTAGCCATTCCGCGACCTTCTCAAGAGAGGACTCGATAGAAGACACAATTTTCTCCCAGCACTGGACGATGATTTCCCGAGAGACCTGCATGGCCCGTGTATTCGGCATCGCCCGTGCTGTGGTCTCCATAGCAATGTATGTTGAAGGTGTCCAACATATTGTTGCGTAGCAACGCTTCGACGTATATGACGAGAGTTGTCAAACTTCACATCGTGCACGAACGTAAATGACGAGAGTTGTTAAACTTCAAGACATTGTTAATTTCAACAGCTCCATCAGCAATACTCGTAGAGCAGCGGAAAAGTGTTTACTTTAGACGCTGCATGTAGACCCGGGTTCGATACACCTTACCAGTATATGGAATTTTTTGGGTTTTGTAATGTTAATGGAAATTTCTAGTAAGTTCAAGATCAAATCGAACAGAGTAAAGAGGATGGAAAATGGGTAAGCAGGATAACAATACTTAAAAGAAATTTCTAGTACAATTTAAATTTAAGGATGGAATGGGGGAATCATTTTGAAAATAGAACAGATCCGGGGGTATATAAGCCGTACTAAGCGTGGCCTGCGGTAGTTCTAGTTCTGACTCGAAAGTGTAAAGGAAGAAGAAGAAGAAAAGAAGAAGTAGTGGAAAGTGGAAAGTGATCCAAGAAAAAGAAGATAGAAGAGACTTGGTGTTCGGTGCGGTGTGACGCGTTGAAGGTACCGCCGCCCACAAGAGGAACAGCGGCAGACCGGCGAAGTGCAAGTTCAGAAAAAGTGAACCCAAATAAAGACTCGTTCCTATATGCGGGGTATTATTTCCAATCTCTGACCTACTCTCGTGTCAATATCATTGATATGCAGAAGAAATATTGTGGGATATAGCACACAGCCTTGGGGCACTCCAGCGTTCTACAAGATAAGTTTTTGTTTTGTAGGCGGTTAATTAATCCAAAATTTTAGGGTCCCTTGTTATATTGATATGTTGTTAAGTATAGTAACAATGCGGAAGATATTCGATTCAAAGCTTGGTTATACATATGGAACATATGTCATATCTAGATGAAAAACTAAGACAATAATAAAGTTAGAGCTCAAAGACGATGCCTAACATATGTTTTTATATCTTAGGGCTAATACCCACTATCCTTTTATGCAGCATTTTAAAGTACACGACTTTAAAGAGCAGCTAAAATTGAGTGATTACCATCACTTAAACGCTCCTGGAGCAAAGGGATAACAGAAATTTTGTGGAAGTATTCTTACTTGCGAATTAAGGTCAGCCAAGTACAGGAGTACCTCAGTAATTTTCCTTACATTAATTCTTACCAGTATAGGTTTATCATCAATAGTAACTGCTAGTGGTCCCCCAGAGTCGCCGTTACAGGTTCCTTCTGAATCAACCCCGCTTGTACATATATTCTTGCGAGATATGTTCTTATAAGTATCCTTACATTCCGAATTTGTTATAATTTTAAGATTAACAGAACTAATACGTTGATCCTGTGTAATCTTGCTGCCTGTAAAAATTATGTTTCAATGTATGACCAATCATTTTAGATCATTTATACGTCTACATACTGTGACAGCTAAGAAAACTTAAAAAAAAAGAGTGTGTGTACTTATGTACACGCGTTAGAAGTTATACTTCTTTGGCGTATGGAAAAATAAAACAAATTTTAACAAATAGTTAAGATCAAAGATAGTATAAACACCCAGCATTTAAGGTTAATATAAACAAGTATAGAATTTTTTTTTTATTTATACATAAAATTTGTTAATATACCAGAAATAAAACAAAATGAAAAAAAAAAATTTAGATAATAATGTAATAACTTTTAATTAACGATGTCAATAAATTATACATACCGACAATTAACCTCAAATCTATAAATGCACTCAAAACAGTTTATTCAAATCAGTTTTATCACTAATATTCAATATATATAGATATACTAATAAATTATTAGTAAATACTATCACCGTAGTATATGAAATTGATTTAATAAAAAAACCAAAATAATATTTATTTAATATAAATTATCGATTTTCATGCCAGTTCTAGGGAACTAACTTCACGATGTAGAATTCAGGTGTCGGTGTACGCGCGCATCATAAAAATTCTTTCTCATCATTTTTCTCCATCGCGCCAAAAGAAGTATAACTTCAAAAATGAGTTTAACAGTTAAACTTTATTTTCAGCAATGCACGCACACTAACATAAAGTGACATACAAATCGCGTGTATAAGACGTAGCTTGCCACGCACACCAAAGTAATAAATAAACCTGGCCTGTTTTCATTGGTTGTCTACCAGCAAGATGTTCTATCGAGACGTATAAATTTTCTTTTATTTGCTAACAGTATATTAAGTGAAATAGCTATTCATACCTACCGCTAAAGTCATTCCAAAAAGTGGATGGATCAAGTTCAATTGCAAAAAGAAAAAATAGTATAGCTTTTTTGAAAGAAAGCTAGGGAAGTATGGAACCTTATGGCTTACGATAGATTTGAGGCAGTCCCGATTGAAAAAGCACCAAAATTTGTAGATAATAACAAGTCCATTCCGAATCCGAAGAATGTCAATTCTATAACTGTTATGTAAATAGGAGCAAGTAGAAATACCTACTGATTCCTCCTAAATTTTGAATAATAATAGATTAATTGGATAAGAGTAATGGAAGAGAAAATTAAGACATTGTTTGTATCACGCACGTCAAAAACATAAAATATTGCCAAGATCTTTTCTGAGGTAAGAAAAGAAAGTGAGCTTTGAATTTCAATTAAAGTTATTAATTTTATTACCGGTACTAGTTCTGCCGTATCCAGACGCGATTGCAGTCCATCCTACAAATTGCTCCTTTATGACAGATGGAGGTGGTAAGCTAATAGGCTGAATAACATCTGAAAGAAGAAATTGCCAAAATTTTATAATCAATTTTCAATCTTTCCATTCATCATTCGGGCAAGCAATAATAAAGATGATTTATACTCTTTGATGATTTAGTTACCTCTCAGGTGGCAGCAGGTGGCTCTACCAGTGGGCGGCAAATTTGCAGAGGATGCTGCATAGATTATGGGTACCGCAACGGCACCTATTTCTGCCATGGAGCAGTAATGTATAAGCATTACTGTGTTTAAATCTGAAGGGCGCCGTAGCTAGTAAAATTACTGGGCAAATGAGACTTAACATCTTATGTCTATCTTCAAGGTGACGAGCGCACTTGTAGTGCCGCTCAGAATTTTTGATTTTACAAGAATCCTGAGAGCAGTGTCACTGCATTGTAATGGACAGGATGTATAAATTACCATCAGCTGAACGTCCTGCTCGTCTCGTCCCTTATTTTCATAAAAAAACCCTATCATCAGGATTTTTTCAGGGCACATCTATTAATGCCCTGCATAGCAGAAATATTTCAATAGGAGAATAAATTTTTAAAATCGGTATAGAGTTTATCCGTTGCTACAAACATACAAAAATCTAATCGTCGTTATAATTTTAGTAAAGATATATTAATTAACTTACCTGTATATTTCACTGATGGAATAAAAACGATTGCAATATCATTTAAAAGTGTTTTCGGATTCCAATTGTGATGAACGACAAAGCCATTAGAAGTGATTCGTTCTCCTCCTGCAAAAATTTTGTTTGATCCCAGCACCACTGTAACTGATTGTGCTGATACAGAGCCATCGTCTATGCAATGTGCGGCAGTTACAACTCTGTTTTTAGATATGAGAGAGCCTCCGCATACAGATGTTAGCAGTCGAAGAACTTGGATTACAAGACCTGCCTGAGAATCATGATTATATTAAACGCAGTTACAAAATGGATTTGATATCAGACATTCAAGCGATGCACTTTGGTATGAATGAGTTAAATCAAAGTAAAAATGCTTCCACAAAAATTTCGCTTATGATGAATTAAGGTTCGTTTTAACCACTTGAACAATTTGAACACGTTGAGTAGTGATATCACTGCGATGCGATGTTATTAAAATATATAGAACAAGAAATACTTACGTAAAATATCTAATTTATAATAATTATAAAGAATATGTTTACAAGAGTTCTCTTTATCGATTTGTATTACAACACACGAAGACCGTGGAATACACCTAACATCACATTAAACATATTTAATACCATCATATCCTCTTACATAAGTAATATTAAAAGTGTTAATAGTTCAAATATTATTATTTTTTATGGAAAATGTGGACAACCGAGCGTACCTACGGGTCACATTCTCTTGCACCAACCACCAACACCAGAGGATCAAAGGGGCGTTGCCAGCCTTTAAGGCTTTTTTTGAAGGTATCCATGTCGTATCGTACCGGAAACACCGAAGCTCATTTCACAGCTTTGTGATACGTGAAAGAAAGTTCCTTGAAAACCGCACTGTGGAGGACCGCCACACATCCAGATGGTGGGGAAGATATCCTAACTTCTGGCGTGTCCTGCGAAGGTTGTTAGAAGGTTACTATCGTAAACAACGCAATTGACAATTTTTAAGTGTGATACATATAAGTCAGATTAGCGCCTAGCCTTAGATTGATCAAGAGTATGGTGTGATGACTAGTACGTAGGTATTATAACTGTATTTTTACAGTAGATTATGCTTAAAAGTTACATTTTTATTATTATTTTAGTTAACCCGGCCTTTTCTGGGTCTCCCTAGTACTACACCACAGTTACAATTACACGCGTTTTATTCGTTTAAAAAGTATTTTATTTAACTACACTCGCAAAAATGAAAAATTCTAGATACATACTTGATAAGGAGTTTTTGATATATCGCTGATCTGACCACCGACTATAGAGTCAAGACCTGACATCGCCATTTCTTTCGATTCCAGAATCATCATTCTAGCTGCTTCAGGTATTCCCGTTTTCAAGTGATAGTTGGACACAGTAAGGTCATTAATACTTAAACCAAACGCATGATTAACTGTTATAATTAATTGAAATAATATAAAAAATTCCTTCATTTTAATCACAAATAACACAAATCACTATATCAAATGATTGCTAATGCAGTATGCAACATTCACAATGAATTATTGGAATGTAAATTAAAAATGAAATATAAATTGACAACCATTTCATATTTGTAGCATTTCAAAATATGCAAGAAAGGTATAAATCAAACGAGAAAATGTAGATAAATTATAATGGTCTAGCTGTTTCTCACAGTTTTACCCGCGTATAATATTTTTTTGTCATCAAGTACCTATACTGACTACACATGATATCTGTGCTTTTTAAATGTACTTAGGATCAATATTCCTGTAGTAAATATGAACGTATTACTGACAATACAAGCGCAGGCAATGTAGTTTGCGAAGCCTCACTTATGAGAATAACTGATGAAAATTATGAGAGTATGTGATACGCCCTACCACTATAGCGCAGTTTTGAACAGGATTCTATGTATCTTCATCAGCCAGAAGACGTCCACTGCTGGACAAAGGCCTCCCCTTAAGATTTCCACGACGAACGGTCCTGCGCTGCCTTCATCCAACGTATTCCGGCGATCTTGACCTGATCGTCCGTCCATCTTGTGGGGCCCTAACAACACTGCGTCTTCCGGTACGTGGTCGCTATTCGAGGACCTTACTGCCTCAACGGCCATCTGTCCGTCGAATTATGTGCCCTGCCCAATGCCACTTCAATTTCGCAATCATTTGAACTATGTCGATAACTTTAGTTCTCCTACGGATCTCCTCATTTCTGTTTCGATCTCGCAGGGAAACTCCGAAGATAGCCCTCTCCATTGCCCTATGATTGATTAATGCATGCCCCATTGTTTCTTTGTATAGAATCATTTTATTCAATCTCTCTTTTTCATAAACTTCCAAAGTGACAGAATTCAAATCTTTTTTTGCTGTGTATTTTACAAATCTACTTTCTTTTATTCTCACACCGTTCTTAGTATGAATAGAAATCTTTCGCGCGCTGCAAAGTGTGAAATGAAAACATAACTAGGTCAAGTAGGCCTCGCTTCCACTGTTTGTAATGTATGGCTATTGAATAACTTATGTACCTACCTCCTGCGCTGACCGTCTCAAGACCCAAGCTGAATGCCTTAGCTGTTTGTTCGTAATGTGTAGTGTGTAAATAATGTCTTTGGATTTTAAATCGCTTGTAAGCATATGTCCACTGAATAGGTGTCAGTATAGTTCATAATGCATAATGTTGATTTTAGGAGATGACTCGCTTTTCAGTTTGTTTCGTGTTTGTTTCTGCAAATCATCTCATTCTGAAGTTCCAATAGAAAAAGGAGTTTGGTACAATATTATAGGTTTTTCATGTGTGTTTGTAACATTTGTTGTCATAGGAATATACGTATTTTGTGAATTTAAAAGTGAATTTATAATCATATTATAGTCTTTTTTTCTTTTAACATCTAACTTTCCAATAAGTGCTCTCGACGCTCAAGTAATTCCCTAATTAGCCTCTAGAGTTTGCCCTACCTATAATTTGAAACTATTTTGTCAAATACTTGTCACTCTACCGGGCTATCCAGTACCCAGCAGATAACCATGATATTTGCTACTAGATCCATCCTTTAATTTAAATGGCACTTGTCTGCTAGATAACACTATTTATACATCATGAAAAGCAAATGATATCGTTATCCTATAGATGACTAGCAAGTAGCCTATTCGTAACTTTACTTGTATATTGTGAAACAGGGCCTAACTTACATATTATAAGAGTATATTTCTATGCGCAATTGTCATGCTGCTCAGAATTTTGCATTCAATAACGAATCTACAAAATTGTAGTTATGTAATAGGATATTAATATTATAATCGCGAAACTTGGCAAGTTTTTGCCGTACTGGGGAAATTATCACCCCATTTTCTGTAATTATTGGCATAAATAAATATTAAACCAGCAGAAAATAATTTAGTTTTTGGGAAATCTTAGCAAAATAACATGTTTGAAGCTTAACGCCAGTACATCAAACTTTGATATTAATAGATTTTTTATATTCAATTAGCACTCAATTTTACCTAAAAAAATATGAGATTCTGCTCAATTGACTTTGCGATCTTATTAAGCATCTAAGTATTAATTAATTTCACCCACCATTACTTATACTAATACATATTCTTTGCAACCACTCAAGATCATTTCTTCTCTCTCTAACGGCTCTTTGCTGTTGAGGTTTGGTAGAATAAGGTAAATTAGAAAGTAATATAATTACAGTTCCTTCTTTATTCCTTGTTTAACTTTCGGAATAATACACAAATAAAATATGAAAACAAAATTTTATGAACGATGCGGGACTCGAACCCACGACCTCTCGCGTTCCGTGCGAGTGCTCTTCCAACTAAGCTAACCATTCAAGTGTACACTTGTTCATAAAATTTTGTTTTCAAATGTTATTTGGGTATTATTCCTAGAAGTGAGGGTTATCACATTAAAACATACCAATTGCTTAGAATACTACTATTATGTTACTACTATTTCCATTGATACACCAAGTTTGGTAAAGCATTTGCATTTTAATTTAAATGTTATATTACAAAGGTTAATGCTTATTGACAGTGGTAATCCCCTGGGGTCATACTTAGGCAGTTGAGGGCTCCATGTGAAGGCTCCCACGGGACTTAGCAGTAATCCGCGAGTAATCAGGACGAATCTCGGCGGGGCTTCCTACGTCTACGGACTTTCACGGGTAGATGACTAATTACTAAGGATGAAGGTGGAGAAAATCTGAGAAAATATCAATTGAAAATAATTTTACTAAAGACCTCCATGTTAACCTTCGCAGGTTTCCATTACATGTCTAAACACATCAATAATTCATTTTCAGTTATAAATAAAAACGCCTACACCTACCAGGTTACCTGGTAAATACCGCTGAATAGCGATAAGGTCGCCTAATAATTAGTGTTCTACCATAAATTATGTACAAATTTTACAATTTTTTTTAGTGCAATAGAGTGTTTTCATTCATTTATTCATTTTTCACAATAAGAGTAACCTTAGAATTAGATAAGTTGAAACAAGTAGACAGACAAAAAGCCTAAAACAGGTCCTCTGGTATTGGAGAAAGAATTCCTTCAGAATATCATCAATTTTATTTACACCTATTTAATGATTCACTGATTTGTACATTAATTGTACTAATATACGGCACTCACTGCTGCATTCAAAGTTTTTTTTTAATTAATAATACTTAAACCATTACAATTCCATTAATACACTGATTCGTTCAATGCAAAATATGTATTAATAATCGTATATTTATATGTGATTACAAGTTATTTAATATGCAGTTAGTGCATCTAGAAAAGCAGATCAAAATCGCATTATTTTAATATAAATGATTATATTATTTACATTATTATATTGATTAATATAAAACACTAATAGTATTCTAAATTTCAATCCTCTATGTTATAATTTTTGATAATTCTGGAAGATTAAAGCGTCTAGTCTATTGTATCCACAAATTGAGGATTCCTGCGCTTCAATACTTCTAATGTGGGCATTATTTTGATTTGAAAGTGCCACGTAAGTTTGCCACACAAACACCAACTGCATAGTAACTTTGTAATCTTATATATAACATATGAGATTTCAAAGTAATTTATGCAGTTGGCGTATCTAGAAAACTGAACCGAAATTACAAAATATAATGTATAAGTATATATAAGTTTTTCTTTGTGATATACCCTAAGTCCTAATTGAATTGAATTGAAATTTCATGTTTGTAGGTTTACCCACATTGATGTTGAAAATGGGGAGATGAAAATGGGCTCAACTGCTTCGAGAAAAGGATAGTATGGCCGTGCCTCTTATTTTTACTCGACTTGGCAGGGGCGCTGCCGTGCCCACAGATCATAAGAAAAATGTCAGTTTGTAAGCATTATGCATAGTCTTGGTTATGGTGGTAAAGGTATAACTTTATTTGTAAGGACTATAGTGATTCAAAATAATAATTTCAAGTTGATACCTAATTAGATAAGTATCCCCTCGATTCGAGATCACTTCTCTAACTACCACAGCCTGTATTGGCATACTTGGCGTCGATATATCGAGCGACGTTCAGTTCCGTGGTCACTTGGAAGAGAAAGCCAAACTAGCCTCAAAAAAGCTTGGTGTACTCAGTAAGGCGAGACAGTACTTCACTAAAAGCCACCGCCTACAACTTTATAAGGCGCGTATTCGGCCTCACATGGAGTACTGTTCTCACCTCTGGGCGGGTGCTCCCCAGTACCAGCTTCTTCCATTTGACCGCATACAACGAAGAGCGGCTCGAATCATCGACGATCAAGTCATCTCCGATCGGCTTGATTCTTTAGCATTACGTAGAGATGTGGGTTCTCTCTGCATGTTCTACCGCATTTATCACGGGGAGTGCTCAGGGGAGCTGTTCGGGTTGATTCCAGCGGCCGAATTCCACCACCGGACATTACGTGCAAAGTACCATCAGCATCACGTAGACGTCTGGCATTCCACAACCACGCGTTTTGTTCGAAATTTCTTGCCTCGCACAGCCACTTTGTGGAATCAACTACCGGCGGCGGTCTTCCCGAACAGATACGACTTAGGGAACTTCAAGAAAAAAGCATACTCCCACCTTAAAGGCCGGCAACGCATTTCTTGACACATCTGTTGTTGCGGATGTCCATGGGTGGTATCCTCACCTCTCCCCATCCCGTGAGAATCTTGCTCATATAAAAAAAGCATGATATCATATATTTACATTATTGATATACAGTCTGTGTGGATTGATATACTGTACTCAATAACTCATGAGGGATTGTTTCAATTATTATTTTTTTTTAATTCGATATAATAAAAATAATTTGTAAAACGATGAAACTGTAAACATTGATTTAAGAAACTTAAAGCTGAGCTTAAAGGAGAAGAAGTGGCAAAAAACGAATAACTTTTGACATTCATAAGTATCATTTATTGACCTAATGACATAAATCTGACTTGATTCCTTTGCATAACTAATAGTATTAGTGACATAAGGACGAAATCTGAGTGGCACTATATTATAATGGGCCGGGCACATCACTCACCATCAGGTTAGTCTTGCCAGTCATGTCACTTTTTCTCATTAAAAAAAACCAGGCACTCCGGCAGTATCAACAGAAAACAATATGAACAATTAATTTAATGAAACGTATGTGTTAGATAAAGTTAAGATGTTAAATCTATATTTAACAATTATATTATTGCGCAGGAGACAATTTTTTTTGGAAACGGTAGTATATAATAAATAAAATAAATATATTATGTATAAGATATAAATGGTTTTTCCTATCTCAAAAAATGCCCAATGCGCTTAGTATTGACTTCAACAGAAATACTTAAAGAAATAATTAAAGGTAAATAAAGTACGTGTCGCCTTCAGTCGTTTCATTATCCTATTTCTCTCTTTCATATTATACGCACAAACGCGGTGGTTACTCGGGAAGGGTGAAAAAGCACACCTGCTTACACTACTTTAATTACGTTAGCCATTAATCCAAGTCAGGGAACAGGGGCTGTTGACAGAGACGAATTAGTCTATTTTCAATATTTCAAACAAAACATAACGTTAAACGATCCGCCGGCTCTTAATTGTGTTGTTGTCTCAATTGCTTTCGTATTAATTATTTGGTGAATCTGAATGGTAAGAGTTTTTGAACAGGCAAGTGTTGCTAGGGCTGTGTTCTGGGGTACAATTCTTTGGAAGCAAGGGTCTTAGATCCTTTCGTGACTGCCTGCAAAATTTTGTGTCATCACTTCCGCCAAAAGACGCACTGCTGGATAAAGGTCTCCCTCTAAGATTATCACTACTGTTCGTCCTACGCTGCCTTTCAGATCATCGGTCCATCTTGTGGAGGGCCTATTATATTAGCACTGTGTCTTTGACGACTTTACAGCTCCACCAGCCATCCAGCTATGTACTTTTTTGTGTTGTTAACGGCCTCACGGCGAGCTGTTACGAACTTGTAGTTATCTTACCTGACATCTAGCTCCTCAAATAGAATCGCAAACTTACATTCTGACTTATGAGGCATAAGTCATAGGTACGTGGCAGAAAAAACATAACACATTTCTTAGTGGAATGCAGGAGTGTGGCTAAACAACGGGCAGAAATCCTCCAATTTCCAGAATAGCGTTCTGACATCTGTAGCAATATGGAAAGGCTGCTAGACCTCTGGGACGGTCTGGGCTGGTTGGAGTAAAAAGATGACAGGACAGGCACAATGGCCCAATCCAAAAGGGGCTAAGTGCGAAAAAAGCCCAGTCAAACTAAGTCATGTGCACAAATATTATCGCGATGATGTATACATATCAAACTTTCTCTTTCGTGTAGCAGCTTAGTGCAATAATCTACTTGCAGTTGTATTCCCGACCCGGTTTAGGGTTCTTTAAACTAATAAAATTCTCCTATCTTTATTGGGGATAGTTAGAGGCAACTGATTTTTTACTTTCGATCTGTTGGAGCACTTGAAGTTATTCGCCGTATATTGTGTATTGCAGGTTTCTAATCCTAATTGTCAATCTGTTAGGCTTTCTGTAAGAATAATGCTAGATTAATCTACTTCAGCTTTTTACGGTGTACCGTAATATTTAACCGTGATGCATAAATACAGTAGTTTGGAGTTTGACTCGTATGTTCTATTTTTATAAGTTTTTTTTTGTTTAAAACTTGAAGTGAGATTCTTTAAAATTTTATATTTATCTTAACATTTTTAAAGTATAATACAAAAATTAATATATTTTGAAGTAAAAGCTTAACAAGGACAAGGCTTTATGCCAAAATATTTAATTACACCTCAGAGAGTACGCTGTAATTGATACCACAGAAGCAAAAGTATCGTCATTCATAATTGGAAAATCTGCCAAGTGCTCAAGATAAAACAAAATGTCATTTTAAAAACTACAATATGCTTTACTTTTAGATAATATTTTTAATGGACATTTTGTACTATAGCGATGCAGTCCATTTATATTTTTTTAATGGTAATAAACCAGTCAACGTCTAAACTGAGCGAACTTTCTATTAAGAAAAATGTTATTTAAGCTTCTTATAACAGAAAGGCTCAATTTCTTCTTATATCGTGTGTATTTCAATAATTTTTTGGGAATCCTTTATAAGGTCAAAGTACTGAAAATTTTTTTTGGCATCGTCCTTCCTACTTGTACAATATTCAAGTAAATTTGGCGTTTTGAAGAAAATGGAAATCGTGTTCATAGATTTCTTTACATATAACGATACACATAGGCGAGGAAACCATAAAGCGTTACATTAAGATCACGTTGTCGAGATGTGGCCCTATATATATAATCGATCTGATGACCCGTTGATTAATGAACATAACGTGGTTTAAAGTATTACGAATATGGACAATCAATCAATCAACAATCACCAGTGAGAGGCTCCTTTGCACAGGCTGCCGGCTAGATTATGGGTACCACAATGGCGCCTTTTTCGCGAAACACAGTAATGTGTAAAAATTACTGTTGTTTCGGTCTGAAGGGCGCCGTAGCTAATGAAATTACCTGGGCAAATGAGACTTAACATCTTACTTCTCAAGGTAACGAGCCCCATTGTAGTGCCGCTCAGAATTTTTGGGCTTTTCAAGAATCCTGAGCGGCACTGCATTGTCATGGGCAGGGCGTATAAATTACTATCAGCTGAACGACCTACTTGTCTCGTCCCGTATTTTCAAAAAAAACTCATGCATACAAGATGGGTAGCCATTCATTAGATTTCGATTAGTGAGTATTTGTTATGTCTCAGGTGGGCGCAGGCAGGTGGGTGTTATCGAATAAAACTGAGAAATTAATCACTGATTCTTGATGTTTGCTTTCTCAGTAAAACAGCTTTTGTTCAGTAAGTAGCACTGCACTAGGGGACGTCCGCTCCCAACCAATGACCGGTTGGAACTTTGAAAGTGGCGTTCCCGACTCCCGTTGTGCTGCGCATTCTTTAATGCACTTAATGTCACACGCTTAATGTCAGTGTCAATGTGATATTAGCGACAATGATTTAACACACATTTAATTCAAACTAAATGTCACGACACTACAGTATTGTAAAATAATATGTAGATAAACATATTTTTTATTTATTTAGTTGAGCTCTTGAAACAGGCTTCGCTCAAATGCCATCGCTTGTGGCTGCGTCGTGGCTGGCTAGAAGACTGTTAGCCTCTTTTATCAGCAACGCACAGCAAAACAAAGTGACTGACGTATAACAAGACGTAGCTTGTTATGCACACTAAAATAATAAACTTGGCCTGTTTTCATGCGAAAGGCTCCATCTAACATATAAATTATTTAAGCCCAATATCTATAAACTATGCAAATATTTCTTCATTTATTCTACTTTTAATACTCTTCTATTGATTTTATTCATTACATTGGATTATATATATTATGGAAGGTAGAAGTTAAAGTGGGTTGAGTTTCCTCTGAGGTCGACTAAACACTTCTTAACGTGTAGCTTTATAAATATTGGAATTCCGAACGGGTAACTTTGACAAATGGATAAGTCGTGAAACTATGCGGATCTCATTTGACGTACGAAGGGAGTAGCTTACTTTGTAAGTCTTAGTAGATGTTCCTTCTTGTATAAAGTATTACACTCCAAGACACATATACAAGATGCAATCATTAAGTGTGACCAAGCAATTATTCCCTAACTATTACAAATATCAAAATACATTTTACAAATATCGAAAGCTCGTTCACTAATCAGTAAAATGACATCAATATTTTTTTTTAATCAAACGAGAAGTATTCAAAATTTTGATATTAAACACTCCTATACATTTAGTATCGGATATATTAGATATTATGATATAATATATTCTTATTAATATTAGCAAACTTAATATTTGGAGTAAATGAAACATTCCAACTTTAAGGCACAGTACGATAGTCCGCGGATCAGTTTGGGATAAGTTAGGTAAGGTAAAGTGGAGAAGCTTTATAGTCTGCACCGAAATCTATATATATATATACATATATATATAAATGAATTGCTGTTCGTTAGTCTCGCTAAAACTCGACAACGGCGGATATATTTGGCCAGTCCAGAGAAGGTCTAGAAGGTGAATAAATATGAAAATGCACGGAATTAAATAAAAACAACAATAGTGTTTTTTCTTTGATTTGTCCCCGTCGTTCAGAAATCAAATTGAAAGAATAGTTTAAAATTAATAACTATTTAGAGTCCTTATATCTTTCTAACTTTCTACGGAGGTAAGAAACAAACTTAATTTTAGCTACTTATAGTTGGTAGATTTTATGTATGATTTAATATTTGGTACGTCTGAGATTCGGTCGTCATTTATTTTTTGTATCCCAAAAAATTCAATTATTGATTTTTTTCTTATTACTTTATATGGCAATACAACGTTTGCTGGGTCAGCTAGTAATAATATAAAATTCATATTCATTCAATAGGTCATATGTTTCTGTAAGTTTATTAGTAGCATTTCATCTGCCCTACCCTAAATCGTAATGTACAGTGTATGATTTACCATTTGGTGAACGTCTAATTTCGTCTTCGATTTTTCTTAAAAAAAAGTATATATTTAAAATATTTGCTAAGTGCGGATCATGTTTGACTCAACGTGGCTACGAAATAACATCTCATTCGGAGGTTGTATTTATAAGCACGTGAGTTCAAGAGGCGTGTAATGACCCTTCCACATATTATAAAGTCTTTTTACCGCCTTTTATGTACAAATTATATCCCTTTGAGTTTATGTCGAGCATTAAAGTACCTCGGGGTTCACATTTAACGTTTGCGTTTTAGATAATCACAAGAGTGTTATACTATGTACGCGAATGACATGGGTTGAAACTTTTTAGATAAATTATACTGGGCTAGGGTAGTTAAATAGGTCGTTAAGCACGTTTTGAATTGGTAATTATTGCTCTGACTGAGATGAATTCTGTGTATACGTTTTTATTTTTTGAAGACGTATTATAAGCATTAAGGTATTATTTAAATAATTTGTTATTTTTTTAAAGTGATAACCCTCACTTCTGGGATAAATTACACATATTACATTTGGAAACAAAATTTTTGGACGATCCGGGACTCGAACCTGCGCCTCACGGGCACCGTTCTATCGCTCGAACAACTAAGCCAACCGTCGGCAGGCCTCATAATTCGATAAGAATTTCTAATATGATTCCTAGTTTTTTCACTTACACGTCTATACCAAGTCGTATAACCTTCCCAATTTGGCATTGCCCCAGGGCACTAGATTTTACAAATACACCAAAACCGAGAGTGCCGTACGGCACCCTACTCGCTCACGAAGTTCTGACCCTTTTTATGTTTGAAAGATGGTTAATTTTGCATGGTCTTATATAGTTTCAATAGCTTTCCGATACATTCACTCAGATCGTCATAATTATAAGCAATCTATTTCTAGATAATACATAATAGATTAAAATAATACGCATTGACGAACGTAGAACGCTGCGCCAAAATCACGCCGATATGAGGCATACCGCGCGATCAGAGTTTCCCGGAACGGAAAGGTGCCTGAAAATTTATGAAAAAGTGATGAGGTTAAAAACTCAGTTTTATTATTATTTTTTCTAATACTATGGTTGAGTGTACATACCCACAACTGTAAATAAATTAAAGAGATTCCAATGTGGTCGCTGAGATCTGCAAACAGGCTTGAATTCAGGTTTGCTTACATGCAAAATAGGAACACAGTTGACTTCGAGATGTGATCAACAATAGATTATCCTCGATTATGTGTTATTGTTTATGCTTACATTATAGTTAATGCTTGTCTATACTTTATAACAAAAATTTTTAAAGTAAAACGTTCATCATTCAAATCCCTTTTTTCTTCATTATCATAATTCTTAAATGTCAAAAAAATATCAAATTACTGGCCAATTTCCAAAGCATAAACATGCTAACACTGTCAACGGTGTTTTCGCCGAAATTAATTCCGTAGTTCGCAAACATTTTCTCCACAACATCAACAAATCACATCGTTTTTGTCTCCCTGTACAAAAGCCTTACAAAAGGACAACACAAAATGTGATTACGAGCGTTTGCATGACTCTAGTGAATTACCGTGGAGGTTTTTCAGGTGCGCCAACAAAACCACGCAACAGATAGAACATTCGGACAGACAATTTTATAATGTTGATGTAGAGGTGCATCCTCTGTTCACAATTTTTTACTCTTTATTTTTACAAGCCATATATCATGTGATTAATTCCTTCACATTTATGATTATTACTGAAATTAATAGATCAACAGTACATTAGATAATATTTTTGACCTCAAAAAGTTAACACAAGAGAAATATCAGATGTGATGTAGTTAATGGGGAAATGCGTAATAAGTATTCGTTTAAAGTTGAATTTTTTGAAGTGACAACTTTTTTGGGCACGCTGAATCCTTATGTTATGGGAATGAAATGAGACTGAAGCGTAACGTACGCTCTGTTAATGTCAGCTCAAATCAATTGGTAGATTAGTTTTACCAGTGGCTCCTTTGCACGGGATGCCACCAAGATTATGGGTACCACAAAGGCGCCTATGCCGTGAAGCAATAATGTGTAAAAATTACTGTGTTTCTGTCTGAAGGACGCCGTAGCTAGTGAAATTACTGGGCAAATGAGACTTAACATCTTATTTCTCAAGGTGACAAGCGCAATTGTAATGCCGCTCAGAATTTTTGGGCTTTTCAAGAATCCTGAGCGGCACTGCATTATTATGGGTAGGGCGTATCAACTACCATCAGCTGAACGTCCTACTCGTCTCGTACCGTATTTTCATAAAAAAAGACTCGTTCGGTGAAAGTGAGAAATTAAATACTTCTATTCGAAGCATTTTGTGACGAAACTTCAATTTATACACGTAGGTAATATATAAAATTGTAAATTTCATTACCTTATGAAATAGAGAAAAAACCGTTATCTTATCGCAAGAAATTTTATTTATAATTTACTATTTAACCGTGATAATAATAATTGACAAACTGTTATAATGTTAGTTTTTATTAATATTTTTTGTTAAAATAATAACGGTAAGTGTTGATGATACGAGTACATAATATTTTATATTCTTTGCATATTAAATCTATATGTAATAAATGCGAAGAGTATTTTAAATTTGACTTACACAAAAATTTTAATATATTATCGTAAAAATTATACTATTCTTAGAAACACAAGATAATTTTCAAGACGTGACGTCACCTCTCTCCACTAGCAGCCGACAGACCGCTATATAAGCAGTAGCAGAACAGTTGGTGACTATTACTTCGTTCGTCGTCGGACTGTGAACATCTCACCGAACCTCTGTCCGTTTTCGTATTGATTGTTTGTAGTGAATAATTATTTAAATTGTGTTGACAGTGACAGGTTTAAGATGAATAATAAAAAATAGGTGGACAGGGTGAAGACGTCTATAAAAGGCGACGCCTCCCTAGCGTCGACAGTCGACACATTTTCGCTTCAACCGTTGACAAGTTAGGACGTTACTCTGCCCGATTTCTAATCGAATATTAGTCTTTGTGTTGTTTGAAATTTATTCTTAGAAGCTTAAAAACCCTTTTTGATCTTATTTCCTAATACTATTATTTATTTATGAATATTCAATGTTGTGTATCTGTGTGATATTATTATAATCTTTGACACGTAGAAGCGATGAGGGCAGTTGTTAGCAGTTCGCAAGCGCTGTAAACATAACCAGTGACATGTTTGGAATAGGGAGCTGGCTACAGCGCGATGTTTGTCCAATATTTTAGCCGCTTTCAAAATCGCTACGTCCCAAAGCCCTTTTATATGGGTTGTGATTATAATTTTCTAACAACTGCTTAAATGTTTTATTTAGTAGGTATACAAAAAAATAAACAAAAAATGGCAGTAGTAGAGACTACCGAAAGAAGTGAAAACTTGTAACTTGTAGTATAAAAATTTGAAATTTCATAATGCTTAAAAACAATTATCTACAATTAACAACTATTCTTAATAATATATTACTAAAAAAAACACTATTTCATCAAAACACAGCAATATATACAATGAAGATAAGCACAGCACTAATTTTGCACAATACGTCAGCTGTATAGCGACAGATATACTGCTATAAGCATTTGGGTGACGCGAAATCACGAGATATCACCCATCCAAAAATCTCTAACTATAAATATTTATATTTATTTTTTTAATTTCTTATTTATCGCGTGCGCCAGTCATGAGCATGTCGGTTACGCAAACCCGTAAGATTTTTCCACGCCATAAAGTGCCCAACGGGCTAAAGAAGTATTCACTCCAAAAATCTTAAAAAAAAGAAGACTTGAATTAATTATTTTATATTTATTAAGCTATTTGTCTTAGTATTCATCACTGAGTAAAATGTTATAGCGTCTCTCTTACTACTAACAACGTATTTAACCAAGATATAAATTGATCAGTCGATACAGCAAACTTCGATAAATGGTAAAAAAATATATTATAAATTATTAGAGACATGCTGCAAAATACTATTGAAACTGTTATATTGGAGCTTAAAATATAATAAAGTGTAATTCAAACTTCATACAATCCTCGCAATAAACGTCTTGGAAGAAGTTATCGGTGATTCACGTAGAAACCCATTGATATTATTGTTGCGTATCTACCTCGCTATACTCTATGTACAGACGTATCATAATATACAGAGTAAATTATTGAACTAAACAATATTTAGAACAGGTTTTACAGTTTTTTAATAACCTCGCCATACTCTTAATTAATCTAAGCAATATCAAAAAGGGGTTTTATAGTGTTTTAGTTATAGGTGATCTCTGGAATAATTTAACAGAATTCTTAAATTATTTCAGTACTAAAAAGCTATATTCTCTTCGACTGTCATTACTGATGGTAGCGTTTTGGCTGTTTTATAGGCTAACACTAGTTTATAGAGTAATACTTATTCCTAAGTATGTAATAGAAATCACATTACACTGTACTAAATACAGTGATTATCGTACCACTACGGGCGAATTAAAACAATTAATTCACTTTTGTCATTTTTCTCAAACGTGCCATAAAGATAAATACAAAAATTTGAACCTAATGCAGATATCCAAAACAACATACGATATTATGCTCACGATATTAAAGCCACATAATTATGTTCATGCGAAACTGAAACAATATTTATTTTAGATTATTTTACTCTGATAACGGTAGCTGAGTGTGGGTTAGGTAAGAAGTTATTAATAATAATAATAACACGCTGCCAGTGTAATGGCGTTTGATCCAGACTTAATCTTCTTTCTTCTTTAAAATATAATTAAAATATAAAATAGGGTGAAATATGATTTAAAACTTTATATGTGATATGAAATATATATTTAGACATATTATTATACACTGTAACCAAAACTATTATAAACAACTAAGATAATTCATAAAATAATTACTTATTGTTTACAAATATTGCATATTAAAATTAAATACTACTAAATATGTTGCTATATTATATTTTGGCGAATTAAAATTTGATATATTTTTCAACCCAAGATTTCGGTAATTTTTGCCAAATTAATGTTATAACTCAATTATCTTTATTCGAGTTTCAAAATTGGATATAATTCTAGAAAAACATTCCAGACCACAATCATATCGAAATTGAGTTAAGAACACAAAACTGGTCACGTGATTCATATTAACGGACTGACAAAAAATGGCATCCCTACTGTCACTATAAATGACATCATGAATAAGTAGCCCAACCCACGAGTATGAAATACACTAATATTATATTAAACTTTTAACACGAATTCCTTAAAATGTGATGTTTGTGGCTTGGAACGTTTTTCAGTAACTACGTCCAAATACAGAGTATTCTGTACTTCTGTATAAGTTACTTAAGTGAATAAAAATAACTAAACTAACTACTGAACTAAAAAAAAGTTTATATCATAAAGGCATATTTTTTAAATCTTAATTAAGTGACGTAGTGACACGACTACAGATAAATAGCCGCATTAGATGTTTCACATAAAATAATCTTGACAAAATTTAAATTGTTTCGATTATTACTACTTATGTCGATCATCACGCAATTAGATCATAGATATTGTTCAGCGGTACTTCATTCAATACATTACAACCCATCAGTAATGTTACGAAGAATTCTTGTCAATAAAATTCAAATTAAAAATTTCTTGACCATTTATATAATATAGAATATTTACATAACAATCTAATACTAGCTGACCCGACAGACGTTGTTCTGTTCATAATAAAAAACTCTTGCGGATGGAATTTTGGAAATTCCTTTCTTAGCTGACCTCTACTCGATGAATAGAATATTCCTACCAAATTTCAAGTCTTTAGCTCTAATGGTTCCAGAGATATCGTGATGAGTGACTATATACGTGGAAATCTCTTATATAAAACCCTAATTACGAGTTGGGGAAACACATATTACAAACAAACAATTTTTAAAATAAAGTAATACAATATTATGCTCTGAGGGAGAGGAGTCCAGTTAAAAATGGCTTTTCGTTCGACGGTTTGTTCTGTATAATATCAACTCCATACTACATGTGTTAAGGTTGAGAGGAGACAGGGGTGAACAGTAAATTCTTTACTTCGCCAACAAATCCACGTCGCTTGTGATAGCGCTGTTTTATTTGGGTCAGGTTGTAAGCCAAAGTGCCTCTCGGTAAGTGTCACTACTAGACGTGCTTCACTTTGCTATGTTTCTCACACTATCGCATTAAATTCTCTTATTTTACTGCATAAACTGCTTTTGCAATGGAATTTTCAGATTAAAGGAAAATAATATGTTCAATAATGGGTATGAGCTCGTATAAAATAATCAGACGTAGTTTTCTTTTATGAAAATAAGGGAAGAGATGAGCAGGACGTCAAGCTGATGGTAATTGATACGCCTTGCCCGTTACAATGCAGTGCCACTCAGGATTCTTGAAAAACCCCAAAAATTCTAAGCAGTACTACAACTGCACTCGCCACCTTGAGACATAAGATGTTAAGTCTCATTTGCCCAGTAATTTCACTAGCTACGGTGCCCTTCAGACCGAAACACAGTAACAACACAGTAACACACACGGAATTGAAATGGAAATAAATTCAGTGG
This sequence comes from Leptidea juvernica, assembly GCA_949711755.1. Classification (NCBI taxonomy): domain Eukaryota; kingdom Metazoa; phylum Arthropoda; class Insecta; order Lepidoptera; family Pieridae; genus Leptidea; species Leptidea juvernica. The sequence goes on along the minus strand of CATIXQ010000016.1, from coordinate 1,617,539 downwards.
GTAATGTTTTATTGATTTAATTAGAGAGATGATCATAACAACTAAATCTCACGTTATATGTATATTAAGAAAGAAACAAGAAGACGATATAAAATATGAAATGTATATTGAATACAGGCACCTTAAATGTGTACAACTTCCTTGATATAGGTAAATGTGTATAATATAGATAGCAGGTATCATAATTAGGTATAATATATATATTTTAATGTATTATTATAATAATATGAAGTATGTTTGACAACCTGTATAGCCGAGTGGTTAGCGATCCTACCTACTAAGCTAGAGGTCCCGGGTTCGAATCCCGGTAGGTGCAAGCATTTATATGATGAATATAGATGTTTGTTTCCGAGTTATGAATGTTTAAAGGTTTTTATGTATGTTTATATAAATATATGTATTTTTAAGTAAGTAACTTGTATTAAATATATCGTTGTCTTGTAACCCATAATACAGGCTGTATATACTTAACTTGGGGCAAGATAATTTGTGTAAAAAGTGTGTCAATATTATTTATTTAATTATTTGTATGTATACGTATATGTCTTTGATTATATTATTTTTATTTTATTGTATAAATATTTTATATGTATGAATGTCACCATTACCATTATGATTATAAATGATATTTTAAGCACTAATTTTATTGCACGTAGATAACGCAATATTGTTAAGAATCAGCGTAACACGTTGTTTAATGTGTGATCATTTTAGAACTAATTGTCTACTGATATATTTGTATTTCTGTTTTTCTAATTAAATAAATAGGCTATCAGGTGAACCCTATGCTTGTCTGTAGGTTGTCTCACAAGGATCAAAGTAATAAAACGATCTTAATGAACTAAGAAGACGTATCGGAAAGAAACGACACTGTTTTTGGGGATCCGATACTAGATGTATCAGGTTACCGGGATAGATGGACTGATTAGAATACGATAATGGGGAGTAAAATGGGATAAATACCTTGCAGTAAAAGGTTCCAGTCTGCGTCATTCGCCGCTGCGAACAGACTTACAAACTGGACTTTACCGAGTAGTAGGCATTAATCTTGTTATGTCTACTCCTCAATAATCTCATACTATTGATTATCACAGTCTCAAGAAATTTTCCTAATGTACACGCATTATCAAGAATATATTTAGACGCTTCTGTTGATATATCAATTTCTTAAAATAATTCTCCCAGTGATACATTAGTTTAAGCTTACACTAAATTATTATAAGATTACCTCTATCATTCTATAATTTAATGTTTGTAACTCACCAAATTGTGCTGATAACTTTGTTCGCATCAAATTCGGTTATTTTGATCTCCAAAGGGTTTTCCTATTTATGTGACCTTTCTTTATTGTACTTCTTCTAAACTACTTAATAACGACTGCTACCGTACCAACAATTTACAATATACAACATTTAGATCTATAATTTAAAGTTAGGTTATGTGAATTTTCAACCGACTTAGTTTATAATGAGTAAATCAGTAAGAAAAAAAGCTTTATTCATGCTCTATGTTAAAAAAAAAACAAGTTATCAGAATGTACTGTGGAGTTCTTGTTTGATTGCATAATAAAGTTCTGAATAGAACGAAAATACATCTAGCAATGTCCAATTCCAATTTAAATTAAAAATCAACTAAATCGGACAATTTCTAAAATATAAAGCTTCAACATAAATCCAAGATTCATTGAAATATAAATACATTTAAGAACCCCAGTTCCATAAGCCACTTCAATTATTATAATTCTATTATCAAAACCTCCAGCCGTGGAAGATATGATGAAGTTTAAGTAAAAGTCTTGGTTAAGCGGGGTTCGAGTGGCTGTTAGGGTAACTTACTTTAAAGGGTTGTAAATCAAAGTAAAACCTTTGATTCGACTGAATGGGTTTCTCCAACTACCTACATAAAGTATGTTCTTTATTTAAACGAAAAAGACCAGTTTTATAATTCAGCTGCATTGATGTGCAATAAACAAACAATTAAATATTGTCTGAAGTAAAACTCTGTATACACGTCTATTAGGCAGAGTTTTCGTTCAATTGTGTTTAGTCTGCGCTTTGAATACAACGCCACGCATTGACAAAGTGTTCAGTGAAAAAATGTCCACATAACAGTATATCCAAATTTAAAAAGGATGGAGTGTCGTATTTGAGGTAAGTGCTTCTTTGAATTAACAAAAAATATGTAACTAACTTAACGTTTTTAATCATTTTGCTAAATAATTACATTTCAATTGCTCAAACAAAATACACTGTGAAATGTGCGAAAGAGACGGGCACCTCTTTCGCATATTTCACCATCAGCACCATAGTCAATGAGTTTCTTATAAACGTATACAAAGACTTTGAATATTACTGCCACCAAATAAGGTGATAATTTCGATGTATGTTTTAGCCAGTGGGATGGCTAAAACATAGACTGCTCCTTTGCACAGGATGCCGTCTATATTATGGGTACCACAACGGCGCTTTTTTCTGCCGTGAAGCAGTTCTATCTAAGCATTATTATTGTCGCGTAGCAACGCTTTGACGTATATGACGAGAGTTGTCAAACTTCAAGACATTGATAATTTCACAGCTTCGTCAGCACCACTCGTAGCTCAGCGGAAAAGTGTTGACGGTAGACGGCAGACGCTGTAGACCCGGGTTCGATACACCTACCCAAAGAGTATAATAATATATAGGGAACACCTACCAGTGTATGGATTTTTTTGAGTTTTGTAAAGTTAATGGAAAAGTGTAAAGAAAGAAAAGAAGAAGTGAAATGTGAAATAGGAAGAAGAAGAAAGAAGAGACTTAGTGTTCGGTGCGGTGTGACGCGTTAAGGGTATCGCCGCCAATAACAGGAACAGCGGCAGACCGGCGAAGTGCATGTTCAGAAAAGTGAAGGAAAATAAAGACTCGTTCATATTAGTGGAGTATTATTTCCAATCCCTGACCCACTCTCGTGTCATTGTGTTTCGGTCTGAAGGGCGCCGTAGCTAGTGAAATTAATGGGCAAATGAGACTTAACATGACCCAAGGTGACGAGCGCAATTCTAGTGGCGCTCAGTATATTTAGGTTTTTCAAGAATCCTGAGTGGCACTGCATTGTAATGGGCAGGGCATATCACGATATCTCTGGAACCATAAGAGCTAAAGACTTGAAATTAGGTAGGGATATTCTTTTCGACGAGTAGAGGTCAGCTAAGAACGGATTTTCCAAAAATCCATCCAGAAGAGTTTTTTTTATTATAAACAGAACAACGTCTGTCGGGTCAGCTAGTAAATAATATAGTCACTTCCGCATATATTTCCAATTATTGTTTCAGAGCATTTAGAAGAAGATTGTTTTCGATATATTGTGATAAGAGTTCCGGTGAAAATGTAAAAACGTACCGGAAGACGTAGTATTAGTAGGCCTCCCGACAAGATGGACCGATGATTTGTTCAAGATCCCCGGAATAGGTTGGATGAGGGCAGTGCAGGACCGATCAACATGGCGATCTTTGGGGGAGGCCTTTATCCAGCCGCAGACGTCTTCCACTTGAAATGATGATGATGACGATGATGATACAAAAGGTTCAACTTAATTATATAAAATCCAAATGTTTTAATAGTCAAGAGCTACCTATATAAATATTAAACATTTCGGTATAATATAAATTATTTTTTATCTAAATGTAATAGGCACAATGACCGTATTGAAATAAATTAAAAATTTCAACCTTCGAACATTCATTTCAGACTCAAACGCTTTGAATTCTTTCCAGAAAATATTCCAAGTCCAACGGGAATATGTCACTTCGTTATTTATTCTATTCTTGCCATTGTATGAAACGTGAACAATTTGTAAATTATCCCTTTTATAACTTTGTTGGGTTGTAATAATTTTTAAGAAATAAATAATACACTTTAGTTAATAAATTAGCTAGAGTTAAGAGCTCCTTCATAGGTCTATTTTTACGATAAAAAACCAGACAGTCTTACTATAGCATAGTAGATTGTATAGAGGATAATGATCTATGATTCTTGTCTGGTTCCACCCAGACCACCTAAAATTGTATCTAATATATAAAATTCTCATGTCGCGGTGTTTGTAGCTAAACTCCTTCGAAACGGCTTGACCAATTCTCATGAACTTTTTAGTGCATATTGGGTAGGTCTGAGAATCGGACAACATCTATTTTTCATCGCCATAAATGTTAGGGGTGGTCCACGCCAAATTTTTTTAATAATTTTTTTTACATTTTTTTTTAAATTTATTTGATTATGAGTCAGCATTAAAAAATACATACAATTTCAAATTTTCACCCATCTACGATCAACAGTTACTTTCGTATCGCGATTTTAATATCGGCAATACAACGTTTGCTGGGTCAGCTAGTAATATTATATTAAATAGGCTAAGTTGTTATATGATTTAAAAGATGGGCTGAGAGTTTCTTATTAGTTCTTCTCTCCATATCAAAGCCATTTTACGTACTGATGTAGCTTCATGACGTTCGCCAAGTGTTGTTACAATATGTTATGTTATTGTCACTCCCTATGGTAAATAAATATATTCTTTCTATACTATAATTAAAAGCAAACTTTCAATTGCCTTTGCCTCAGTAAAACATTCTTAACTACAGCCTTACATATTTCTACTTATATTTCTTTAATAGAAATAGTACTAGATCACGATGTATATTAGTAGGCATCGCTTTTATTACAAAGTTCGCATTGGAAATGTAATTGATACATCAGTATACAAAACATGTATCTAATATATCTTCGTATTTAAAAGATTGAATACATTTTTGTTTTGGAAACTTAATGAAAGTTCGTGAATAAACAAATTACTTTACAGATTAACATAAGAAAACGACGTATGCGTAAAACACACGACTAAGTAAAAGCTACCCTCCGGGATAACGACGGGAGATATGTGGTGAATGCTCATGCATACCAACGCAGCCTATGACTGTGTTGGTTATGTGGGACACAGGTAAAAACCTAAGAGCCTACTCACTAAACACCACCTGAGGTTGGCTTTAGGCAAGTGCCTTCTAAGTCTTCATCAAAGGCGATCGTCTCTTGGGGAACCAGAGGCGCAAGCGGCACTCCCTTAGGAGTATCCGATAGGATAAAGCAAAGGAGGACCTATCTAGTTGGAACTAGTGACATCAGAAGGATGACCACAAACTGGAGGTAAGTCTAAGTGTGTCTGATGATCCAGGTAGAGGGACAGGCAGCGAGTAGTTCGTTCGGTAGGGCGTTTCTGGGCCTTCTGACTTAGTAATCGGTAGCGCGGCGGGGGGGGGGGTGTAATCCGTTTATTGCTTTACCGGTTGTCTCACAACAAGCTTAAATTAATTACAACAGTGTATCAATCTTCGTGTTAATAGTTTCAAAAATTGATAGTGAGTGAAGTCATATCCAAAAACATTCACATAAAATTTGCATTAAAAACGCAAACCTTTGGAACATCTACATTTATTATAATCAAGCCGCGAAGATCCACTTCGAAATGTTCTCGGGTAGCAAGCACTCATCTTGCAATCGTTGTTGCATTTTATTACTTTTCCATTTCCACAGGGGTTTCAATTTCCTTTCTCATAATTAATAGCCTTTCTACAGGCCTGTGACGTTTTCTATTCCAGAGGTAGATACATAACTTTAACGTTCAATTAGCATGCCATCTACCGCTTTGTTATGGATAACGTTTCGTTTAGTTGCAGTCTTTTATTGTTTTTGATAAGCCCTGCTAACTTTTGTGCAGATGTTAGTTCTATGATGAATTATCGTTTCGTTTCTTTTTTCATGTTTTGCTCTATTATCTTTTGTGAAAATAAGGTAAGAGATACACTTTTAATATTATGAATTGCATACTTTTTTTGTTGAATTGCGTAATATTTAGGAACATTATTTTAATCATAAATTATCAGAAGAGGAGTACAAATGAGCGCCTCATGTTAAGTAACCACCGACGCCGAAATTCTCCTGCAATACCGGAGGAATCACAGCAGCGTCGCGGGCTTTTTAGGAAATGGTAGGCACTTTTTTAAAGGCACATTATATATACATTATTATTCTTTTACTGAAGCCAAAAAGGCTTAAATTATCGAACCGACTGATTATTTGTGCAAGCTGCCCGTAATATTAAGTGTTTGATTAAAATCCGTTATATATGGCCATGTTCCCATGGAAGATAAATGTAATCGAATTGGACCAAGTCGCGGATCGCCTCTAGTGATATAGAGAAATTGTGAGTCAGGAAGATTGCCACTAATGTTTTATAGGAGATAAGTATTCTCATGCTTCAGAGGAATCACAAAAACAGTACAGTAATAGAACTATAACATCATACTAGAGCGCCCGAATCAACGCACACACACATGCACACGATTTATACGGCCGCTAGGAAATCTTGGGTAGTACAATCTATTGAGTGCCACGCCGTACGCTGCCGAGACTGGTCACTGAACGAGTTAAATTAGCTGCACGGGAAGCGTGGCTTCCCGTGTGTCAATCTATTTGTATGTACCAACCCTAACGCTCTGCCCAGACGTAAGTATGAATTTCAAGGAGACCGCTGAGTTACGCTACTGTACTATTACTATGACATGTACAATGTAGGCTCCACAAAACATTAGAATTCTAAATTATATCGTAACTGTGGATTGGGAACCTATTCCACAAGAAACTAATATTATTAATACTATTACCAACGCTCCTGTGATTCCTCTGTTTGCAAGAGAGTGTGGGCGGCGGTGATCACTTAACATCAGGTGACCCATACACTCATTGTCCTCCTCTTACACAACTAAAAAGTATAAGGCGTATCGTAAGACTAGATTTCATTTTCGATTCGTCTAGGATTGCATGTAAGCAATAACGGTATGAGGATTAGTAGATACACAAAATATATTTACTTTATTAAAAAGAAAAACAATAAACTAGCAATTCGAACTTTGACACTATTTCTCAGTATTAATATAAATTAATCAAAATGTTATGAGGAATTTAACAAAAACCATGCTTATTGATTTAGAAATTCTGAAATTATTGATGAAAAAATTAATACTTGGTTCTGTTCTTAAAAAACGTCTTGTTGCTAAGTATTCTATACGTTTTTTGTGAGTTAATCATGTCTCATCGGCCTGGAAACACAGCGCAAGGAAGATCATTCTACAGTTCTGTTGGCATTACCAACCACCATTAAGTGAGGACAATATTTCAGTTTGAAAGACAACAAGGGACGAGACGAGCAGGACGTTGAGCTGATGGTAATGCGCCCTGCCCAATACGATGGAGTGCCGTTCAGGTTCAAAAACCCACAATATAGTCTCATTTGCCCAGTAATTTCACTAGCTACGCCCTTCAATATTCAAAAACATTTTATTTCGTAGGCTAATTACACTACACCTGAAATATGTATGTTTTTTTATACTAAATCTCATTCGGAAGTTAGATTTCTTTAGAGAAGAACGAGCAAGAAACTCTAAGGTTGCTTCTTATCGCAAGGTACTCAAACCATCGCTGTAGAGACATCCGCCCATAGTTGACCACGCTGGTCCGGTGCGTTTTGTTCAACTACGCCGACAGACTTTTAATTTTTTCACAGATAACTATAAGTTTCCTTACGATGGTTTCCTTCATCACATTACGTTTATTCTACATCTGTATGCGTTTGCCTTTTTTTTAATCGAATAGTTTATGGCGGTCGATCGAATCAGTATCCTCCAAATGATAGTCAACGAGCCCTGCCATTATGCCACCGACGCTTTTAAAGATTTTTTATATTAAATATATATCATTAGTATACTGTATAGGCACAGGTATGTAAAAATAACAAAAACAATGAAAGTTAACGGTTTATTTGAAGATTTATGGATCGTAAACATATTGTCGTCACTTTATGACTTGTGACGGAAAAACCGGCCAAGTTTATACAGTTTTTACGATTCAATGCTTGCTCTTCATTGCTTATATCTTATAAAAAAATGTTACGCCCAAATCAAATAAAGATGAAAGAATAAGTTTAAATTTCAATTGTGTTACGCCTATACGTGATAATTAATTATTATAACATACACACGTCCCTTTATTATACGCTAACGCATAAACTACAGCAAACTACATCAATTCAGTCAGTCAGTAAGTGTAAGCCCAATCATTAATTATTCAAAAATGCTTTAGAACGATGATGAACTGCTACGGACTTCTCAAATTGCTGACAACACTTTGTGAACGGCTGGATCACTTGGCGTTGCGAGAGACCTCACTTCACTGTCTTCTACCGCATTTGTTACGGGGAGTATTTCGAAAAATTGTTTAACCACATTTCTGCTGCCAGAATCATATATTTTATGGAAGATTAAGTGATAAAATGACTATCTACATATTGCACCTGTTTTACCAGATATGTCAGCATTATTATTATATAGATTAGTTAATCTGTTAACAAGCGATCAACGTCATGGAGCCATAAGATATCCCATTTAATAATTACATTTATATAACTGTGTTAGTAATTTAATTTAAATTAAAAAGAGGATTATAAACAATTATACAAGTTTTCTGATACCTATAAGTTGTTAATTGCTTCTATAATTAGATAGTAAGTTCTCATATAAATATTTAATAGCAAATAAAGAAATATGTAATTTTTATTTTTTTTCCAGTATTCATTACATATTATTGTGAATACTTAGCGGTAAGTCTGCCCAAATACAGTGATTACATGAATTGTGTGTATTTAAGTAAAAAACCCCTCTTACATATATATATTTCCTCTTTTGATCATAATTTGTCGTGATCTGTGATCACCAAGGCCATTACTCGCAAAGATATCATAATATGATGATTGTCGACCTCAAATAATAATTTAAAAAAATCCCAATGATTCTTTAGGACCTTGGTTATCAATAGCGCGAATAGTCTTCTTCTGCCTCACAATGATGGTATTAATATCGGCTGTACTGTCCAATAACTATATGCCACACTATGAAAATAACTAAAGTAAACTATTCGCCCCTTGACCATGTCTTGTTAACTGTCTAATTTTTTACCTGCATATGCTGCAGAATTAAGTATATTAGCCAATCCTACAATATTGCCCCATTGCAAGTTGGAATCAAGAAAAAGTATATTTCAATTACTTAATTAGCATGCCAATAGTTCAAATCAAATCAAATCAAAATCAGTTTATTCACGTAGGTGACGGAAATGACACTTATGAATGTCAAAAAAAAATATTTCTCTTATTGAATCTACCGCTACTTCGTAAAGGGTTGAGCTAATGAGAAGAAGTAGGAAGAAACTCATTGCCACTATTTTATACCAAGATTTACATTTACATCGATTTACAAATCATTTCAATTACAATATAATATGTAAAATGATGCAACAAACACACTCAAACGTCAAATAGTAAATGTCTTACACGAGTAAGTCAAAAAAGTAAATGTAAATTAATACAAAAGTTATTGAGTACAGTAGCTGCATCATCCACATACACCATAAATAAATAAAGGTATTCTGTGAGCATTTTATAAGCGATTATAAATAAATAAATATGTATATATCCATACATATAAATACACACAATAACTCTTAAGAATCGGAAACCGAGTCTCCGGTAACAGGATCATCCTGCCGCCATTCTGGTTATATAGGTATACTAAATATTTCTTGAGCGAAAGAACAGCAACAAAAATTTAATCGTAATCGAATTAAACTGCGCTGTTCTAAACATACTAAGCCCAACAAGAAGTGTAGCTAGATTTAAAAGAAAATTAATCGAAAATAACCGTATAATAAAAAGTAACTGCACTGTACGCGAATGGTTACTTTAAGTGCACTACTAATGTAAAATTATCAATAACTACGACAACTTGGCAGAACATTGCAGTCAACTTCATAATGAGGCTTGAATATTCTTGTACGGCAACTAGAAACTTAAAATACTCATGAAGTTTCATTCAACGCCATTAAAAGTTTTTGGGTAAGATTTGTGCCAATACTAATTACAAACTTGGGTATGTAACTAATTGTCTGGCTGGCAGGTTATGTATGAGGTAAAGTTTCCACTAATGCAAACTTAACGTTTGTTTGTGGTGGAATTATGGAATTTCTATAGATTACTTTTAGGGTTTCAACGTTACGGTTTTTTAAGGCCATTCATGCCAGTGATCCTGCTCATAGAGCGAGGGCATGTACCAGGGCATACAAAGTGGTATAATCGTATTTAAAGATTGAATTAATTTTTAAATAATAACAATTGATGACTACAAAAAAAATAAGACAACAACCCGATGTAATTTTCATTTCTGCATTTTTGAAAAATTATGAAATGAATAAAATATATCTTTATTGCACACCACAAAATAATTTGACATAACAAAAATCGAGACTACAAAAAGCAATAGGCGGCCTTGCTTAATGAAATAGTTTTAGTTGATAAGATAACAGAAGGTGGTGTTATCGATATGCATATAATTTAAATATAGGTACACATACAGTAAATAATGTTATTTGGAGTAATATTAACTGAAGGGTTACGGTTAAACCAGATATTCCGTGGTCAATTTATGATTATTTAATTATAATATAATATTATCGTGATTTGAAAAATAAAAAGTAGACATATATTTAATTTTTTTAGAACTGCTAGTTATATATTCAGAGAAAAACGGAAAACCATAGTGATTTAGAGGGATTTTGAGACTATCAATGAGCGAATTGGGATCATGCGACGAATAAGAATTCTAACCGAAAATTGTTCAAATTTCATAATTCACTGTCTATTTATCTTTATCTGTTCGAATAAAATCTATTAGTTAACAGTTATACAAGAAAAGCATATTTTTAATTTTTGTCCATCGTACTGATTGCTTGTATGTTTGTGTATTTTTATTCATGACTCTTCGAGGCATTTTTTATGGAAGTAGAGGACAAATGAACGTTCTGGTTGTGATGTTAAATGATCACCGCCACTGATTATTGATTTGATGATTGACTTTACAGGAGCTTTGGCAAACTTTTGGAAGGTGTATGTGCTTTTTGAAGGTACCCATGTCGTATTATCCCAACTGTGCTGTATTGTGCAAGAAACCTCAGTCCTAAGTTTACAGGTAATTAATTCTATAGAATTATCAGTTCATTTTATTTTTGCCCCAGTGCGCCCCCGATAACAATTACCTTAAGCCATTTATTGTGCAAGTTTACTCCGCCTATACGTTATCGTTTGATCAGCGCGTTTAGATTTGCCACAGCCTGCATTTTTGCAGCCCAGCAAACAATAATTTATTAATTCAGTCATTGTGTCGTTATCTCAGCTATCTAGTTACTTAACTTGTCAGAAACATATAACATGAGGAATTTTTATAGTATTTCATGACGCGATCCCGTATCCTGCATGACTTTTAACATATAATATTAAAAATAAAGTTTTAGTTAAGTTTAGTAAAAATTGCCAAACATAGCCAGTTTTCAGGCATGTTCCATTATGTAATACGCCCACCTTTTATTTGATCTTCCGACTTTTCTAATGCCTATTCCGTTCTGATTAATACTAAATAACTACTTACTCGCTGGTGATCTATAAATCACCTGTGAAGCGACATATTAAACCCGGCTTTGTAACTCCTATTACATTTTTATTTAGAATTCTATTGTTTGTAACTATTGTTCGGCTTGAATCCAATCAGAGTTTGACGGAAGTGATTGTTATTCAAGACTTAAGATGGATATTAATAATAATAAGGCATTTATTCCATAACCATTATTTTAGAATCAAATGTTAGTAATATAAAGTTCTTAAAATCTAATGTTAGTTTTGTTTATAGTGACCAAATGAATTATTTTTTTCCTTTATAAGTTTGGGTTTGGACCCCATTTTGAGTATAGGCCTCCCCCAACTTATGAAGGACTATGACTAAGTAATCAAATACAATTTTAGATATAATGAAATTACACACAAACTAACACATAAGATACATTAGTCTTTGCATGCAAATACTCTGTATTTATTATGCCTTTGCTCTGATCACTCTAATAGCAAAATGCTTAAAAGTAAGAATAGCATTTGAAAATGTGTCCAATGGCAGTAAGCGACACTGAAATTACTGAGGTTATATTGACAGCCTTAAAACGCTTTGATGATAAACGAATAGTTAATTTAATATGCCTAATTGATTGTATGCTCCCAAAGGGTCGGATTAATAAATAAACTTTTAATTAAGACCTCCAGTTTGAACACAAATCTGTTTAATTTAAATTAGTTTTGCTAATCTGGGTCGCATTAGAATAACGTCCTTATTTACCTCTAGGAAGTGGTTAATGCTTTCGAATGGATAATGAAATAAACATGATATATTAGCTCTTTTAAGGTCTTTACTGCAGTAGACCGATTTTTGGTATGTATATATATAGATAATAGACGGATTGATGTTAAAGAAATTTGTTTTCGACATAATATGGAACTATTCAACTTGGTACTTGGTTCATGTTGCATGTAGTATAATGATATTCTCGTAGAAACTGAATAATCTTAAAATAAACAAATTTATTAGATGATCATCAATTCAGCCGGAATACGGACGACTGCTGGACAAAAGCCTCCCATCTCCATCATAGGTCCTTCTTGTGGGGGGCCTTTCAATACTACTCCTTCCGGTTCGTGGTAGCGATTTGAGGACTTTACGTCCCCAATGGCCCCACGACTGCCCGTCGAACTATGTGCCCCGCCCACTGCCACTTCAGTTTCGCAATTATTTGGGCTATATCGGTGACATTGTTTCTCTTACGGATCTCCTCATTTCCGATTCGATCTCAAAGGGAAAATCCCCTCCATTGCTTAAATAATACCTATAATTCTGTAGATTCTGTGTACGTTCAATTTGCAACCGACTTCAAAAAGAGAAGGTGACTCTCCATTTGACTGTATTCTACGTTTGTTGAGTACCCTATATCACGACTTTTCCGTTTGATTGGGTATCAGGTTCCATTAAAAATATAAATGTGATGATGGAGTACTTAAGGGGAATTAATTTTATTAGAATTTTATAGTTATATTCCAAACATATAAATATACTCAAACGTATAGACGATGAAAGATAGTAGTTGGACCAAATCCAGTACAAACTAAGCATTTAGATAAAAGCATTATAGTAATGAGTACAAATAACAAACAGTATCTTGTCACGAACCAACAATAACTTCACAAAGTGCGTTAATAACAATGTATAAAAACTTGAAGTGTTCATATTATGAGATGTGTATGGTAACCCTAATAAATCATTACGTTTCATTTCATGGTAAGTTTTTGTGTCAGCAGCGCCTGATTTATACGAGCTCGAGAGTCAGATATTTCAACTATTTTATGAAACAAAACAAAAAACAAGGCTCGCCATGTTCAGAATAAGTGTGATAAATAAATAAATGAGTTGGTATCCAACTTATACAAAACGTGTTAGCAATTCTATTGCTTGTATTGTGACTATGTTACGTTACAGTAGCGTAACTCGCGGTTTCCTTGAAAGTTGTATAAATAGGTAGGTATGTGTTTGGGCGGAGTGCTAGGGTCAAACATCGACCAGTCTCGGCGGCGTACGGCGTGGCACTCAATAGTTTTGTGTCCCCAAGATTGCTTAGCGACCGTGTAAATCTCGTGAATGTGTGCGTGAGTCTTTTCGGACGTATGAAGTATTGTTCGATTACTGTATTGTGACATAGTATCATTGACTTTATTGGTCAGATGTACGCAAAAGTTACCTATAATAGGACATTTTACTATCTTAATTAAATTAAAAAATAAAAATAATATTGTCATCTCAGTTGTGAAAATAATGCACAAAATTATATTGGAAATTCTGTAAAATTTGATTAGGATAATTTTTATTGAGATGTATGAATTACCTAAGAAAAATTGACTGAATTGTTCACTTAGAATTCTTTAAACAGAATAAGCTATAGAATTTATTTTCTTAGAGATAAATGTACTATTTTAAACTCTTCAATTAGCTCCCAAGAACGGTAATGTTCACTGACTTAAATACTAATTAGGTTAAGCCAGTTTGTAGAATAAACAAATACAGCAAATTCAAAGCAACTTCTGTAATAAATGGAATAATTAGCTAAAGTCCCTTAATTATCTAAGATACTGATAATATTTGTAGTTGCAGTACATTTATTTAAGGTACGTGCTAAGCGTAGCTTGCACTAAGAACAGTATAATAATTACCAACCAAGTATCGCACAAAACTATTCCAACGTAATACCGAGTAAATTGAGTAAGGCGGGCTTCTTTTCGTAAACACGCAAGCTTCCAAATTTATGTCACTATAGCGAGAAAATATTATGAAATCATGTCTTATACAATAGAAGTACCTGGTGCTTGTAAATCAATTTATTTAACAGTTTAATATTTCAAAATAGGTGGTAGAAATATATCTTCTTGATACAGACTTGGATTTGGCTATAGCTTTTAATCTATACTAATATATAAAGCTGCAGTGTTTGTTTGTTTGTTTGAACGCGCTAATCTCTGGTACTACTGGTCCGATTTGAATGATTCTTTCAGTGTTGGGTAGTCCATTTATCGGGGAAGGCTATAGGCTGTTTTTTTTTTTCAAAATTAGGGATCCGTAATAAAATTGCTATTTTGTAACACAAGGTGTAAAATCGAAAACATATTTTTGCGTGCGCTGCAAAAACTATTGACAACAGAACAAAATGATGTACAGGCTATAATATAGGCAATATTTTAATACTTATAAAACTATCGCGTGAATTATACTTTATATGGCAAAACAACGTTTGCTGGGTCAGCTAGTAAGATATACAATAAGAAACAGTCGTAGGACTGCATGCTAAAATTGAAAAATGCTTTAAAACTTCGGAAAATTTATCGTCACTGAAATAAATACTAACATACGGGTTTATGAGATTTGTAAGAGATGTTATAAATACAATGTTGGAAATCATAACTAAGAATATAACTACATTCTTAATTATGAATGCTTCAGCAAAAATCAATGCAACCAAATTATTCGCAGCTTTAAAAGCCAAGCAATCTTGGTAATGCTCAGATCCCACTGAAACCAAGGGAGGTGAAAGATAGGATGTTTCCTGTTCATGAGCGCGTTGTGACTTATGAAATATAGAAACATTATCCTAAACTACCTAATTATATAACCATATAGTGACCATGACTAAAATTTAATAATTTGGAGGCACAAATTTAATATATAAATAATTATAAAAACAGAGTTTACAATGACTTAATCGGTCAATCACTCAAATCAGCATCTGTTCCCTAGCTGCTATTTCGATTGAGCCAATGCACTTAAATTTGTTTCAATAAACAAATTTTAGTGCACTTACCCAATAACCAACCGACGTTGGCCTCAAAAAGGATTAACAAGACAAATAGTATGATTGAGTATATCACAATACAAGTAATAGAACAGTAGCGTAACTCAGCGGTTTCCTTGAAATTTATACCTACGTCTGGGCGGAGCGCTAGGGTTGGTACATACAATAAGATTGACGATGCGGACGACATGGCGCATCGATTTTAACAGCGGATAGGACCAGTCTCATCGGCGTACGGCGTAGCACTCAATAGTTTTGTTTTCCCAAGATTGCTTAGCGGCCGTGTTAATCGTGTGTATGTGTGCGTGTGTGATTTGGTCGCTCTAGTTTGAAGTTAAAGAACTGTTCTAATATTGTATTGTGACTATATGGCTTAGAATAGTGTTAATATTCTTAGCTATAGCTTAGAATATATAACGCGGAGCAGATCCGCGTCCCTGTCAACACCCTGCAATAGAAAATAGCAATTAATCAAAATCTAAGACATCAACAACGGAAAACCAAAACCAACCAACAAATACACCCAACGAAACAACCTACACACTCACCCCAAGTCGACCGCTCACGGTGGGGGAAGTATCACTATCCTCGATATGGCACGTAGGTTAGGTTGAATATTCCTTCTTGCGACAAATTGTCGTACTATCATCATCATCATAATCAGCCGGAAGACGTCCAGTGCTGGACAAAGGCCTCCCCCAAAGATTTCCACGACGATTGCTCCTGCGCTGCCCTCATCCAACGTATTCCGGCGAACTTGACCAGATCATCGGTCCATCTAATGGGAGGCCTACCAACACTGCGTCTTCCGGTACGTGGTCGCCATTCGAGGACTTTACTGCCCACTGCCACTTCAGTTTCGCAATCATTTGGGCTATGTCGATAACTTTGGTTCTCCTACGGATCTCCTCATTTCCGGTTCGACCTCACAGGGAAACCCCGAGCATAGCCCTCTCCATTGCCTTCTGAACGACCATGAGCTTTCTCATAAGACCCATAGTTAGCGACCACGTCTGCGTACCGTAAGTCATAAATCATGTCGTACTATAAATATAGTAAATTTAATCGATAATTTGATTTGATCAAAGTATCAATATCGCTAATCGATAAGACAGTAGGCGTATATCGATGTATGAGCTAAATTCGTAGTTACTTTTATTAAAAAGTATTTTCAACTGTTACAATAGTTGATTTAATTTCGAAGGAAAATTCCTGCACTAGTGATCTTAACTCAGGAAACGTAACAAAGTTTAGTTAAGGTTACGGCCTAAGTTTATGGTCACTAAACTTAACTTCGTGTAGCGCTTACTGAACATTTCCGAACTCTATGACTCAATTACTGTCACTCGTGATAAAAGCCTTACGGACTTATGTTCATGTGAAGTGAAATTCTTAAAGTAACATTGAAAATCCAGAGTTTTAAATTGTTTCTGTAGTTAGTTAAACATACTAAGCTATGGATCTATTCCTGTTCAGGGTTTAATTGACTTTCTTGTAAGAATAATCAAGGAATAATAAACCGAAAGTTGTCATGACCCACAGCAGTTACACCTTTGAACCATAGTCTTAGAATTTAGCGTAGCGTATAGATGATTCGACAGCCCGTTATAGCGTGTGCAATTTTGGTTTCTCAATGTGTGCGTTTGCTAGTGGTTTTCTTTCCGAAGCGTAGGCAGTATTTGAAGTGACTTCAAAAAGAATTCTAAAGGAATCAATTTTGAGAAAATAAATTAGTGCGTTTTATCTCAATCAAGATAATACGATAAAGTATAATTATATGGCTTGGCATGTAAAAACTTAAAAATAAATTATATTCGTACATAAGTATCCATCCACCCATTGGTAAAAATCAGTACGAAATCAAATAAATCGCACCAAATTGTAAAACAAAGTTGGCAATGGCGAGTATTTGTCGTGCAGGGATTCACAGCCGGCGTGATCTGCAATCGAATGATTCACAGATGCACAATGCATATAAATGGAAATACTAGCCGTGATTTTTCTTTCCTACATCTTCAGATGGTACAGGGAAGTGACAAAGCGAGTTTCTTACATTTGCAATAATGGAACGTGTTCTGAAGACCTACGTGAGGCGAACGTCTGCATATTTGTATGCTTTGACGTTTCTTTTTACGTTAAATTGCTCCCTTACGGTAAACTAGTTTTCTTGTTTGTACAATAGTCAGGAAGTTGTTTTGCATTGGTATCAGTTTTATTAATATTCATGAGCCTGTAGTAGATATGCAACTTGAGCCACACTTTTACACAAATTATTTTTCCCCAAACTAGGCATAGCCTGTGATATGGGTTTAGGACAACGTTATAATATTCAATATGATAAACTTACTCAAACATAAATATAAACATCAATGGCTCAGAAACAAAAACTCACATATTCATCATATAAATGCTTGCACCTACCGAGACTTGAACCTAGGACCTCTAGCCCAGTAGGCAGCGTTACTAACCACTGGGTCTATATGGGTCGTCATATAGCCCAGTGGTTTTGGTAAAAATGTATCTCACGTGCCTTTAAAGTTGACTAGGAACTCTTTAAACAGGTATACGACAGCTCAAATGCATAATTTATTGATAAATTAAATTATTGTACTTGTAATACATAACTTTATATAAACTTAAATTATAAAGAGGAAAGATATAATTGTTTGTTTGCATTGAATATGCTCATAAACTACTGTACCGATTTGAAATTAAAAAAGAAGGGGGGGGGGGGGGAATAATGTTTTCTGATTTAAAAATTATCAAAAATTCGCATAAACAAAATTATTATTTGGTGTGCCCCGTGAAAACAACTGTTGATACCTAAAATAGGCAATATTTTATTTCGATAACCAAAGCAAGAGCAGGTTACTAGATTAATAACAAAATTGGACTCTTAAATTATAAAAAGAAAAAAAAATACCCGCACACTTCAATATAACAGTAAGGTACGGAAGTTTGAAACAAGGTTGAATCGGTATTTTATGAAGCAAATTTAAAAACTTTTCACCGTTTCCAGTAACAAAAATTGGTCGTAAAGTTTAGTTATCTGAAGTTGGTACAATGAGAACAACTTTGCGCACCCTACTGCTATATATTAAACTTTTCTACAACAACGCTTCACTTAACGCGGATTAAACTATTTTCTGTTAAAATATTTCTCAAAGTTCTCAGCTTTCTTTAAGACGGGCTTTCGTCTCGCTTCAACAGAAATTTATTTCAAGGCGCTTTCAAGACGTCAAAGATCAGAAGGGCTTGATGACTTTCACGTTATTATTTAATTAGTAAAATCTTTATTAAGATTTAATATATATATAAATATAGTGTCTGTTTGTTACTCCGAATACTTTACTATTTATATATGAATGCTAACATGGGTCTTGCATGTGATTTATTAAATTTCTGTTTATCTGTCTGTTTCAGATATCTCGAGCAGGGCTGTACCGCTTTTCACGGAAACTTTAGTGACTGAGCCTACTTGTATTTCAGAAAATAATTCATCGATGCAAGTACTTGCCTTGTACAAATGGCAATGGAGCCATCGGTTATTTTTAAGACACATCCATTAAAAGCTAGGTATTAATAGTAAATAGTAAAAAAGATCTTTTCAGGTCTGAGGCATACCATTTGGAAAGGATTTTGACATACTGTCGTTGGATATACCAACTCTCTGTAGAAGACTTCTGATCTACTTGAAGATCGAAGCTGTCGATATTTTTTAGTATAGTATATGATTCTACTATCCTAGTCCTTGTATCTTACAAGGAAAATCATATGAAAATGTCATATTGTCATTCATTTGTCATAAAGCGTGATAGCCCATTTGAATTCAATACCCTAAAATAAAATATTCAGCGTGCATAAAGAAGTTTAAACTTCAATAAAACCAAATATACGATATTTTATTCAAAGTTATTAAAATTATTTAAAGTGACATTTACAAATACGAAAAAAGAACAACTTTAACTTTTCATAGCAATAAAGAACGTACTTAAACGTCTTAAATAATAAATGTGTGTTTTAACACTCATACAAACTTGAATTTATACCTACTAAAAACTACGAATCGATGTCAATGAAAAATTTATCTAATAAACTTTTTCGCCCCAACTGTCGACTGTGTCAGGCGACTTTTAAAGTAATGCATTATTCAGTTCGTTATTAATATTTTATTTGAAATTCATTTTGTTGTGGTCTATTTTATAATTGGATTGCTAAATATTGACTTTGGCCATACAGGTGCAACTTCTGTTATTTTTTGCGTTTACTGTTCGCTGAATATAGATATATTTGTAGCTTTTTATATAGATATGTGTTTACGAATTACATTATAAACATATAAACAATGTCTAAAGCATATCTTTTCGCCACCCGTGAAATACGAATCTTTATCAGGTCTTAATTCATGGTCTTCTTAATCAGTTTCTTCTTCTTCCAAAATAGATTTATCCCTCTTCCATTTTACACTTCTTTGCTTGGTCTTCACAACACATTTAGTCCAGCTTTTCTCGTTAATGTGGTTGTAGAGTCTGACATGAACCTCAGATTATTTTTACTGATCTACGGTGATTCTGCTGATATTCTGCCAATCTCAATCGTTGTACTTTCATTTACCGAACTGTTATTCTGAATTAGGTGATTCAGTGCATAAATAACTCTCTCATTTGCTAATCTTCAACTTCATCCCGAAACCACCCAAAGATTTTCCACAGCACTTTTTTTCAAAGAAGCTCAGTTTCTGCTCATTCTCATTATTATCCTAGTTTTATCATTGGCCATATTTTTGGTATGTACATATTAATTTCTTATATGGTAGTCACAAGCTTGCTACATATTTTGTTTGCATAACTAGTCAAAGAGTAATATCATAATTGCTGCAGTATTCCTGGATAATATTTCATCTTCTGGAACTGGTAACAACAGTAGCAAAGCTGCTCTCTACAGTGTCGTATTTTGTCTGCTTAGGCTGCCGGATAATGGCAAGATAATTTGTCTTAGCTACATTAACATGAATGCCATATTTGGCTGCGTCTTTCATAAGGTTTACTCTTTGGTTGCTGTTTTGCGTCCGGCTTCTGATAACCACATCATCAGCATGGGCAGATAACTGTGTCAAATGTTGTAAGTAAGTTAAAGTTCAAATTCGGTGATTCTAGGATTAGGTTGAAAATTGCTTGAAGTTTATGAATATGTAATGCGATCTCCAGACAATATGAAAATGACACAAAAACTACTCTAGTATTCCTTATACCTTAAATAACTTCCAAGTACTACACCAACCGTCACTGCTTGTGGCGGCGACGTGGGACGGGACGTTCCCTTCCCTAAAATATGGTTTAGTCCTGTAATCCTGTGTCCTGTATGGTGTGATCCTGTAGCCGGAAACTCTGCTTCATAGTTTTAAAATTAATAATTATATTTTTTATAATTGCTAATAAAATGGTTGGTAAATACCTTTATTTATTTACGGTGTGTGTGGATTGATGCATCTACTGTACCATGGCCTACTATTATTGTTGATACAGTAGGCGTCGGCCGTGACTGTACTCAATAACTCTTGTTTTTATGTATTAATTTACTTTTTTTTTTTAGTATTTGTAGTTTGAGTATTATTGAAATGATTTGTGATTGAGTGATTGTCACAATGAGTTTCTTGCCACTTCTTCTTATTAAAGCTCAACTCTCAAAGGATGTGGATATAAAAAGAAAAGTAATTTCCTTGATAAAATAATTTTAGAAAACAATTTTAAATTGTTCTGTGAATTTAGACATCATGACTTCAGGCAGGAAGCCGTCCGCCGTGTGACAAATGCCTCCACTTAAAATCTCCATGACGTTCGGTCCTGCGCTTCCCTCATCCAACCTATTCCGGCGATCTTGACCAGATCGTCGGTCCATCTTGTGGTGGGCCTACCAACACTGCAAATTAAGATTTATGTGTTGTATATTAATATTTATTTGGGTTAATTAATGACGATAATATCAATATGCTATTATTCACACATTGAATCACGGAATAAGTTTGATAAACATACTGTTAATAATAATTCACTAAACAAAATAAATCTCATAAATCTATAAGCTTAAACCAAACATGAGATAGAACTTCAAAGAACCTTTACTTACGCTACAGCAAAGGTAAGATAATCTGGTTAAGATTTCATTAAGCGCTTAATTTGTTACGCGTATCCGACATCCTTTAAAGTTACCAAGTCTACTTAGAGCCTTAACTCAATATATGAACACTTTAAAAGTCCATTTACTAATACTTTATCTTGTCTCGAGTTCAAATATTAGTTTATAAGAGTGGCCTAGTTTCCGCTTTTTGCCGTTGCAAGCTGCGATTTAACTTTTTATTCCTATCCAGGTGCATTTGCTGTTCCATTTCCTTTTCTAATAAAATTGTTAGCAGATAAGTTTATTAAGCTTTCAAGATGTGCTCCTTTAAAAGATTCTAGATAATGCAATCGAGTTAATAATTTACTTTAGCTTTGTTTGAATGTTTCGTTTTAAATCATTGGATAGCTACTGTTTTCTTCATTAGTTCAATTGATTCTTATTAACAAACTAGCTTATACCTGCGACATCGTCCGTGTGAACGCTTTTAGCAGCAAAGTACTATAAAATGATAATATTATGTAGTCTTTATGTTGGCCTTGTTAGTAAACTTTGGATCAACATAACATTTCTTTACCAAAAAATTACTTTCTTTTTCACTGTCCACAATTTAAAAAAATATTATAAACAAAATAACAAACTTTAATTAACTTTTAATTTTAATGTATTTGTATGAGAAGGGCTCCGCCAAAATTTAAAAATATATATTATATACACTTTTGTGTAGTCACATAAGAGAACAGAGAAAAATTATTATTAATTTATTAGTTATTTAACAATAGTACAACTTTTTGAAAAAATTACTTATTTTTTAATAGGGATTTATTTTTTCAAGTATCTGGATATTATAAAATTTATAAATTAAATTTTGTTACTAAAAAAATAAAATAAAGTGGTTCTGATATTGCATTTGCAAGCATGATTTTATGCAGCTTCAAGAGATAGCACACAGTAATTATTTATGTTGATTTGAATTTCATTCCGATCCTTAGGAAAAGAGTCTTGGTGAGGTGAACCTTACATGGGTTCCATATTTCTCGTAAAACTCGTATCATTATTGTCAAACATAACAAATATAATTTTTCTGCGGAAAAAAAGAGTAATATGCAAACGTTATCTACTCCGATATAAATATATAGATTGGTGTTGCAATCGGAACAAAACAATACAATCACCAATCTATAGATAGTGTGACCAATCTTCAAAGGTTATCTGAACATACCAATTGATCAAATCATTCAAGTGATTTGAAACATTCTCCTCCGTTTGTACTATCGCTTACAAAAGTCACATCGTAAAATAAACAAATCTGTCATAAAATATTGTTATCGTAATTTTATATTTAATTTACTAATTTAATAAATACGTGTCCAAGGATATAGAATTTCCAAAGTATATCTGTATATTATTAATAGCTCAGCACATAGATGTAATAGCTACATCAAATAACTAATACAACCGGTATTTTTTATGAAAATAAGGGACGAGACAAACAGGACGTTCAGTTGATGGTAATTGATACGCCCTGCCCATGAAATGCCTTGCCGTGATTGGGATTCTTGAAAAACACAAATTTCTGAGCGGCACTACAATTCGTCGTCACCTTGAGACATAAGATGTGAAATCTAATTTGCCCACAAATTTCACTAGTTACGGTGCCCTTCCGACCGAAATACAATAATGCTTACACATTACTGCTTCATGGCAGAAATAGGCGTAGTTGTGGTACCCATAATCCAGCCAGCATCCTGTGCAAAGGAGCCTTCCACTGGTATGTGGCAGTTGTCGTGTATTTTGGGATGTTAATAAAGTCATAAAAATGTTGAAAATTTTTCGACAAGTGTGAAAGGAAAATAAGTAAGTTCATAAATAATAAGTAATAAAACCAATTCTGGTATAGAAATAATTCTTCCGTAACTATCACTATATTGATAAACGTCAATTGAATGTGACAGCTCGATTCAAAAACACCAAAATATTCAATAGTACAACTCCACTTAGTACGTATGTACTGCGATTGCACATGAAGCCTGGAATAATATGCTAATGGTGTATGCAGACAAGTGCTTATGTCATAGATTCATTTGATTATAAGATTAACTACTAAGGTCATTTGTTCAACAAAACTAAACGCGATAATAATATGGAGACCAATCTTTAAAAAAAAATTCAAAGAATCTGGAAAGATAAATTAATTAGATAGGAACTAAATATTTGTTTTGTTTGGATTATTGTCATAATAAAAGGTGGCTTAACAAGTGAATGTAATCCTTTTACCAAGGCTATCGAAACTTTAATTTAAGATTGGCAAGTGATAATTAAACATTATCTTATCAAATGAAATTTATACAAAAGAATATACTCAGTAGTGATAAAACTTTTAGTCATAGTTTTTATTTGTAGAAAGTTTTACGCTATAAAAATCAGTACATTTTGTTAAGGATTGTCCTACAATAAAGAAAACAATAAAGATGAATGATACATGCGATGGTTTAAAAGCCAGTATCGATATTAAGTTAAATTTGTGAAAAACGCAACGAAATTAGCTAACCGTAGTAAATAATAAAGTGACCAAATCAACCATTAAAAATATTTTATATTTGAAATAAATAAATTAACTTGGCCGTCGCATAAAATCAGTGTATTTTTTTATTAAAAACACTGCTGTATATAAATATAGTCAAAGCTGCAATCATATAATTTAAAATAAATAAAATATAATTCAAATGTAATTTTGTTGATAACAGAAGAGGTGACATTACAATAACATTTTGTTTTATTCTACATGACTTTATTCAACAAATCATAAGAATTTTATCTTTGGAATTTGAGTCAGAATAGTAGAAACATCATTAAGTTTATTAATTTGAACAGAATTAGGGAAGCGATGACGACTCTTTATTGGTCGATTTTTTATAAAGATACCTACTCCTTAGCATTTTTTGTTCTTACTTTCCGTCAATGTTGCAGATATAAAATTTTAAATTACACTTTACAGTTACACTTTTGCTAATGACTGTACACAATATAATAGCACCACAGTGCAGCATACACGTTGAAGTTAGTAATATTACTGAATGGTTTCACATAGAAGAAACTTTTCGTATTCTATTGTGCCTTAAAATAATTAATCACTGCATAAGTTCTCGGCTTACAATATGAGGTAGGATTACTAAATACAATTTAAAATGCAGCATTCTCATTGATAAAAATAGGCTGGATCGAAAAATTGACACAGTGTGTAAATCATATAAATAAGGTAAGTATTATAGTTCTTACAAATCTTAATTAATTGTCTGAACCAATGTGGTTATTTTTAATGAATAATTCGTTTATATTCGAAGAAAGTTTTTATGAAAAGCAAAATTTTATAAAATATTCAAAAGTTAGGATGAACTGATTTTTAAGAATAAATAATGTACGTCTAACTGAGGCTACTCGAAGTGACTGATCACAGAATCAGATCTGAATATTTTACAATGGAACGCATCTACCCTTTCAAAAGCAAAAAAACGTAGATATGAGGTTACAAAAAATGTAAAATTGAAGTTGGCTAAAAACTGATTCAACCTGTAAGAAATTATTGTCAACAGTCAACACATTGTCACAAAAGGCAACTTGAATAGGAAAAAACAAGTCCACTTCACACGGGAGTTGTGCGTGAGAATGTTGCTGAGAAAATAGCTTTATTGCTCTAGTTTTTGTTGCATAATATTGCAAGTCAATCCAGCACTTTGTCGGTAATATAAACTTGTACAATTTACCGTATTTGCGAAACTGGCGCAATTTAAAAGATTTAATAAATCGATACCAACCTAATCCGTGTGAATGTTATCTCGATTATGCCCGCTCGATAAACCAAAAAAGCATTTCAAAATTAACTGACATTTGATATAACCGTGCAACTTTTACAATGGAAATTTTATCACGTAGTAGTATGACATATTTTTGCTTGGCAACGTTATCGGTAAATGGAAAGGCGTGGTAGAATAAAAGGCTTGAATTAATACACTTAGTGTTAAGGTGATCCAGTTCGGTTTGTTGAAGTAGAATGCGGACTTACCCACGCCTGTACTTGTATCAGTAGGAAGTGTGCGCCGCTTTTTTTGTATGAAATTATAAAACAAACCAAAATCTCGCTCAGGTGGTATAGTTTTTTTATTCGCAATTTCAAAGTTTAATGATAAAATATTATTGCAACAGGCTTATTGACGATATTTTCTAGCTTATTAAGGATTCTTCCTAAAGGAACATAAGTGTGAATGAACCTAGTACACCTTGATTTTATGGACACTTCCAAACCCTATCTTTTCTTTCATTGATTACTATTTTTTATATATATTTATTACCTTTCATACTATTTTTAATGGAGCTGTGTCAAATAGGTAGATATATGAAAAGGTAATTGCTTTATTGGATTTAAAGCTAAAAAAAGATAGCTTCCCCATATTATATACTATATTGACCTTGTGATAATATATATTATTTGTGAAAGGCTAATTTCACATAACGTACTTAAATTATAAATTTAAATTATGATATTGTGATTGTGTTGAATATTAATTCAATTTCGGGACTATATGTTTTAAATAGATGTATTAAAATAAGTGTTAACCGTATTGATTTATTAAATATCTAAAATTATTTACAAGTTCAATTTTACATTATGTCAGTATGCAAAACTCCTTCAGCAAACAGTAAGAGCATAAAACTGTCCGTCAACACTTAATATCACAGCAAAACAACGAAGAAACTAGTTAGTAACGTTCAATCGTTACGCCTCTTTGTAAACCCAACGATGTCATTATTCACAATTTACATCGGCAAGGGTCACTCAGTAACGATATTAAACTTTGTGGAAAGAGTAAGTGTAGCCGTCAGGTGCTCTATTGAGACTGAACTTGCCGGGGGGGAAGAATCTTGTTGGGGGAGGTGTTGTGGGTTCATAATATTGCTCTTGGCGAGCTTGAGGTGCGTTGTATTGTTGGGACTGAATTCCACTGTATTGGGCTTGTTGCACACCGGTGTAAATGCTGTTAGCCTGGTATTGTGGTTGGGCCTGGTATTGTGGTTGCGCCTGGTATTCTGGCTGAGCTTGGTACTGCTGTCTTTGTGGCTGGGGAGCAACGTAGTTCTCTTGTTCGTACAATTCTGGGTGATATTGACCATCATCTACACTAGGCTTGGCATTATAGTTACGTGGTGCAGAGTACTGCTGCTGTTGAGGAGCATTGTATTCTGCTGGCTGGTAACGAGGGTCTGGCGTGTATCCGGGTGTTGGTGCAGCGGCTAATGGTGCTGTGGGGATGTGGTCACCAACGGCCTGGAAACCATTTTTGCCTGCAACGTAGTTCACAGTCTTTTTCTGTCCATTTGGGTCGATGTAGGAGTAGCTGCCTCTTCTGTTACCGTCTGCGTCAGTTTCTTCCTTGAAGTTGATGCCGTCTTCTTGTTGATAGGCAGCTCCAAAGGCTCCATTGCCACTAAGGTAACGTGCTTCTTGTACAATAGCGGCTGTTCTTGGATCACCAGCGTATTTCGGAACACGTTTCGCTCCTTCTTGCTGTTGGCACGTGCCAACTGCAATCACAAAAGCGAATATAAAGAGCCTAAACATTTTCGATCAAATGTATACTGCTCGCGTGAAAGTTACAAAGTGTGTCGTGTTGGGCGTGTGGAGTGGTTTTATATGAACATTAAAGACCTTGGTATATTGGAAGGGCCTAAAGCTGACCGCGAAAGTAATGATTATGCCGCAGATTTATGAGCTAATGTTGGTTACAGTGGATGTAAGGAAATGACATTATGGTGAGGACTACTAGTGTCGTCTTTTCTTATGAAGATTTTTTTAAATGTCAAGTAGGAATGTAATTTACCGCCTTGAATATATAACTATATTATGGTTGAGAATTCTTTGGTATTTCCGTTTTTACTTCCGTAGAGGTTACCACAATTAATCGCTCAATCTAAATTAATATAAGTGCAGTTTTAAATTTTTAACTACTTATTCGAGAACTCTTTTAATAAAGGATAGTAAAACAGTCAAAAATTTGATAGCGTGTTTTGTAAAAAGTAAGGCTTATAGAGCTATTACAACTATAGATAACTTCTTTAAACAATTTTGTAACGTCATGACGACTGGTAAGCTCATGCTGGTGCTTAGCTCATGTAAAAATAATATTTAAATTTCAAGTTATTTTTAAGAACATAGTCTTTATTAATAATTAAAACATCTGCTTCATATTTAAAGAAACACTAAATGCCTTTTTCTCTCTTTTGGAACCAACTAGATGAGACCCCATCACGCGACGCAATTACGGTGAAGGAAAACATTATTAGAAAATCTACACAAATCTCGAAGAAATTCAAAGGTTGTGTTTGAAGTTGACTAACTTCCACTGGGTCAATATAGCCCACAAATAAATGGAACTAAAGACTCCAAAGGGTTTGAACCCAAGATTATATTTAAAAAAGGCACACAGTAGACTTTAATTGCGGAAAATATACAGCCATTCCGAACATTTGCTCTTCGGTGATTAACCGGAAGAAACAGAACAATAAAGGAAGAGACACACAATTGGTTTCCTGTTATTCGTAGGTAAGTACAATTCATATGGACCTATTAAATACCTGTAATATTGACATTACAAACTTACACTTAATGTGTTAACTTATTTATCTTTATTTTATTTACTTATATATCTGGAGGTAAATTTTGTGAGGTTATAGGGGGCAATGTCCGGATCTACTAAGCCCATTTTGAAAATTTTGTTACCAATAGAAAGCCACAATTTACATAGGGCATGATGACACTCACAAAAAATAATTAATATTATAATACACAATTAAAATTTAAAAACAAAATTTTATGAACGATGCGGGGCTGGATCTCTGGCCAGAGGTCGTGGGTTCGAGTTTTCGAGTTTTCAAATTTTATATGTGTATTAATCCTAGAATTAGTGAGGGTTATCACAATCAAATTGTTAATATTATAATTTTGATAAATTTTGTCCCCAAAAATTAAAAGACTTTTGTGGTTGTCGAATTGGCAAGGTAATTCAGAGAAAACTGTATAACGGAAAAAAGAGATACATGATTGTTTTATATATATTATGCATTGGAACACCAACTGATATGGTTACACTGGTAAATACGAAACAAGTCGCGAGAGACAGCTAGTTAGTATAGATATTAAATGATGGTTTACAATTTCGACTATTCAGATATGTATAAAAAGATATAAAACTGATGGGAATTCAAACATTGATTATAACCGATGTTATCTATGCGATTTAATATCACAATTTTGTCTCTTTGCACTAATGGTATTTGCAATCATTGGAATTCACGATATCAATCACAATACTCAGCATTGACGGCATGACTATAATGAGAGAGATAGAAACATGAGCTATCTGTCAGTGAAAGTCTCTTCAAAATCAATACAGCCAGTTCAGAGGTTACCGGGCATAAACAGACAGAAAAAAAACAAATATTTTAAAACTTTATTTTTCTGATATAACGACTGTGTAAACATTCAAAATAAAAACCTGTTATTGTATAACATAAGCAAACAAACATACATAACAATTTTAATAATAGTATACCTTTTTGATCGTTCGCTGTATGTACTGCCACTAAGCCTATTTCTAACTTATTAAGTGTGTTGTAATCGGGATACCAACTTTTGCATAGATAATTTAATATGTGACGTTCCACAGTATGTTTTAAGGTGTCCCTGTTTTGGTTAGATGGTAATATGATTACCCCAAATATTTTGAAGAGAAAACTTTTGCGGCGTTAAGATTTTTCTTAGGTTGCATTTAAAATGTGAAACTCACGTCGGGACAAGTGGCCTGGTCGAATATTCGTGAGACAGTTGAATTGATTCGTTGAAATTATGCATGAAAGTTGATTTTTCTGAGATATAAACTTTTAAATCTAAATTAATTGTAATAGTTCTGAAGTGTTAAATTTTTTATATAATATAAATTGTCATTTTGTGTACGATAGCGCAAGATATGAATATTTTATTTAACCACATAATAGTTTTATATTGATAAATAAAGCAATTCGTGCGGATTTATTAAAATATTCAAAAATGCACAATGTTGATGGTCAAGTTTTCATTTCTTCTGGCACTCCCGAAGTGCAACCCGTTATTTTTCTAATAATCTTATAATAATATACAAAGGTAAACAATTTGGAATGGCCTGGATCGCATAGCTGAGCGTACGCTGGGCGATTTGTTCCACTTAATGTCAGCAGGTTGGAATAGGATAGTTTCCTTTTTTGCACCCTTCTCTTGTGGCAGGTTTTGATTTCTTCCTAAGAAGATGTACAGCTAAGGCCGTTGGATTGGCTTGAGTGAAGCTACAAGCAATAAATATTATTTCACTAATAAGGTCTATAATATCATTTTGTGTCAGATTACCTACAGCTCTGGCTTAGTGAATCAATCAGACAGCTGACTCAAGCAGCCCTATGCTTCCCCGGAACGTTAAGAGAATAGGGAAGTTCCAGGTCCAAGGGTGTCGTGAGAGGTGACTTAGAGCATTTACCAGTGGGAGGCTTCTTTGCACAGGATGCGGGCTAGATTAGTAATATGTAGAAGTAGTAATATGTAAGCATGTGTTTTGGTTTGAAGCACGCCGTAGCTAGTGAAATTACTGGGCAAATGAGACTTAACATCTTATGTCTCAAGGTGACGAGCGCAATTGTTGTGTGGCTCAGAATTAATGCGTTTCTTAATAATCCTGAGCGGCACTGCATTGTAATGGGCAGGGCCGATAGGATATACAAGTTCTGTGCTTTTGTCGGAAGTTAGAATCCTTTGGTTACTTCAGTTAACCAGAAAACGACATCCTCCCCCATATGACAAAGGAGAAGGATGATCTGAGTGCTCGTTTTTCTTCACACTCAACTCTTAATGACAACGGAAAAACATCTCCGAACATACGGTGGTGATGTAGCTCCATGTCTTGAATGCAGTTCTGATAGGGACCTATTTGTTGAGCCCTGCTTTCTTTGTAGTTAAGAAATTTAGCGTTTGATTTTAATTTGATTTGATTTCAATCTTGAGCTAAGGCCTTTGATATTACATATATATGTTTATGAAAAAAAGGGACGAGAGGAGCAGGACGTTCAGTTGATGGTTACTGATACGCCTTGTCCATTACAATGAAGTGCCACTCAAGATTCTTGTAAAGCCCAAACATTCTGAGCGGCACTACAAACAAGCACTACTACACGTCACCTTGAGACAAGATGTTAAGTCTCATTTGCCCAGTAATTTCACTACTAACGCCGCCCTTCAGACCGAAACACAATAATGTTTACACATTACTGCTATACGGGAGCAATAGGCGTCGTTGTGGTACCCATAATCTAGCTGGCATCCTGTGCAAAGGAGCCTCCCACTGGTATATATCTATCATAAACAGCGCCATCTGTAAGCTACGTCTTATTCTTATATACGAGTACTGCTTCCTTCCGTGACGATTTTCATAAGTCAACTTTAACTGTAAGTAGCGTTGAAGAACTTCGAGCCAACAACACAAATCATGGGTAGCAAATTATCGAATTTGGTGAGAATCGTCGGTAATTACGTATCATAGCAATTTTATTGTGAATTCAATGCCTGTGTACAATTATGTAAAAGTAATAACCTTGATAGATTAAGTGCGTCTAATCTTAGGCAATGTATTATAAAATCTAATATACAAATAAATTCATTAAAAATATTCAGTATGAAACTTATCCCACATGAATTAAAACGATTTTCACACGAGATAGTTCTTGAGTTACTATCTCATAGTTAACATGAGAATACACAAGAATTAACAAATAATTAAATATATGGTTTTATTCTAGTTTTGTCCAGTAAGTAGGCTACTGGGGCGAAATATTGCATTAACTATGAGTAGGTAATTAAGTTTATTACATGCGTCGATTTCGGGTATAACAAAATTATAAACAACATGACTGGCTGCTTATGTTTATTATATTAGTTTTTCGAAAATTATATGTCTAGATAGAGGCTCTTGCTGTCAGGCAACGCAAGAGAAACAGGCCAGATTTATTACTATAGTGTGCATTACAAGCTACGCCTCACACTCGTGATACGCATGTTTGTATTAGTGTGCGTGCGTTGCTGAAAATAGAGGTTAACTGTTCACCGCTATTTTTTCGCCGTGTTCACTGCTGTTACCGGCTATCTCGACATATAAATTATACAAGTGCATAGATCATAGTATATACCATGGGTACATATTACACTGAAGTATTTCAACAGTAGGAGTGAAAAAATAAATAAATATTCGGAGTTGTCTGCACCAGATAACTAAAATTCTATAAACTACAACAGAATTCCAAAAGTGATCATATACTAATGAAAAATAAGGTTAACATTGTTTGAATCTCTAAATATATATTCTGTTGGTAAAATCTTACTTACGGAAAACTATTTAGGTTTAAATAAATTTGTTCTCATTAAGACCTACTGTCACTTACATGAGAAATTAACATTTTAACAATTAAAGTAGCTATTTATAAACAATGATTTTGGTAAATACAGAATGCAATACAATGTTAGGCAAATAGATAAGACATAAAACAACCCACTTATGTTATTAAAAGGTTTCATAATTATTGAGTATGTGCCTTTGGAGGCTCGCTTTAAAAGAAGTCAATGTTTTGGCATTTATTATTTCTGAGGGCAGGTTGTTATATATCTGAACTCCCTCAAAAGTTATTGTCTGTTTTCCATAATTACTTCTCACCATTGGCAGCTCAATATGACTAGCTCTTCGTGTAACAATTCTGGTTAAATCCTTTTTTTTAAAGAAGTATGTGTTAGAGTTATTTTTTTTATTCAAAACCTTGTAAATGAGTATCTAAGCATGTAGTGTTTGTGTATAATTGTCTGATTGTCATAATTTTTCTTTCTGTGTAGATTTTTTCATTTGAAGTTAAGTAGGGACATTGAAACAAAAGCTTTACTAGTGTATTTTGTGTTGTCTGTAGTTTGTAAGTTAGTATCCATGTGATGACCATGTAAAGTTGTAGTCCGTCGGTATGTCTAGACTGGGTAGCATCATATTAGCTGTTATAGTTTAGGCTTAAGTCAAATTTTACGTTCACAATAATGCGGACTATAACATAGACTACGAAATGTGTTAGTCTCGAATATATTTGAAACTTTTGACAGGTTGCTATTTTACTATTTGACATGAACAATAGCTTTAAGCGGCAAAGATTGGACGATTACGATTAACAGATAAATTTAAGACGTCATCTTGAAATTGTCAAACGGTGCAATACATTTTTTGCGTAACCTGTACTTTAACATATTTGTTATTGCTAATGTTAGTAATTAACCCAGCCTTAGCCTTTTAATATTATGTAAATCTTGATTTAAGAGAGTGGCAATGAGTTTCTTGCTACTTCTTCTCATTAGCTCAACCCTTTACGAAGTAGCGGTAGATTCAATAAGAAAAAATATTTTTTTTTGACATTCATAGGTGTCATTTCCGTGACCTACATGAATAAAGTGATTTTGATTTGATTTAATTATCATTATAAGTCTCTCATGACTCAAGAAATGCCCCAGATCGCTACTTTCCTCCGTTTGACGGTCTGCAACTGCAACCTTGACATTCAAAATACTGAGGTCAGTTAATGCGCAGTATTCTCCTGTAGCATTTCATCTCGAAAGCTTCTATAAGCTTTGTGTATGCTTTCAGACTCCAGAGTTCATTTTTTTTATATATATTTATTAATAAAAAAACAAATATCACATTGCGGTTTCAAAGTAATA
Organism: Leptidea juvernica; assembly: GCA_949711755.1. NCBI lineage: Eukaryota > Metazoa > Arthropoda > Insecta > Lepidoptera > Pieridae > Leptidea > Leptidea juvernica. The sequence continues at coordinate 1,584,266 of CATIXQ010000016.1, read as the reverse complement.
ACAACCACTGAGGTTTGTACAATTGCTAAATTAAGTCAACACCAACAGAGTTAAATTAATAAAAGAAAAAATAGTTCACAATCGTTTGAAACTTAGCTATACATTATAATTGTACAAATAAAAGTGAAAGTACTTGATACAATTAATAGTTAAGCACGATAAGTTGATCGGTGGTCAGTCAAGTCTTAAAAAGTACTTTTTTTTAAATTCTGTTTTAAATTAGTCTCAGTCAACGAGTCGGTCAAGTCACGTGGCAGTTTATTAATCAGTCTAGGTACTATGTAAGCTGTTATTTATAGTTATACTGACCAATAACAAAGGTGTATACGCACTGTCAGCTTTAAAAATAACTTGTGGCTGCACAAAACATTCTGCAATTTTTTAATCGCTTATTGGTACAAATTAAATTGGAAACAATATTTATGAACGATTCGAACGCGCATGGGTGTTACGTTTTGGTATATTGTTAAGCTCTCTGGTTGCGGGTTCGAGCCCCACACCGTTCATAAATTTTCGTTTCAAATTTAATTTATATTATTTATCCCAGAAGTGAGGGTTATTACATTGAAATAACAAATTGTTTATCGCTTGTTGGGTTCTTTGTTTTAGCGATTTGTTATGCTTGATACTCATCCTCGCGTCGTTTTCCTCGCTGCATCAGTTTCTCCCGTACGATTCCCCTCCATCTGCTGCGATCCTAAGCCTTATGAAGGGCATCATGGAAGTTGATGCTTAGAGCAGATCGTATTTGGTCCGACCATCTCGTGGGACTGCGTCCTAACTACATGCTTGATTAAAGATTAGAAATAAATTGGGCAAGATGTTCTATTATTATCAATTGTAAAGCACTTTTCATGAGTAAGGGCGCTCACTGATGTTTTATTTGTCACATCTTCCTGAAAGTCCTGACTTGCAGCACATTGCTAAGTCCTTTACAAGTCCTTCAATATCCGGGGCGTTGCAAGCGTTCCTAGCAATAAAACCTATGCAATATTCCCACAAATCTTGTATTAATTGCGAGTTAAAGGTGTGACTACACGGTTTGTAGGTATATCCATAAAAATCATGTTTGTTTTACTTTCTTATTTTGTTATGTGTACTTACATGTATCAATAAGACATGTTTAGTTAATTAATTAATTAATTAATATATTATTTCATTCAAAGTTTTTTCAAGTAATATTAATTTTAATCAATTGTTAGCTTTACTAAATTTTTCTGTTCCTGTCATTTAGAAGAGTATGGAGTAGATTTAGTCAAAACCAACACAAATCCATGTTGAATACTGATTTTTATCATCACTCTCCGATAAATTAGGTTGATTTATGTAGAATAGTTTCCTACCTGTGACCATGTAGAACCATGTTTGATTTTAACTAGAAAGTAAGATGCGTTGATTAGTTTAGTTAAATATTATTACTGTTTATTACTTATATTTTTAAACATAGCATTCTTTTAATTGAAGTGATTTGGTAAAAAGGGTTCGCCTGTTCGTAATAAATATAAGATAATAATGCCGGCTAGATTATGGATACCACAACATGGGCGCATATCAATTACAATCAGCTGAACGTCCTGCTCGTCTCGTCCCTTATTGTCATAAAAAAAAATATAAATATTCTAGCCGTTCCCGCCCGCTTCGCAAGGAAAATTTCAAAAGGTTCCTTCCTTTTGAATTTTTTTGGAATTCGAAAAATAAGTAGCCATAAACCGTATAGGATAAATTTCGCATCGAATGGTGGTAGTTTCATGTTGATACGATCAGTGGCTTAGGCCTTAAAGAACCTCAAACAAAGACCATGTATATATATATATATATATATATATATATACATGGTCTTTGTTTAAGATAGCCTTTCAAAATATTAAATAAAATATAATGTAATTACTAATATAACATTTTAGTAGATATTTATTTTGTGGTAATTGCTTCTCAAAAGTTCATCTTAAGTTTATTGTATATTCTTCGAAATCACAAGATAAAAGACATAAGGGATATTCTCGACAGGAAAAAGGTACTAGTGGTCCATTATATTAATGACAATTAGTATCTGTGATATTATCCGGTTCTAGATATTATTTCAAACTTAACCCCTTAATAATGGTCCGCTAACTTTAAACAGCCGCTTAGGAGTGTTTTTTCTCATTCTCACTTAGGTCAATAGAAGGAGATGGAGTGAGAATTAGCAATGCTTTAAGTTAGCAGTCTATAATGAATAAGGAGGAAAGGCGCTAGGCCGCTTCTGTGCCTGTTTCTGGACGGCAGCATGGACCACATCAAAAAGCCTTCCCAAATCAAATCATCTTTATTTGCAAGATAAGGTAATAATGTGTTGTTGGCTTATAATTAACAAGTGCTCTTATTACCCACAAGGCATGCAAACTTATAGAGGAATACATATTTAACGTTTTAATTTCTGTAACAATTATAATTTACTGTACTATACTAAAAAAAGATATACATCCCAAGCAAACTTAGATTAACATCAATCATACAATAGTTATTATTTCATAGGCTTATTCATTTTAATGTATAATATAATGTCATTAGCTACACAATGATATTGACTTCAGTCGAAGTTAATTTTTATTATTTACCATTTTATAGTCAAGAAAATCTTTTAATGAGTAGTATGCTTTTTTTATTAAGTAAGATTTTAGTGACTTTTTAAAGTAGAATATATTTTCGCGCTTAATATTGTCAGGTAACTTATTGTAAATTGTTGGTCCCATGCAAAAGATGCTGTTTCGATACAACTCTGTTCTGGACTTCAAAGGTCGTCGTAATTTGTTGTCGTTTCGTTTTGAAATTAGCGTTTCATATTTATTGATATTATTCTTTACCATAACTGCTACTTCATAAATATATATTGATGGCATGCTAAGAATATTTAATTTAATAAAGTGAGGTTTACATGATCCGGTTGCTTTTAGTGAGCAGACAGATCTGATACATTTCTTTTGAGCTTTGAATACTTCATAAATCCCTGGAGCATTACCCCAGAATAGTATCCCATATCTCAGAGTGCTGTCTACATACGCATGATATGCTGCGAACACCGCAGTCATATCAACTACTTTCTTCAGCATATGTAGAGCAAATGAGAACCTATTTAGTTTTTTAATGACATAATCAATGTGTGTTCTCCATGACAGATTTTGGTCAAAACAAATGCCCAAGAATATTGTGGACTTCTCTTCATTAATCGCTTTACCGTCATAAGTTATATTAAATCCATAAGATTGTGTGTTTTTGTAAGCAAATTTCGTCATGCATGTTTTATTTAGATTGATTTTTAGATTATTATAATTTAACCACTCTATTAGTTCGTTAAGCGAATTGTTTATGTAATTTTCATAAGTTAATGGATTGTTGTCAATAAATATGGCAGTACTATCGTCTGCAAATAGGACCATTGGATCCTTAATAGTTTGAGGAAGTTCATTTATATAAATAAGAAAAAGCAGTGGTCCTAGAATACTGCCTTGGGGCATGCCAAATGTTGTTTGCCGGGGGTCTGATAAATATTTCATTTTGGTTTTAGTTATAAGATTTATTTTAGTTATTTCTGTTTATTATAGACTACCAGATAAATATGATTTAATTAAATTCAGAGCATTGTTCAGAGCATCCCACGTAGATGGAAATGGATACTTATCACCGGAAAGGAAGGTTTTATGTATTGAATTTATTTAATAATCATTAATTTTAGTATTCTTATAAACAAACAATTATACTTCTTATTTGCCAGCCCGCAGAATACAGGCATCCATACGTGACCTTGTAGACTTTTGTGTTTCATCGACCCCTTCACTCAAACATGTTTTTCAACTTGAACGTGTAAGAACTATTATAATTTTAACAATTATTTTAATCTTTGTAGACCTTTAAAAACTCGAGTAAAAGAAAGGTGACATCGTATTTTTTTTTATATAAGAGATTTAAGAATGTCCAAGTTGAGAAGCGCCTTAAGCACGGCGCCATGCCGGATTTTTACTTCCGGCATATATGACTCGCACCGCGGAATATGCGGTGGTGGTCATCCAGAGTCAAGTTGGACGCGAAGAGGGAGCCAAGGAGATCAGCTTTCTTTTTCGCGTCATGGGCCAGCGAATCATCGTCATTGTGCAGTGGCAGAATGGCTGGCTGGCAGAAGTTTCCTTGGTGAGCGACCAATTCCCGAAGGAAGGCGTGCAAGTCTCTCGCCAATCCTGCCAATGTGCTTCGACTTCGCGTCAGCAATAACTCTTTTGAAGGACCTGGAGGCATGATTGTAGTGTTTTTTAAGTTCGCTGGAATTCACATTCTTAGTTACCACCGCATTGACCCAAGCCTGATAGCACTCCTGCTTTCGCCGAGAGGCCATTTTGCAGGAGCGGTCAAACCATGGTTGGGACCTGCCACCGATAGGCACAGAGGAGGATGGAATGAAGAGTTCCATCTTGCAGTACCACATCAGCAACAGCGTCAGCAGCGGCATCTGGATCACCCAGCGAAAAACAGACCAGCGGTTAGGATGCAAAAATATACCGCATCTCGTCCCATTCTGCTGACCTATAGTGCAACACGCGGCGACAGCCTAAGAAGCGAGGCCGTGTTAAGCGCGTGATCGGCACGGTGCTCCGTATCAGGCAGTGGTCCGGCGACCCTAGAGGAGGGTCAACGGAAACTAGGTAGCCGTCCGGATGTGAGGTATTTTAACCGATCAATGTCTTCATTATTGAAATCTTTTAGAAAACCGACTTCAAATACTGATAAGAATAAAATAATTTAATAAAGATTTAATTTAATACACCTCTTATGCAAACCTGATACCTTAAGTACGAGTAGCACTTTTAGTACGGTGCCTGCGCGCTTGAGTTGTTTTGTTCTAGGCAAAGCTATCCCACGCAAAGGTACCTGCTATTACATTTGGCTTGGCACCGACTTAAAACCTATCAATATGTAGTATTTCATTAAGATTAAAGGTTTGCGTAAATTAAAATCTTTAGTAAGTTATTTTATACTTTTCAGTTTTTAAGTCGGATTTTTTAAGCGTAGTTTTATCATGTATATGTTTTCATAAATTTCAGCGTAATCAGTGTATAAAAAATGGGGGTTGCCATACTTAAATAACTTTTTTCCATTTAAATGATTTAATATCATTTTCCTTTCCATATAACTTTTATTTTATGGTTCTTACTGCTACTGAACCCTTTATGGGAGAGTCCGACTCGCACTTGGCCGCTTTTTTAACGTTCCTGGGGATGATATCCTAATTGTTTTCTTCGGCAACAAAAATTAGGTCAAACAGCTCTTCGGAACATTCCTCGTGGTAAATGGGGTAAAAGACACAATGAAGCGACGTCTCTATGCAATATGAATTGGCAATCGCTCTTGATTTCGACACCAAGTATTCCGATACTAGGGAAAGCAGTGGTGTCGAAAATCAGTTATACGACAAATGGTTTTTTTAGTGGTTTACGCACAAACTTGATTCTTCTTGGGGTAATATTGGACAAGGTTAATTTTACCAAATAATAGTTTTTAAACGACTTCAAAAAGGAGCCTCCTCCTTTCAATTCAATCGGTATTGTTTTATGTATGTAAGCCAATTACGCTGAAATTTATGTACACAATTACATGATTCATCTTTAGTTTGATGCGAAATGTTTGCCATTTGGTCCCATAAAAATTTGACATAGTTTGGCCCAGTACTTTTCATTTTATGAACATTTTTGCTTTCGTGGATGAAATAATTTATAGTTCGTAGGGTTCTAAAGTTTTCACATTACGTTTTAATATTAAGACGATAATAGATGTTATACTTATTCACAATGTGAACACATAAACTGACCTTAAAAACATATGTTAAATATATTTTCTGTGATTCATCGAAAACCAATTAGGAAGATTTGAACGAAAACAAAACTCGAACATCATCGTAAACTGGCCCTACTTCTTAAACACTTTGGTAAACACCGAAATCGAGTATCTTATTACTTTTGAAGAAGGGTCCATCGCAAAACCAAACACAAAATAATGAGCAATGAGTTACTTGAAATCGGATTCCTTTTTACTGAATTAGAACTTATTTATTATTGTATATTTTAAACAAAGGTAAGCATGAAATTATGTGTTCATACTATAGGTACCAATACAAAAAACAAAATTAATAGTAAAAATATAATCATTTATTTCAGGCCATATAATGTTAGTAAATATTATTCTAGGATTAGTAACACATTAATACCATTTATTTGAACACTTTAATTTTAACAACCAATGTCTATGCATTATATTTTCAAAATTATTCATTACATTTAAAACAATATTTGAACTTTTACTAATGCCGTCTCTAATAGAAAAAATATTTTTTCTAATCTTCTATATATATATAAATGAATTGCTGTTCGTTAGTCTCGCTAAAACTCGAGAACAACTGAACCGATTTGGCAAATTTAGGTCTTGAATTATTTGGGGAAGTTTAAGGTGTGAAGAGAAGGCTTAAAAGGTGAATAAATAGGAAAATTCTGCTAAATTAAATAAAAACATCAAATTTGTTTTTCCCTTGATGTGTCCATACATAATTTCTATGAGAGAATTTATTGACGCACGGTTTGACAGTTCTGCTGTGAAACAATTTCATTACAACAACAGGGAGCATATTTTACGAAATAATTCTTGATGTTATGATATATTATTGACAAATTCATAAAAACATTATTTTATTTATTATATACAGAACAACGTCTGTCGGGTCAACTAGTTACTGTATAAAAATCGTTAAGACTATACAATGCAAACATTTAGGAAGCGCTACAATATTGTGGCAGGTCCATATACATTGTAAATGCGTTGTTATATTGAACTCTTAAGATGTTCATGACCCTACGCTAACCCAGAAATTGCTTGAATAAAAAGACTGACTCGATGATTAAATCTTACTGCTAAACTTCGCCTCTCTCTCTCTATGTCAACGTCGTCACTTACGGCCGCTCCCTATATTCAGTCTATCTCTTCCTTTTGATAAAAATCTTAACTATCGTTGACTTTATAACATAAAGACTTGTATGGAAATTGCAATTCACGCATTCCAATATAAGGCGATAAGAAAGACTTATCAGGTATATTGGGACAGCTTCAGATTATTGACAGCTAATTACTGACAGTAGATGGTAGTTATTTATCTCTATCTGTAGATAGTATATTGGGAACGGCAGTTAGATCTCTATGTCAACGTCGTTACTTACGGCCGTTCCCAATATTCAATCTACCTCTTACTTGAGATAAAAATCGTAACTATCGTTGACTTTTCTGTCCCAATAAATTTATTGACGGTAACTCACCTTATCCGTACACGCTGTTTGTCAATGGGACGACGTATAGCTTACCAGCGATAGAATTTAGTATGGAAATTGCAATTCAATATAAAGCGATAAGAAAGACTTATCGGGTATATTGGGAACGGCAGTTAGAGTACTGATTGTCAAAATGGCCTAAATATTTAAATAAAAAAGCTATTGTGTGGTTTTGTGAGATAAAGATTACAGTGAAACCTTTTTTTTACAAAATATCATATTATTAAGTGACCAACGTTACGAAAACTTTGAATATCGGACACGGTCTTGAGAAATGACGAATGCGACCAAGCAGAAGATCAGCATAATAATCGAAAGAAAATATCACAGATTTATCCCTCTATTTTCAAAGAACCTTATACTATACACATCCTTAGCCACAGATGCACTGTACCTACTAACGGTCATACGTTTAGACATTTCCTTGCTATTTAGAAGCTCTCTCCAAATAATTACAATCTATTTATTTTGATTTAGCTATTTGATGGCCATAGACCGTCAAAGTGTCATCTACACAATTTTTCATTATAACACTCTGTGTTTATGTAACTATATGACACTTATTTTTAACACAGAATTAAGATTTACAAAAAGGAAACAAAAACAAAATATATGAAATTATGACCACTTAATACTAACAAAGCCTAGGACCAATTATGGACTGAAAACAATTATGAAGGTGCTAGCTAAACTGTACAATGGACTATCTTCGGATATCAAAGATGCAGGCACTTTTTATTTATTCAAGCTCCGTTTAGTCAAATGTATTCCAAATGTAATGACACTTCCCTTATCTAGTTCATACACTTATATTGATTATAGTTAGTTTTATACCTATGCTTATAAAACGGGCTATTTAAAGATTATTGACAGCTTATAAGTTTTTAATGAGAATAAATGATTGAAACCTTTATTTTTGTACGCCATCTATAGATCTAAACGAGAGCTGAAGACTTTATTTCATTTATCATACGAATGCTGTTAGTTCTCCAAGTAAAAAGACATTCAAGAGAAAGTTGCGTAATATAGCTACAATATCTTGAAATGGGTATGCTTCCCCCCACCAGGCGCATTAATTTACTGCTCTCGCTCAACTTAACAATTTAATTGATTCCTTGGCTATTAATTAAAATAATTAAACTTTGGTTATGGCTCATAGATATGTAGCTACAATAGCCAAACTTTATACACTATATTGTTAATTATTATCATCACTTTTCTGGATAGCCTACCATAGTGGGAAACGAAATAAAAAGAATTGGGTTAAATTTTATCGATACAAAATATTCACGATACTGACTGTTTTAGTTTTTTATTAAAACCAAAAATATTACGAATGTTTATCATAAATTTGTCAATAATTATGTAAATTAGTTTATACAATTATATTTTCGACAACTATAACGGATGGATACAGTGATTTACTAATTGTGTTAACTTGTCTCCCTTTATCGTTATCTATAACTGAACAGCTTATGGGTGCAAAATTTACCCCATGCCTTCAGTCATTAGTGTTTTGTTCTGATGTAGCTCCTTTACTTATATCAAGATAATCTGGAAGGAAAATTATGTTGTCGCATCTAGCTCCAGCATTGCACAAGTATTTATTTAAATCACGCCTGCTGCGAACTCGGAATGAGTTATGAACTAGTTATTATTTTACTACAGTTCAAAGGAGGAGTTAGATGACTTGGTTACTTATTTATGTAGAATTTCAGAACAGTTTTTCCATGCATTTCTGTGACCATGCAGTTTCTACCATCACTACACTATCATCATAATCATCATTAGCCGGAAGACGTCCACCGCTGGGCAAAGGCCTCCTCAAATATCTCCACGACGATCGGTCGTGCGCTGCCCTCATCCAACGTATTCCAGTGATCTTGACCAGATCATCAGTCCAACTTGTGTGGGCCTATCAATACTGCGTCCTAAGGTACGTGGTCGCCATTCTAGGACTTTCATTTCCCACCGGGCACCTGTTCGTCAAACTATGTGCCACTGCCACTTTAGTATCGCAATCAACTGGGCTATGTCGGTGACTTTGGTTCTCCTACAGATCTCCTCATTTCTGATTCAATCTCGTAACTCCAAGCATAGCTCTCTCCATTTCCCTACGAGTGACCATGAACTTTCTTATCAGGCCTATAGTTAGCGACCTTTAGTCATCATTGGCAACATACACTGCTTGAAATCCTTTGTCTTTAGATATTGTTATATTTGGGACGAGATGATTTTATCTAAATATATTTACATTTAACCTCACGATGCAGAATATTAATAGAAACAAGTTAGGGGGTGTCCCACTTGATGTTAAACAGACAATGTGAGACGAATTGTAGTGCATCACTAAACGACCCATATATTAACATGGTACAGATTTTCAACTTCACTCTGGGACCCATCTTTTAAATAATTTCACCGAGTATTTATTGGATAAAGTACATTATGATTTATTTAATATTGCACTTGTCATTAGATTAGATAAAACAGGTTGATAGGAATAAAATAGTAATTTATTAAATCATTAAATGTGTAAGTTGTAACTAAACACACTTAGCACTTAAGAGACAGACAGTAGACGGCCTTGAAACTTGTAAGCAAATAACTTATCATTAAATAACTTAAACACTTTTACATTGATATAACTTCATCAGCAGAAATTGGTTCTATAGCACATGTAATATAACACATTTCAACACTTTAAAATAATTGGATTAATTTTTGTTTTAGGTAAGCTCTTTACAAGGCATCTTAAGAAAAATTTAGAGTGCATGCACATTTTTTACGAGAATGCAGATAAATGAAATCAAAAGATTATTTCTAAAGGAAATTAATTGAATAGTAAAAACTGTTAGATATAATGGTGACAAGATATTATGAGGTCTCTTTGGCATTATAGCAGAATAGATTTTGGTTTGGGGTCCATAAAATATGATCTCAAATTGTGTATCGCGGTGACTTTTAAATGGCATCATTACACCAACATTTAAAAGTTACCTAACCGTTTTTCTGTTGGGATGATTCAAATGTCCAACACAATTTATTGTTTGGTAAAATCAGAACCAATTCAAAGTTTGTATCACTGGATGAGAGAGACAAGTTTGTATTTGCTACGTAACTAATTTGGCATAAATTCTGATATTTGCGTTGACTGAAAGAACGATGGAAGTCAATTTAATTGAAATCTGTTGTAGTTTTAAAATTAATTCACGGTTAGCGGTTGTCACTAATATAGATAACCTTTTTGCAAGCCTCTCATGAAGTTGTTAAGTGGATGTTTGTAACATAGTTAGCTCGTGTTTCATTATGAGACAAGTATACGTATAATAGTTTTAAAAGTAGAAGTTTGTACACAGTTTAGCAACTATTACATTCATTAAGTGGATCGGTATGTCGGAAAGGTCAGTGGTTGCCCGCAACCAAGGTCTTGTTAAGTATGCGACTGCTTTCGGACGGTGAGGCTTTAATTACTTTATGTTTTCGACACAGCTGTAGGGTAATATAACTAATAAAGAAATAATTAATGTATTTAAAGATATCTCGATAGTTGCTATTTCTGTTTTGTCGCAATCTTTATATTTCCTCAGTTTTAAAAACTCTTATATGTTTGTTGTTTGTTAAATGAGCCACTAAAAGTTACCTACGCAACTCAGCAGCCTCCTTGCAATGATAAATATTTAATATGAATATTGGTTTATTAATCATCATCGAATCTATATCTAAAAACTTGTAGAGCTCTTTTCACCGTAACAACTTAGAAAAAGACAAGTTTTTAAATAAATAATGGGAAAGATGGGTCAGACCGGCTTATTGCCCCAAAATACCACCATGTAGAAAAATTCTTCCAAATCGTTAGAGCCGATTCCGTGATACATAAAATATAGGCAAAAATATATACGAGAATTGCTGAACTGGAAAAAATAAACCTGTATTTAAACTTAGGATTTTTACAGCAATTCAGCGATAACTTTTGTAGTGAAAACTTCTTTAGCGACGTTGAGCACGTTTCTTCGAAAGGGTATAAAATGTAATGCCGAAACACCGCGAGGTGAAGGGACATATTTTTACAGTTTAATCATTTGGATTTAAAGCTTTGTCATCAGCGAATACTCTCATTCAAGCGATAGTTGTACTTGTATTTCTTTGTTCCTTATTATTTTGTTTAAATTTTTAACTTCGTCAGATGTCTTTAGGTCCTAGAAAGTTTCCCTGACTATTCCCGCGATGTTGTCTGTGCGTCCTGTATGTATGTGTGTGTGCGCGCGTGCGCGATAGTTGTACTTGTAGTGGTATGCGATAATTGTACTTTAAGAACACAAATTATATTATTACTATATTATAAAATCATCATTAGTACAATTTGAAGCATTTAGGTATGGATTTAGCGGGAAGTTGCAGAGATGGCCCTTAGGGTCAACCATTTTTCAAATTTTTTTTATTATTAATTTGTTTTCTTACTTCAGCTATCATAAACCTTTTGTATCAGTTTTAGAAATTGGTGATGATGATGCTGGAAATGAAGATGGTGAAAGAGTCGTTGAAATTATGGATTAAAGTTGATTTTTATAGACATAAACCTTTTAATGTAAAATAACTGTAATAGTTCTGAAGTGTTAAATTATTAATGTAATATAAATTGTCATTTTGTGTATGATAGCCCAATAAATGAATATTGTATTTAACCACATAAATAAAGTACTTTTACACTGTTAAATAAAGCAATTCGTATGAAATTATTCCCTTAACAACCCAATCATTATTACTTATATTTAATTAATATAAGTAATTAATTATGATTACCATTGCAACCCGTTTTTTTTTTTGTTATTAATAAATATGACTGCTCTTGGATTTTTCCACGCTCCTGTGATTCCTCTGGTGTTGCAAGAGAATGTGGGCGGCGGTGGTCACTTAGCACCAGGTGACCCGTACGCTCGTTTGTCCTCCTATTCCATAAATAAAAAAGTATACTAGCATATAGATAAACAATTCTCGCGAGGGAGAAGAACATCTCACAATAGGTAAGCGAATATATTGTTACTGTAACTGATTTTGATCGACATCTCGTAAAAAGTCAGCCACGCTTGGCAGTAGCTCCTTAGTATTTTGAACATTAAACCACTAGCTAACACATAATAGTGACAAATCAAAATTGGTCACGTATTATCGTGCTGTCAGGTCGTCGATACGATAGTATATACTAAGTCTATGGTTCCAACAATACATGTTTCAACATCTAAACGATACAAACTTAGAGAATTGCAGAATTTGATTTGAATAATAGATTGTTAAAAGTTATCTTGTTATCCACCCTTTATAAATAAAATACATTTTACAATAACATTATTTTGTCTACATTCAGATGTAGAAAACGACCCACGATTTCAAATGTCTGAATATTCGCAGAAAATGATCTATATTTTTCCTGTAGACCCGTAGGATATAGTATCTTCATATTTATTTATTATACTATTTAATATTGTTTTTTGGTCTAAATAATATCATGTTAATTATGATCATTTAAAAGTGCTGTCCATTTGGATTTGCATCTTGTCAAATTATCGTAAAGATTAGTTGATTAAAGTCCACTGAACGTAATATGCACCATGCACCCCAGCTCGATCGCTCTGTGAACGGCTGGATCACTTGGCGTTGTAAATAACATTTAAATAGTATAGTATATACGCAAAGTATTTAAAAATTTTCAGGTAGAACATCTTGGCGATATATAGACCGACGGTGCACATAAGTGGAAAAAGACGGTGCGGTGGGGAAGTAGACGGGGTCAGCACTTCTGAATTATAGCGAGGGGCAGGCGATTATAATAATATAATTTAGTTTCAGTTTTCTTACATAAATTGAAATTATATTTTATTAATAATAATAAAATATAATTTCAATTTTTTTTTAATGTTGTCGCTCTTGAGTACTTGGGTATACGTGTTTTAATAATATGTTCTCGTTACTATACAGTTTGTATATTCATCAAAATATTATTTTACATCTATTCTAGATTAGGTTTCAATATTCCATTCAATATAATGATATTGACACGGTTAAACACAAATTATCTTGCCCCAAACAAGGCATAGCCTGTACTATGAGTACAAGACAACGATATATTTAATACTTACTTAAACATACATAAATACACATAAACATCCATGACTCGGAAATAAACATCCATATTCATCATATAAATGATTGCACCTACCAGGATTCAAACCCGGGACCTCGGCTATATGGGTCGTATTATATATAGCTATACATAGGCTGCACTAAAAGTATCGGGAATGGAATATATAAAATATTTTTAATTGAAAACTCCTTGGTTTTAAAAATCGAATACCATTTATTTATTTCAAAAAAGATTCTTGGTCTTGTCACAAGGTCTTGTCAAACTTGTTTAGTCGTTGAGAAAATGGAATTGACTCGAGAAAATTCTAGAGCGATGATTTATTATGACTTTCGAAGTGGTTTAACATATAAACAGTGTGTTGACCGGATGATTTCTGCATTTGGTGATGAAGCCCCATCCAAAACCACAATTTATCTCTGGTTTGCTGAATTTCGACGTGGACGTGTCAAGCTCAATGATGATCCCCGTCAAGGTCGTCCAAAAACTGCAGTCACCAAAGAAAACGTTGATGCTGTGCGTTAGCTGATTGAAGAAGATCGACATGTGTCATACCGCGAAATTCAGGCAACTTTAGACATTGGCATGAGTCAAATACAAATAATCTAGCATGAACAATTAGGTGTAAAAAAGTTGTTTTCCCGATGGATACCGCAATTGCTCTGTGAAGAGCAAAAAGCGGCTCGCGTTACTTGGTGCGTCAGAACTCTCGAAAGATTCCACGCAGGATCCTCAAATGCTGTATACAACATCGTTTCAGGTGACGAATCCTGGATATACGCGTACGAACCCGAAAAAAAAAAACAGTCACGAGTGTGGGTGTTCGAAAATGAGTTAAAGCCAACAAAAATTGTTCGTTCACGGAGTGTTGCAAAAAAAATTGTGGCCACGTTTGTCTCTAAAACAGGCCATGCGACTATTCCTCTTGAGGCACAAAGAACGGTTAATGCAGAATGGTATGCTAGCATTTGTTTACCACAGGTCGTTTCTGAACTCCGTAAAGAGAACTGCAACCGCCGCATCATCCACCATCACGCCAATGCGAGTTCTCACACCGCGCACAGAACAAAAGAGTTTTTAGAGCAAGAAAACATAGAATTATTAGACCATCCGCCGTACAGCCCCGATCTAAGCCCTAATGATTTCTATACTTTCCCTAAAATAAAGAATAAATTTAGCGTGGTCAGAGATTTTCATCACCTGAAGAAGCTATGGACGCCTACAAAACGGCCATTTTGGAGACCCCAACTTCCGAATGGAATGGTTGCTTCAATGATTGGTTCCATCGTATGGAAAAATGTGTCAAATTTCGCGGAGAATACTTCGAAAAGCAGTAAATACTTTTTTAAATAGTAATGTTGTGTCACTTCCTTGATTCCCGAAATTTTCAGTGCCGCCCTCGTATTCTTCGATGCATGGTACTATCGAAAACTTTGACAGAATTAGGAGGTAGTATCATTAAAACTGTGAGCGTCTTTACCGTTTGTTTATGCTAATCGAGTTGACAAGTAGCAAAGCTTTGATTACGCTAGCCCATGCCATACGATACGCCCCCGTTTACTTTGGACAGCTTTTAATAAATTCAGCTTCAGGAGCGGACGAAAGTAAATTAATTGAAATTGAGGCAATTAAATTACTGAGTAACATCCATACTATCATACTTTATTCATACTTGAAGTCATTCGTTTGAATTTAGTATAATTATAGGCCGAAAGAAATGTGAAAAATTTGGAGTTTGGAATGTGATTAAAGTTATGTTTCTAATTAGCCTGAAACATATTTACCGATTGCTGTTAAAATAAATTGATATGCTTAATTACTCCGTATCAGACTCCAGCAATCCCCCAATTGGCTCGTTATTTTATAAGGCTGTGAAGCATAAACCTTATTAGAACAATTACGTAAAAAGATTAAAGCCTTCTAAATGTAGACGTTTCGTAGGATGCTCCGCATAAGTTGGATGGCTATAGTGTCTAACGCAGAGGTGGTCCGAATGCAGAAGAAAATCAAGTTAGTCTGAACTATCGAACAGAGTAAGATCTCGTACCTCGGTCATATACTACGCAAAGATAGGTACTACCTGCTGAAATTATTTTGACGGGGGAAATTGCTCATAAAGATGTTGGAAGAAGAAAGAAGTCTTGTCTCAGAAATATAAGGGAGTCGACTGGCATTACGACAGTCCAAGAACTATTCCGCCTAGCCATGGAGAAAAAGAAGTTTAAAAAACTGTCTGCTGACCTCCAGTAATGGAGAGGCACGTGAAGAAGAAGAAGATGCTTAGTTAGAAAAAAAAAACAATATTTATGACCAGTCTTTAAGACCACATGATATAAGTGCAAACCTTATCAAGGCTATGTCAATAAAATTAAATGCCACTACCGTCATCATCACACTTCTATACTTAGATTATTCTAACGTTAATAGTCGACCCGGTATAACTAATGTCAAGTGTGGCTGACCGTTTACTGCTACTTACTCGTCAATCAGAATTGGTTACACTACAGGTTATTGTACCCTAGTACTTTGTATATTCTCCGCCCCTCTAGGCACTACGCGCAAAGTGTCTCGACACAAAACGGCACAAAGATGTATGAATAACTGATACCGACATATTTGCGACTCTTGCTGTCTTCGGCAGTTGAAGCAACAGCCCCAACACCAACTGAATTGGCTTGTACATGAGAAAGAGCCCGAGTGTGAACGCGAGTCATCAAACATTAATTAATTTTAATAATAAAATCTTTTCTGGATTTATTTAATTTCTCACTTTGAATAACTTGTCGAGACGTCAACGTCGTCTTATAATTACTTTCTCGTTTTCTAAGCCAAGATGAATATAATTTAATTGCTTATGCATTGAAAAAGAAATTATGAAAATGAGTTTTAGTAAGCAAATAGCAGGATGAATGTAAAGGTACTTAAATCTTTTGAGGAAAACACATGCCTTTTTAAAAGCTACAGAAGTGTTTAAGGGTTAGACACATGAGAGTGTAATAATTAAAATTATTAATGACTAATAATTAATCGTGCCACTAGTAATAGTATCAAGACAGTAATACATTAACGTCTTACATTAGAAATAAAGGAATATTGGAATTTTCACGATAACTGTAAGCGAAAAATGCAATGGTTGACCCCAGGTTAAACGCCGCAACAGTGTCCTAAAGCAAAGCTTACCAATAAAAAGATAATGGTAACTGTTTGGTGGTCTCAGCATGGTGTTATTCACTATAGTTTTCTCTGATCATGTCCAGAAATAACGGCAGATGTCTACTACGCCTAACTCTGACACAAGACTCTGAAACAAGACTTCATACAGCACAAGAAACCGTTTTAACTCTATTGGAAACTGCAATTAGAAACCATTCTTCACCCTCCGTTTTCGCCAGACCTTGCTCCAACTCCTACCATTTTATTCGTGATTTGGACAATTTTTTACATGATAAAAAGTTTTCTACTCAGGAGGCAGTACAAAATGCTTTCACAGTTCTATCCCAAAGGCACAAATGGTCTTCCTATTAGATAGCAGCAATGTATAATGTGTGGTAACTATTTCGATTAAATAAATATTTTCAATAAAAAGGTGTATTTAAATTTTTCAGTATAAAATCGGCAATTTCATACTTTAAACGCTACTATTATGATGGTCGGTAATCACAATAATCGCTGTCATAATTTATAATCGCATCCAACAAATCCAATTTCATAAAAAAAACTCAGACTCAACTCAGATAAAATAAAATTGTATTTAGTTAGCCCGGCACATTTAAAGGAAATTAAATTAAGCATACCGTTAGTATTTTGATAAAGTTCGTGTAAGTAGGCGATCTCACGCAAACTAAACGTGAAACAATTTGTTGTAGTTAAAATATTGTCCGCTTCAAGTGCTCGGACACGGCCTACTTAGCTTTGAATCACAACCGCACATGCCAAGGATTCTAACTAAATATTTCCATTATATTTAATGGAATGGTATAAGAAAAATCTTAGAATAGCTATCTTTGTTTATTTAAGATTATATTTTACAGCATGTTAAAATTATTTCTAGGGAATATCTACTAGTTTTTTTGTATTTTACAATAAATTTAATGAGAGCTTGGAGAAATTGATCGTAGTTGGGAACACCAGATGGACTGACCAAATAAAAGACTCCAGGTCCCCGAGGTTTAGCTCCGTCGTCAGACATGCAAATATTCCAGGGGTTTTGTTTTGTAATTATTATTATAAACTAACACAAATCAATAATTAGTGCTACATTTAAATTGACCAACGTAAAGCCATACCTACAATACATAATTACACTCCAAGAACATTTAAAACAAAATTTTTGCGTTGATAACTTACGTGTCGGCCATTTTAATAAATATCTTTCATGGTTGTTAGCAATTCTAAAAAATCTCGGGATATAAAGACCGGCGGGATAAAGTGTCTTTTTTGTTTAACTTATAAATTAAAATTTGATTTGGTTAAAATTAACCGAAATCAGACGTGACAACAGCAGCAAAAAAATGTTTTCCTAGATTGTTTAATACATTGTTCCGTAGAACTTTGATAAAGTATAAAGTAAATAAAAGTAAAAATACTGCATAACTACGTAAAATACATCAAATAAGATATGACCTGTTTTGAAGTAACAGCAATACAACAGAGAGCTAATTTTGCTAAGGCGAGATAATAAGGTAGATAGTAGCCGGATTTCTGTTGAAGTACTTAAAAATAAATACCATAATAATCTTATCAATCTATATTGTTATTATGTGCAAATTATTATGGCATTTTGTTGTTTGATGAAAAAAGCATATTATATATGTGGTATAAAATATCCATAGTTTTCTGAACTTCTTCAATCGTAAATGAAAAGTAATCTTTATTATATATAAATCCAGTGTCCTGATGTTTTTTACCAGTGAACTCCTAAACTTATGAACGGATTTTAATGTGGATTACTTAATAGAGTGCAGTTTAGTTTAACTTGAGAGATAGGATAGTTTTTATTTCGATTTGGGGTCAAAAATTATTTTTATTTCAAATATTTGTTTTGTATAGACATATTTTCTATGAGAGAATTTATTAACGCACTGTTTGACAGTTCTGTTGTGAAACAATTTCATTATAACAACAGAGAGCATATTTTACGAAATAATTCTTAAAAAGAAGTATTTTATTTATTATGTACAGAAGAACGTCTGTCGGGTCAGCTAGTTACAGTATAAATAGTTTTGAGTTATTTGTACGCCCTTTCATATATTTAATAATTAATATAATGAGTGTAATAAGTTTAATCCGACAGATATTATCTTGATAAATGTCATTAATGTGTTTTGACGGAGTACGCTTGGTTTTCACCATGATTTTAATTACGTAGTTTATAAAAGCTCGTAATGAACTCAGCGCCTCTACGTGTTATAATTACATTATCTTATTTCGGAAATTTAATATTTGATAGTAGTTTTGCTATACTAAAATAATTAACACAAGCCACAACGGCTTACTTTGTTGATTATAAAATGAATGCAGGTTGTAGATCAAACGTTGATGGAAATTTATTTTCTACAAATGTTGGTATAAAATACTAACTTACTTTTAATATGCTGAATTGGTGAAAAGATGAACTCCAAATAGCTAAGTTAAGATAAATATTACCATAGGAAATTTAAGTTAGTTATATTACCATAGGAAGAACATTTATTGCAATACTATTTAAGCAGGAAAAGTGTGGTTGGTCAATCACAGAAACTAATTCGCTGTGAAGCGATCGAGATTTGCACCAATATGTTCATGAATATATCTAAAATATCATGCATATACAATAGTATGCTGTTTGCTACTTTAACAGTAGGTCAATCGATTTAAATGTGTAGAAGAAAATATTTTTTACTTAAATAAAATTTTTGTTAGCGGGATTCTACAAATATGACAAATGTCATCGTGGAAATAATTGAATCTGGTATAAATGAAAAACATTATTTCTTCGAATGAATATTCATTCATATTGTTATCGTTCTACGCCTTCATATCATGCGTTAGATTGAGAACCATTTTTACATGGAAGATTTTTATGCTATGAACATTCTCACAACTCAGAACAAACTGTCGTTCCAGTAACACATCAAATATGATATTTTTAACGTGGTTCAACCGACCTTCTAATTTTTTTGGCAAACCGAGTATTTACATACACTGCAACAGAAACGGAAGTGGTTCAAAGGTGACCAACAACGACCTTAAGTTGAACAGCTTGTCACTGTTCCAGAACATAACTTACCTCTTAATGAATTGTGTTTAGGGCGTATTGTCGAAGTTCATCCTGGTAACTATAATATTATTTGCGTTGTAACGGTAAAACCTCCAAAGCGTGTACTTAAAAGACCCACCGTGAAGCTTTTCCCTTTAAGTACCTCTCAATTAAAACTATATAAAAAGATATATTTATTTTAAAATAGTATTTAGAGAAAAGCAACCTTGTCTTATGTATTTCCTTTTAAGTTAGGTTATCAATGCAGATATTTTAGTCTAGCTAGGATATATACTAATTTACATTCAAGTTGCTAGTTTATTGTTTTTTTCTATGTAAGTCTATTCTAGTCACTGTCTGAGTTATTGGATCATGGATGCCTAGATGTTGCCGGGCAGTGAATGTCTTGTGAAACCCCTGGATGATTCCAAATGGGGGGAAGTGTTACGGCTTCAGAACAATCCCTTAAACTTGTCCTGAAAACCATAAATGCTCCATTTCAAACTTTCCCTCCTTATATGTACATCCGTGGTAAAAAACTTTCTTAATGGCCACGTGCGTAACCGCATCGTCACTCGTAAAAAATATAGAATTCAAATTCAATATTTTTATTCAAAATAGGATGTGAAATCACTTATTGAAAGTCAAAAAAACTACCACCCATTCCAAAGTGAATGCCTCAGGCCTGAGAAGAATGGGCGCAACAAACTCAGCGGGCTTTTTTTTCCATCAAAAATATGTTTTACAATTAAAGTAACATTGTACAATTAAACTTATTATTTAATAGCCTGAGGGCGGTCGCTCCATTCCCAATCTGTGGTATCATTAAGAAAGTCATTTATGTTATAGTAACCTCACCACACAAACGTTTTTTAACAATTCTTTTGAATAACGTAATACTTTTGTTTTGAACAATTTCTAGGATCGTGTTGTAAAAGCATATACTTCGCCCCACAAAAGACTTACTAACTCGACTTAGCCGAGTAGTAGGCATCATCAGTTTATGTCTGTTCCTGGTGTTAACATTATGGTTATGACAGTTTCTGGCAAATTCACTTATGTGCCTATGAACATACATTACATTATCAAGAATATATTGAGAAGCAACAGTCAAGATGTTAATTTCTTTGAATTTTGCTCTCAATGATTCCCTAGGACCTAGGTTATAAATAGCGCGAATAGCCCTCTTCTGCAGCACAAATATTGTATTAATATCGGCAGCGTTGCCCCATAGCAATATACCATAGGACATAAACTAAGGTTTAAGATCAATCAATCGCCCGGAAAACTATGTACGTACCAGTAATAGTGCCGAGTCTACCAGAAAATAAATAGGTTCTCCTATACATCAAGTGTACTGACGTCTGCATTGGATAAAGAGGTGTGCTCCTGCCTGGTGAGTATTCCTTTCAAACCTTCCAGTTCTGTTGCCACTATATTTACCCTTTTTTGAAACTTACTAGGTTTTGATATCCGTTGTTCCGGTGCCTTAGGTAATCTTAAATATATCTAACATATGCACCAACCCTTACACGTGTTCATGTACCAAACATAATATTATGTTATATACACCTGTGGCTTTTATTTGTGAATTTCTCTTCGCGTTAATATTTCCAAAATAATAAAGAAATTACATTTTAAGAAAGTTTGTTTGCTAATATTTTTAAATACTTTACATAAAGAACGGTCCAAACTCAACGTTTACTGCTGAAGGCTTAATAATACAAAATACAACTTTACACACCAAGAAAGCCTCCCTTAAATCTACTCGCGCTCAGGTAAACCGAACGAGCGTTGCGTGACAGCTTAGTATCATTCATAACCTACAAAATAAAGTTTACAGTGCGCCCAAAGAAGTATTTAATGCAATACTGAGCCGAGAAAGTCGTGCTAAAAGCCTAAGCTGTATCTTAAATCCACTTAAACATAAAACTCACCTTGTTCTAAATGTTAATTAGCGTATAACATGTCAAGGCTACTTAATATAAGTTTTTAAGGAATTTAATATGACTTAGTACATCTGCGCTAAGTCTGTAATTAGATATTCAGGAATGAATTATTTATCCAATAACGAAATAAGTGCCAAATTGGAAAAGTGCCTAAAAGTGTTAATTTGAGAAAATGATTTCTGCGGGCCTACCATGAACTCTTATTGCGATTCAATTGACAACCTAAAATGAACTGCTTTGCTATTTCGTACCACGACATGATTAGAGCTATCTAATTTAGGTTGACGTCAAATCAACTAATTAAATCGCAATGATGTCAATTGAATGTCAAAAATTATGTCAATTGAATCACAAACTTATTTAGTTTGTTCATTCATTCGTACCATGGGGTAATATTTTAACCTAAACTGGATAGCTTGTTTGTCAAAGTGAGCGATTCGTAAAAAGTTGCTACTTCCTTAGAGAAAAGTGTATCGTGTTATTAGTAACACTCTATAGGCCCTCTCGTGTATGAACAAATACAACATGGTGACACAAAATTTAAAATGTATGATAGCAATTTCATGAGAATCATAAAAGTTTAATACTAATGACATACATGTAAACAAGCTAGTAAGTCCACATAAAAGATTAAAATATAAATTTTCTAAACTAATGTTGAAAAGAAACAGCCATCTATCTATAGCTGTTATTACAATCGAGCACAGTGAGACAGATTAACAATTTTGCTGAGAAAGTAAATGAGAAAATACCGACGACGATTGAAGTGGAAAAAATAATAAAACAGATTTTCACAGAAGTAATAGTGTCGATTGTTGTCCGAAGACCTTTGTTCATCTGATATAAAAGAAACAGGTTCCAATAATTCGGCCTCTCAGCACATTTTAATTTATACATTTCCAAACCAAGACAAACTATAATAAAGAGACTGTGGCAATACATTGAAATGTCAACTTAGATATACAGGGTGGGCCAAAAGAAGTCATCCGATGTTGTTTGGCTCTCTTTTTTTTTCTAAATGAAAAACTTCGATTCTGTTTTTTGATTATGTTTATTTGAACCTTTATAATTGTATTGGTCAAGTCCAGGAGATGATATCGGCCAACTGGGCGCCGTCACAATTGATTGCCCTACGGGCTCGTTTTATGACATTTTTCATCACAGCGACTTTGGGCTATAGATTCTCGCACTCGTGTCGAATGTTGTCGTTGGGGGCTTCCAGAGTCTCAGGCTTGTTCACGTAAACACGGGACTTCAAAAAATCCCACAAAAAAGTCTGAAACGGTTTAATCATGCGATCTCGCGGGAAAGTGCAAATCCCCAAAACGAGAGATGAGGCGACCCGGGAACGGAATATCGGTTGTGGCTCACGCAGTGTGCCGATGCTCCGTCCTGTTGGAACCACATGTCCTGCAGGCCTAATTCGTCCAATTGCGGCAGAAAAAACTTGGACAACATGGCCCTATAGCGTGCAGCGTCCACTGTTGTCGTTTGGCCAGGGTCTCGCAAAAAATGGCCCGATGGCTCCTCCAGCATGAACAGCGCACCATGCAGTCACTTTGAGCGGGTGTAATAACTCCTCGTGCATCACTCGTGGATTTTCGGTACCCCAGAATCGATAGTTTTGTTTGTTCACGTAGCCGCTGAGGTGGAAATGAGCCTCATCGCTCATTATGATTTTGGTCGAAAAATCGTCTACTCCTTCCTCGAGATTGAGGGTGGCTTGGGCGTAGGTTACGCGTGTTTGGCGGTCGTCAGGCAGCAGGTGATGCACGGACTGGACTTTGGACGGGAACATGCGCAGGTCTTTGACCAAAATTTGCCTTACGGACGTCCTGCTGATGGCTAATTGCGTGGCACGTCGTCTGGTCGATGTTTTCGGCGACAGCTTGACATCCTCGGCAACAGCGGCGATATTCTCAGAAGAACGGGCCCTGCGGGGCCGACCACTCTTGGCATCGTCTCATGTGGTCCCATACTCTTCAAGGTTGGTGGCCAAACGGCGCAGTGTTTGCACAGTCGGTGTCAGATGACCGAGGAATCAGCGACGGAATTCGCGCTGCGCCAACAACACAGACGAATTGCTACGCAAAAATTAGACACAATTATTTCGCGTTCTTGGGGAGTGTATCGCTCCATGGCTTGTTCACTTGTATTCTGCATCTATCTAGTCCATAAATGTCAAAACAGGTTTGACATTGGCGGCCATTTGCAAAAATGAGAGCATCTTCCAATAGGGTGATTTTTTTTGGCCCGCCTTGTACAAATAAATTAAAAGATTTTACAACGAGTGCACAAAACGAACCATTTTTTATCCGAGACTTTTAGCAGCCCGAGCCGAAGGGGAGGGCTGATAGTAATGTCGAGGATAAAATGGTTTTGTGGACGAGTTATAAACTCTGTTTTTCATTTCGATTGCGAGGATATAAAACATTAGTATAACATGGACATTTTTAACAATTTTAGCAAATTTGAGGAAATGAATAAAAACACGAATAAACAAGACCTGTTTCCCGCCGCTTTTTTTTTAGTCTTACGACACTGATATTAGGCTTGGGCTCCAGACCTATACAGCCTACTATTAAATTAATTTTTTAATTAATTAAATAACCTACTGTATTTTAATTAAAATTTTATTATCTTTTATGTCTTAAAAACACATGAGGCAAATAAATTAAAGTAAATATTATAAAATAACAAATTCTATCTCTGAACTTTTTATTGTGTTTGACTGTATGGCTCATTTTCTTTGCCTTTGTTTGAGTAGATACTTTTGTGCACTTGTGTACAAAAATCGATTTTGTGCAGCCTATATCGTTCACAAATAAGCAATTTCAGAGCATGAGAAGTAAAAAGTTTTTTTATTTCAAAATTGTTTGACTCAGTTTGAAGATTTAAAAGATTTTTTAATTGTAATTGATCATGTTATATACATACACATATTAAAATGTTTATGGCGGCTTGCAATAAATGTAAACAAATGAAACAGTAGAACCATTGATCTGGTTTTAACACATTTATTGAACAAAAGTCAATCCACGATTTATAAGCGGAATTGTCTAGGACTCCGCAAGTATCTACTATGCAAAGTATTAGAAGGTAATATACATCTTATCAAACTGAAGCTTTCGCTTTAGCTGAAGACGTAAATCTTGCTTCTACGACTTCCCACCTGTCGGAGGAATAATTTAGTACCAGTTTAAAGCGCTTTCTCCTAAAAGTATAAACTAGGGGTAGGAAACATTCTCTTGAAAATAAGTACCTAGTCGTTTCTGAATACTAATTAAATCAGTTATTCTTTATTTATGGTTTATAAGCTGGCTTAAGAGAGACGTTGTTCTGTCTATGGACAGACTTATATTATGATATAAACTGGTCTAGTGGGATACAACAAAATATTTAGAATTTACAATAAATTATTTTGTAGAGCAAAGTCTGAACCATAGTATGGTTTATGGTGACCTTATGAGGAAGCTCACTGTCGCTCAGCGGGCAATGTAGAGGGCTATTCTCAGAGTTTCCCTGAGAGATCGAATCAGAAATGAGGAGATCCGTAGGAGAAAAAGAGTAACCGACATAGCCCCGATGGTTGCAAAACTGAAGTGGCAGTGGGCATAGCACATAGCTCGGACGGACAGATGACCGTTGCGGTAGTTAAGTCCTCGAATGGCGACCACGTACCGGAAGACGTAGTGTTGGTATGCCCACCCGCAAGATCTGGTTAGGATCGCCGGAATAGGTTGGATAAGGATAGCGCAGGACCGATCATCATAGCGATCTTTCGGTAGGTGTTGATTAGTCTGAACCAGGTAAAAGGACATCGTGGTTTCAACAGAGGATCACAGCAAAAAGTCTATACCGAATTAAATGATTTTTATGTTGTTTTTCTTTAATTATTATGAAATATTTGCAGAGCAAGGTCTTAAAATATAATTTGGGTACCTGAAATACGCAGTGATTGATTTTCTATAAGTTTAAACTTGATGCTATTTTCTTTATTTATCTGAAGAAATATGAGACAAAAGTTGACACTGACAAATTTCTGTTCTAAGCCGATTTCACAATTAAAAAAAACCTAAGATGGTTTCAATACAGTGTTTACGTTACCTACAAAAGTGCTGCAATTTAAATACAAAAAATTATATTTCGATTTAAGAGTCCGAGTAGGTTATATTTTTTTATCAAAGACTGGATGACATAGTTTCTACTGGACACTGAACCATAACTTTTCAAAAGTCATATTAATTATTTAAAAAACTTTAAAAAGATAAAATGTAGCTTTTCATTAATTTCGACGCCCTTTAATAAACAAACTCAAAAATATATATGAGAGTAATAAGTTTAATTTGAATGAGAGTTTATTTTAATAAATGACGTGAATGAGTATTGACGCGGCACGCACGGTTCTCCACAACATAACCATGGTATTAATTATGATTTTTATAAAAGCTCGTAATCAAATCTGCGACTATGCATGTTATAACGATATTATTTTATGATGGCGATTTATAAGTTACAGAACATACCTTTATCAAACTGCTTATAAATATTAGTTTCACTTTTAAAGATAATCCTATGTTATGACGCCTTGCAATACTAATTAAATAATAATTTCGAATTGAAAATGGAACCATAGATGCATACATGGAAAACTAGTTTCGCTTTTAAAGATAATTCTATGTTAAGACATTCATGGCTTTTAATTGATATCTCAAGGCCTAACATGACGGAAATGTTTATTAATCAAATTTAAAATATATTTTTATAGGATTTTAAATCACTTACTGAACGTTAAAACTACAATGCATTCTACATTTTATGCTTCACACCGGAGAAGAATGCACACAAGCAACTCAGCGGGCTTCTTCTTTTTGAATTGAAAACTTCTTTAGCATTCGTGGGAGGAAAAGAAATAGGAAGCACAAAACAGTGTTTTGGTAGCAGGCAATCATAGTAGAAGAAAATATTGTCTTATGTATAACTCGAGTATACCTTTATATATTCTGACGTAATGCGCACGAATTATTACTACATAGACATCAGGAAAACATAAGTATTGTAGCGATGATAGTAGCTTTCATAGCGATTGAAATCATGTGTCATCCTAGCAATATGTACTAGGACTTCATATGCAGTTTGAAGGTTTATTGTAAATTTTACATCGGATACAGTGATTGCGATGACTGAGTTTTTGGACGTCAAATTTAATTTGAAAACATGCAGCAGTCGCACTGTATCAACAACAAGATCAAAAACAGTAATTGACGCAGTATTTCAAAGATATATTGGGCATATTAAGACCAAAGTATTTATTTCATACTTTAGTAACTATAAGCCTCTTGTATTATTTATCGAAAATGTAAGCTCTGGGTCTGTATAAATCAATGTAATATATGCGAATAAAATGTAAAATAAGTATCAAACATTGTCTCACTATCATCATTACTAAAACCTACAATTATCCTCTTCCCGAAATTATACATTCGTCTCATTATCTTGAAACCAAATTTTTGAAGGTTGTATTGTTTGTTGAACGTGTGAATTGCACACATATTTTTTTTAACTTCATAACAACATGAATTCTTATATATAGCCTAAGTACGATTGTTCCATACCCAATCTGTAGTATGATTGAGAAAGTCATTTATGCTAAAGTTACCTTCATTACATAAACGCTTTTTCACAATTTTTTTTATTTGGTAATAACACATTTGTTTTATAAATTTTCTGGGATCATTTTGTAAATGCATATACATCGCACAATAAAAGACTTACTAAATCGACTTAAATGAGTAGTAGGCATAGCAAGTAAAATGTTTGTTCCTGGTGTTCACAACATGTATTTAGATCCTAAATTTTCCAAATATACTTACTAATTCTCATTCGGATTTTTGCTGCATTGATTGGGCGGATGACGTCCAAATAAACCAAGTAAATAGTTTAGACAAACATTGACTACGACATTTCAGTTTCCCGTTTTACATTTTATAGCAATGCTGTGTTAGTACGAAAAGCGCGGTTGTTCAATCAGTAAATCTAATTTTATTGTGAGTGGAGCCACGAGAAATTTCACCAATTTATTTTATACATACGACTCAAATACTATTCGAGAACAGTTAAATTAGAAAAAATATACATCTATATTAATTAAATATAATCTTTTTTATGATGCAATTTGCAAATTATTTCATAGATATTATATTAAAGTTTTGCTCCGACAGATTTATTTTTTATTTATTTATGGAAGACGCAAAAGAGCGTACGGGACACCTGATGTTAAGTGATCACTGCCACCCTCATTCTCTTGCAACACCAGAGGAATCACAGGAGCGTTGCCGGCCTTTAAGGAAGGTGTACGCGCGTTTTTTGAAGGTACCCATGTCGTATCGCCCCGGAAATACAAGGAAGCTCATTCCATAGCTTAGTGGAAAAAAATTCATTCAAAACCGCGCTGTTGATATTGTAATTTGTGGCGTGTCGTGCGAAGATGGAATTCGGCGGCAGGAATCAGGTTAAAGCAGCATTTTGAAATACTTCCCGCGGTGGAAGATACACAATGAAGCGACGTCTCTACGCAACGCCAAGTGATCTAGCCGAGCACAGAGCACTGGGTCCCCGACAATCACGTAGTTAAATGGTTCGAGCTGATACTGGGGCAAGCCAGACAAGAGATGACGGCCGAATGTGGCTGGACCTGCGCTTTGTAGAGCGCTAGAATGTAGGCCGGCTTGAAGTATTGCCGTACTGTTCAAAGCCAATTTGGTTTTGCGCTCCAGATGACCGCGGAGTTGGCAATCACTCGTTATTTCAAGACCCAGTATTCCGATACTAGGGAGGCTTTTTGGGAAGCGAAACGACAAATGGTTTTTTTTTGTGGTAAACTTGTAAACCCCAGAAGTTTAAACTAAATTATAAGCTTTGGAAAGTCGCGCGAAAGGTCATAGATTGCTATCTTGCCATAGTTTTCTAATTGTTAAGCAAGTAAATTGGTAAATTGAAAGTCAATCACACTAAGACTGTTATAAGATATTTGTATTAAAGAATAAATTATTCGTCTGATAACGTGGAGATTATGAAGCCATATTGAAATAGTGCCTTAACTTCTCTATTTGCTTTATGTTTGTCATGCTTATGGCTTGTTAGACTTTTCAATAGCATTCGTAAAATTTCAACATTGTTACTCTTTGTTGTACTCTTATCTTATGTATGTATTTCTTTTTGACAAACTGAAATTATAATATCATGGTTGAATGAACTGAACTAGCTTTAAAGATTTTGGTAAGGATATATGTAAGCTCTATGCCTCAAGAGTAGTTAGGATTTCAATAGGTTGAACTTGTTTTCTTAAATAGGAATTTATTATGCTTTTCCTTTACAAAAGAGAGAATATGACTTGATTTGATTATTGGTCGTCTTGTCAATTCATTTCAGTATTTTTAACTAAGAAATAATAGATAATAAATATAATAATAAATATAATTAGATATAAAATATAACAATAGATTTGTATTACAATGCAGGAAGTCAAAATATCTTCCGCGAATAGTGTTTTTTTTTTTTAATTTTTAAAATTAATCAAAAAATATTCTTAACCTACTTCAGTAATTCAATTTGAGTACGTTCATCAAAGATGCAAGTTGAATATTCTATTGGTTTTTAATCAGTGAGGGTATTGCCATTTTTTGCGAAACTGTAGTTGATGTGAAGATGCACAAAGAGGCGTAATATCTGCACATAAAATGTACTCGTATGAAATAATAAAAACTATGTAGGTACATAGCGCGGTATGTGCGCTCAACACACAAATTTTACTTGCAAATTGCTTATATATCGATATTGGATGCCGGGCTAGCCGGCTACTAGCCTCTACTGACCAGCAGAGTCAGCCAATATGCATAATAATAAAATTGTCATTTGAGTACATTTAATATGTAGCGACAATTTTAAATTTGAATGAATATTGTAGCAGTTTGTGTTGTTATTATTATTATTTTATTAATATTTTATTTTAACTGCGGAGTTTTTTGGGGATTCGATTGCTTGGGTCGTGTTGTATTTACTCTATACCTTGGTTGTTTACCTTAATTTCTGATCGTATTTTCAAAGCTATAGGCATATGATGGTCTTTGTTATCTGGGGGAGTTCCTTACAGCCTTGAAAAATATGACAGCTTTTTTATATTTTAATTTTCTCTTTTCTTTAAAATTTATACATAGATATAGTTTTGGAAAATATTATAGTTAGTAAAAATTGTCAACAGTATGGGGCCTAAATGAGAGCCTTGGGGAACGCCAGAAAGTTGATTAATTCATTGGATAACAACTATATTTAGATATCCTGATGTCTCTTGGTCTTTGCAGTTGATTGGATTTTTTTAAAATCAAAATAATTGACACTGTAAGAATCGACTTGTGGTTTATTCAAGGGAAAAATTTGTTTAGGATCGTTTACCTGAACAATCCATTATGTGTTTTGAGTTTTCGATTATCGGCTCGATTCGAAATTATGCGTACGGGTCACCTGATGTTAAGTGATCACCGCCGCCCACATTCTCTTGCAACACCAGAGGAATCACAAGAGCGTTGCCGGCCGTTTTTTCATTTTAAGGAATTTATTTAATTTTTTAATTGTATTTTCATCTGTCTGGCTATTTATCAGTGTGTATATCATAGTATTATTAATTACAAGTATTTTTTAACACTATTAAAATAATTATAATTAAAGTAATATAAATCGTGTAGTGTATCGATACGTATGCGTTTCGCTATTTTTTAGTATTCTGTTTACCTTAGTTCGGAAATAAGACCAAAGTTTTAAGAATATTTTATTACCATCGGTACTTGATACCCGTTCAAATTATTAGGGAAATCGGATTTCTTCAAGACAATGAATACAATGACGAAAAATTTCCTTAATGTGGTTGGAGGTGTTCAATTAATTTTCGACATAGACCCCTCTTTGCATTTCATCCAACGATTCTAAAGACTTGATCTCTATAATGATTTTTCTCAAGACCCTCAAAATAGCCACATATTCCATCTATTACTATGTCATTGTTCTGAAATCGTTTCCCAGCTAAAATTTTTTTGTGTTTGGGAGACGGATGGAATTCTGAAAACGCCAGATAATGGGAAGCCGAGTGTGGATGCAAATCAAAGTGAAAGTTGCATGAGGACGCTAGTTAATTCTTTATTTATACTTCCCCATATTATGTTTTGTTCTCAATTATATTGCGTCTCCTCTTTTTTCGAAGAACCAAAGAACTATTCTTAATTCTTTTACCTATTGTTCTAAAACTTAAAGTCCCCCTATTGTTAATTAGTGTTATATTGTCTTATTCTCTGTCTGAACGTCTTTAAAAATTATATTCACTTTAAGAAATACCTCTCTTAACTAGCACTGACATACTTTTGTCGACAGATGTGGGTCATATAAACAACATTTACGTTTTCAGGTAAAGAGAAAGCATGAAAGAATGTTTCATAAGATATAATAATAAGTGTTTAAGTTTAAAATTGCCGCTTTGGCATACTCGCTACTGTAGAATAAAATATAACATTAGATTACAGCTAAATTAATATTGTAGATTTAAAAAAGTATTATATTATCCTGCTAGAGGCAAGCTCCTTTGCACCGGAAGCCGGCTAGATTGTGGGTACCACAAAGGCACCAATTTCTGCCGTGAAGCAGTGATGTGTAAGCATTACTGTGTTTCGGTCTGAAGGGCGCCGTAGCTAGTGAAATTATTCTGCAAATGAGATTTGACATCTTACGTCTCAAGGTGACGAGCGCAGTTGTAGTGCCGTTCAGAATTTTTGGATTTTTCAATAATCTTACCATCAGCTGAACGTCCTGCTCGTCTCGTCCGTTATTTTCAAAAATTGGATTGTAGGACTCTCAATTGTTTTACTGCTTTAAAAGTAAGGATGGATACTTTGAAGGTTAAAGTAATTTTTGAAAATGAGTTCTGTCGTGAAACTAACGCAGCTCAAAACAGTGCAGTGTTCAGAGAGGATAAGGCTAATGAACGTACCGTTTTTTTTTTCTGTTTTATCGCTTCCATGGAGGAAACTTGGACTTGAAGAATGGATACGAGCAAAACTTGCTCCTTAAATAATGATGAACTGAATGTGATACTAGAATCAGATTCACAACAAACTACCAAGGAATTAGTGGCGTTGTTTTTTGTGAGCATACCTATAATATTCACCCATTTTAATGGAATCAATAGGTTGGAAAATGGGTTTTTAAGTGACCTTTAAAGAGAAGGACACGGTGAAACTTGACAAACTATGTAGAATCAGCACAGAAATTAAGTGATTTTAGTTGGAAGTGTCGAATTGTGATATATGTTTGTAAGTGTATCTACACGATAATCGTCTGGACCTCGAAATAGGTGTGAAAGATAACGAAACTCGCAGTATGACATTATTACATTATTCACCAAATTAGCTTCATTTTTTTTTATGAAAATAAGGGACCAAACGAGAAGGACGTTTAGCTGATGGTAACTGATACGCTGAGACTGATGATGAACTGATACCTTGAGACATAAGATAACAAGTCTCATTTGCCCATTAATTTCACTAGCTACGGCGCCCTTCAGACTGGAACACAGTAGTGCGTATACATTTCTGCTTCACGGCAGAAATAGGCGCCGTTGTGGTACCCATAATCTAGCGGGCATAGTATGCAAAAGAAGAAACAGTTTTTACTGTCCGGGCCTACATTTCGGAACTCCAGACATCTTTCGTATTTACCAAATCCCCAAAAGTCCATCCAATTTCTCTATTTCCACATTCTGGATAATTATTTACATGGTACAAAATTCTTCGAAGCAACATAAAATTCCAAACCAGAATTTTTTTAAATCAGGTCTCCAGAGTTCTACATTAATTGCATAAATAACCTTCCCTTGTTTGATTTTTTATTGTATCATTGTAGTATTTTGATTGACTAACGCAAGTGTTTCACATTTAAATAAAATACTTTTTAAATGATTGTATTTTTTACATAAGTTATATGCGTAAAAATAACATTTTTCTTAAGTTTTTTGTTACCTACCCTGATCGATTGATCCAAATTAAAATCCAAACGACACATACCTAAAAATACAATATTGCCAGTTACTTTTGCCAAAAACCATCTGTCTTCAGAAAATACTAGTGAGGTGTAAGTATCGTGCAAATAGCTATATTACTGTCAGAAATTACGACGACTTGTTACATGAAGTAGGACTACATATTATAATTTGTACATCTAGTACCAAACTAAAGATTATATTATGCAATAAATTCTAGTTAGTTTTAAAGCGTATACATCTTAATAATAGTTTTATGTAAAATGTGAAAACTTTTAAGTAGCCATCAATAATTTCAACTATTTCATGTCGTTATCTTTAGTTGTTCGTTAACTGTAAGTTTCCCAAATAATTATAAAATAAAAATACCAACTCCAAGGCACCACCATCCACACACTCCACCTCCACCAAATGGCGCTAAACTTCACAATGACAACTATGATAAATACTATCTAGACTAGTGTCAACGGCAACCCCCCAGAAAATTTACTTCTGCAATGGTCTAGAAACGTCGAGTTAAATAAAAAATTATAAGAAATATAACTATTACAAAGTATTTGATTTATGTTAATTTTATCAGCTTTATTTTGTTTTTAAAGTCATCTGTAGATCATTGATTCGACTATTTCGCTATTTGCCGCTTTCAGTCCAAAGCAAATGGATTATCTAGGTAAATTTGTCGGGCGTCATAAATTTTGCGCGAACATTCCAAATAGAAAAATGTTGTTTGAATAAAATACGAGTGGCATTATCTGACTTTGTGATGTTCAAAATATAGCAGAGAATCTAATAGTAAAAGCTTTTATTATTTTAAACGCCCCAAAACTTGGAATTGTTTCAATTCGAAATCAGGGGCTTAAAAGCGACGATGAATACGACGATATATCTCCAATAGTTCTTCTATTCTGAATAAAAATTCGTCTACCTTTTATCAAATAATCGAATCTTAATAAAACGTTTAAAAGCAAACTAATATATTCAAAATTATCAGATTTAGTTTTGATTCCGGTTTTACATTTGTCTGACCATTTTATTTTATTGTGAATTTATGCTAGTAAGGTAGTCATCACTTTCTTTCAATGAATCAATAGCAGCTTGATAGGAAAGGAATTCTGATCTAGATTATATGAGAGTTAGTCGTCAGCTTTTATAGAGTCTAAAAAGTCAAAGGCGAGCGTGGTCAGATCGTGCTTAGTTATTATTACCTAAACCATGCGTTCATGCCGCATGACCAGTTGCAGAGCTTAAAAGAAAAAGGCCTCAATACAGTTTAAAAAACTGTGTTTATAGAAGTTCCATAACAAAGTCATAACAGTCTGTTGTAGTTCTAATTGCACGCGGCTATTCCAATTTTTGATGATCTTCATTAAAGGAATTTGACGAAAGAACGATATAAGAACGGCAAATCCGTACCAACCATTTACTATAATGAAATTGTTTATATATCTCTTTATGAGAAGTGTTTGTGAAAATTATTTTCAGTATAAATCATTGCACTTCTTCTTATATTATTGAGTTACTAATACCACAGAGTAGGGATAAAGATACGAATTTCCGTCGTCCACAACAGGACAAAGGCTTTCGTCAAAGATATGCCGGCGATCTTGACCAAGACTTAGGAATAAAATGATGATAATATTTCATCCAGGCAACCTTAGCGATTTATCTGACCCAAAGTCTTACCCCCTTATTCATAATGGTCCGCTATCTTTAAACAGCCGCTAAGGAGTGTTTTTTCTCATTCTGACTTATGTCAATAGAAGAAGACAGAGTGAGAATTATATACAAATAATTCTTTTTTTTCTATTTATTGGTATGTCTTTTTCGCAACAGCCCGTAAAGTCCCTTTTAGAATAAATTGCACAATCTTCATAATAATGTGGGCACAATAGTGGGAAATTTTTATTTAAAAAATTTTAAAATTAAAATCGTGTTATGAATTATATTAGAGCAACTACTGTCATTATGAATGATATTGATTCAACTATTGACTTTACTACTCTTTGTATCAAACTGTGTGTTTAGATTTACACATTTTTTTGGGTGTATATTTGATTATTTTCATTATATTTATATTAAAAGAGCCGAGAAAGCCGTAACAGATATAAGGTAGTCCTTTTCAAAGATGTTTTAGATACTTATAATTTTTATATATTAGCATTTGTTTACAAAATACTACTCGAAAAATATTCACAAAAGTACCTTCATTGCGCTCCAAGTAATAATAATCAATAAATTTAATAAATACGAATTTTATTTAAATATTCATGCAGATTTTTACTTAGCGCGATTCCGAAATGAGAACAAAATGACAGAGAAAAACTATATTCTTTAAATAATAAGGGCTAAATGTAGCACTAGATATATAATATCCATACAAAATAAACTTATAGAAGAGAAATCCATATGAGATTGTTATCTCATAATCGAAGTTTTCTTGTTATCCAGCTTTTTGAAATAAGTAGTTGATGTAAAATTATTATGACTACGTTTCGATTTCCAGATCTAACGACTTAAAGTCTCGATTTTGTATTTATAACGGTTTTCCTAATGTTTATTGTTTAGTCTACACATTACAGTCGCATCAAATTTACTTTCCTCAGACTTTGTATGTCTTTGATTATAAATAATTGACCTTGATAACGTTTAAGAAAATGTATTGAAGTAGGCGTTACTTTGCGGAAATCCATAGTTATCTGACTCGTACCAGAGTTTGGTGAGTCATCATCTTCTGAGGATGCCTCGTGTAGAGGTGAAACACGTGACGAATTGTTGAAAGACAAATATTGGCGGAATTAACACTAAAGAAAACTCAAAACATTTGGATACTTGATAACGTTGTCAACACAATTATAGTAAGCTAGCTGACCCGACAGACATTGTTTTTCCAAATAAATAAATTTTTGCGTTCAGCCGTTTTTCTCCTACTTCTTTTTATTTTAAGTTTCTTATCAGCCTATGACACTCATAAGAAATGTGGCTTTCTTTTGGTACCAGAATTTTCAAAATCGGTAAAGTTGTTCCAGAGATTATCCCCTAGAAAATTATGATAGAAAGTATTTTCTTTTACGTCAATATTTCATACTATCAAATCGCGGGCTTTTTGTAGGGCAATTTAAGATAACCATTTCCATTATACACTCACACTAAATCTTTATAAAGTATAGCCTATATGTTATTCTGTTGTGTAAGCTATGTTATTGTAAGGTTTCATTAAAATCCATTCAGTAGTTTTTCCGTGAAAGAGTAACAAAAATACATCCATACATTCTTACAAACTGTCGCGTTTTTACAATTAGTAGAATGACGTAGATAGGTCACAAAAAATTCAACACGAGAAATGATAAATATAAGGTTACCTCTATTCTTTCACTCGAGAAGTTGAATGGAGATTAATTTATAACATTCGCTAAGGAAACATTGCCAGCAGCGGAAAGCTCTCTATTAGGGCGGACGGGCGGAGAATAGTACGATTAATTATAATTTCTTTTAACTTGCGGTCATCAGGGGACCGTAGGGGTACCTTGTTACGACTTGTCTTGTAATAATAAATGCTCAGAATCTCATTACTTTTACACCATTCTAATATTTACATTTATCTTTTCTACACTATCTTTTTTACACTATTGGTTTACTCGAGTTTGGTCTTAAGATTTCTATGAAGAAATAATATGAACTTTAAGCATAACTGACGGTTATAATAAATTTAACTGTAGTAGCGAAAGTTGGGTCTTATACTGTAGAAATCAAAGTAGGGGCTTTTTATATAAAAGGATGTTTACCACATGCAATAGGCTCATGTGATAGAATTGGTGAGGCAACCGCCAATGAACATCCGCAAAAGTTGCGTTACCGGCCCTTAAGGTGGGAATTTGGCGCCTTTTTGAGTGAAGTTCTGTCTCGCCTCACTGCGTACACCAAGCTTTTTAGAGGCTAGTTTGGCCTTCTCTTTCAAGTGAACACATATCTGAACGTCGTCCTGTCATCTGATATATATAACTATGAATACTGCTGGAGGATATGCAGAAGAAACAGTACAGGGTATAGAACGGATCCTTGCGGGACACCATCGTTTATGGGTTTTAAGTTTAATGATTAATTGATACACATTGATTTACCGTCGATAATCTTGATGCTCCGAATGGCCAAAAAGCTGTTGGCCCAGTTGGGTCACAGCCTCTCGGAAAGTCCATAGGATGGCAATATTGAAGCTAACCCTAACGATCGAAGGCCTTCGGTCTGTCCAGACTCACCACCAACGCCTCTCCCTTCTACTTAACCACCAATATAGTCCTATATGCTTTGAGGTCAGTTGTCAATAGAAGGACGCACTCTTTTCATGAGAAAATTCTTCACTACCAATCGTACGGAGTGTTTTAGGGACTTTCAAATTATCATGGCGTTTAGAGCAAGCCGTACTCACTAAAACTGACAATAAATTATAATCCAGCGGATTAAGATCGGGACTAGACGACGGCCAGTCTTCAGCTTTGATGAAGGCCGAAACGTTCGTTTCCAACCAAGACTGCGTAGACCGACTTTTATGAATCAGCACCGATTCTTGCTTATTGAACATGGTGTTGTTAAGAGGCTTCACTACCTTTTCAAGAATGGTATCTTGATACACTTGTGCCGATGATTTGATACCTTTCTCACAAAAGTATGCTAATAGCTCCATAGCTAATACCCCACCAAACCATAACTGAAACCGGATAGTTTCCACGTTGCACTCTGAACAAAAGGCTTTGAACATAAATACAGTATTTATTTTTGTTGCGAACCCCTCACGAAATTAGTCTTCGTACTTTTGGTAGGCTCGCCTCGTTTCGATCAATGCGAAATAGATCTGTTAATAAGGTTTATAAAACATCTCTCCATTTATACTCCGATTGAAATAATAATTAAAGCCGATTTCAAAATCGGTTAACCGTCATATTTAAAACCGCCTCCCAGCCTTGTAGTTCAGCCGCTGCTGTGACACAAGTGCTAGGATTACCATAATAATATTTATAAAATAAAACCAACGATTGTTAGCACAGCTTTCGCTTAAACAGCTCAAATATAATAATTGACGAGGCACTTTGAATATAATGGTTTCCTGCATTCATTATATTTGCATTAATTATAATGTTCAACATTTTTCAAGATTTATTTAAATTGTCCCTTTTCTAAATAACTTGTCGAGACGTCAACGTCGTCTTATAATTACTTTCTCGTTTTGCTAAGCCAAGATGAATATAATTTAATTGCTTATGCATTTAAAAAGAAATTATGAAAATGAGTTTTAGTAAGCAAATAGCAGGATGAATGTAAAGGTACTTAAAGCCTTTAAGGAAAACACATGCCTTTTTAAAAGCTACAGAAGTGTTTAAGGGTTAGACACATGAGAGTGTTATAATTAAAATTATTAAAGAATCGCGCCACTATTAAAGTGACTCGAGACTGTAATACATTACCCTCTTTCTTTAATTTGAAAAGGTCTTTGAAGATCAAGAACGCGTTAAGTAAATAAGTTATGAGTAATTATTGCATTTAACCTATGTTCCAATGTTTTGGTGTAATATAATATTTGCTCTACAGCAACTAACATATGCAGTAGTATGCACAGTATTACAGCAGTATTATTCTTGTATTGCGTATATTTATAGATAGGTCATCAAGAAAGCCACTTGTCCATTAACAAATTACTTTAACATCGTATAAAAAATATTGATTTACAAAGTGAACATACGTGACTTGATTGAGAAAAAGTAAGAAAATGAGCTTGACGTACACGTAATGGTAAGTAATACGTCCTGCCACTTACAATGTAGGTCCGTTCAGGATTGTTGATTGAATCCTATATTATGAGCGGCATCGAAATTTCGCACGTCACTTTGAGACATTACCAATGCAAATGCAGCATCTATAAAATCGGCAAAAATGTCACATTTTTTGTATGTGAGCCTCCTTAAATATTAATTTTATTCTATTTTTGAAGCTTTCCTTTTTATTGCGGCAACAGAAACACATCATCTGTGAAAATTTTAAAAGTTTAACTATCATAATTATTGAGATACAGCCTGGTGACAGATGGTCAGACAGGTGGTCCAACAGTGGGGTTTTTAGTAATAGGGTCCTGTTTTTACCCTTTGGGTAAGATACTCCAAAAAAAATGGAACCCACTGAGTTTCTTGCGCCCGTTCTTCTCAGGTGTAAGGCATATATTTTCAAATGGGTGGTAGATTTGAACGTTTGATACGTGATTTCAAATCCTATTTTGAATAGAAAAATTTGAATTTAAATTAATTAAAAAGTGTACTGTAAATAATATTTCAGAAGATACTAGTATGCATCTCAATAATAAATAATAAAGCAAATACATGATATATATGGTTGTATTATTATTCATGTTTTATTCAAGTACATAAAAATAACTTGTTTCTCATTAATAGCGTTGTAATAGTGCGTTGGTTGGAGACGAAAAATCTGCATTTAAACAGTAAAAAACAAAGTGTTTACGGTTCGTTACACCAAACACAGCGGAGGTACAAACCAACGTACTTATAAATGACCAGAGATTGGAACTTGTGGACACTACGGTCTTCTTGGGTATCACGTTAGATAAAAAGTTCAGTGGGGTCCACATATTGCCCATCTAGCAGATAGAATCAGCTCTGCGGCAAGTTAGTTAGTTAGAAAGATTAGAGAGTACACGAATGTTGCGACCGCTAGATAAGTGTACTTCAGTTATTTTCACAGCATCATGACGTACGGTATTTCAAGTTAGTCGTAAATCCTATCTATACTCCAGCAGTGGAGTATCTAAATGATCGGACAGCCTGGGACTAGATTGTGATTATTTTATAGCGATAGATATGATTGTACAATATTGTATATTTTTATTGAAAAGAGCGCAAAAACAGAATGCTGGGAGAGTTTCTTGCGCCGCTTCTTCTCTCTCAGAGCGCCATTTGTGTCCGAAGCGGTAGTAGTATCTAGTAGTTATTAGAAAAGACATCAAAAAGAATTCTAAAGGAATCACTTTTGAGAAAATAAATGCCTTTGATGCCTTTTTATGCCTTTAGCAGCTGTAAGGATAACTTTACATTTTTCGTATTAGCTATTGTTTACACTTTCAATTTCATCCTATGAATAAACAATACTATTAGTTAGGTACTGTAAATAACATGCTCAACATATTGTTTTTATTGAAAAGGAGGACAAAGAAGCGTACGGGTCATCTGGTGTTAAGTGATCACCGCCGCCCAAATTCTATTGCAACACCAGAGGAATCACAGAAGCGTTGCCTGCCTTTAAGGACGCGTTTTTTTAAGGTATCCATGTCGTATCGTCCCGGAAACACCGTACAAGGAAGCTCAATACACAGCTTTGTAGTACGAGGAAGAAAGCTCCTTGAAAATTGCACTGTGGAGGACCGCCACACATCCAAATGGTGGGGATGATATCCTAATTTGTTGCATGTTGTGCGAAGGTGGAATTCAGTGGCAGGATATTATTAGTTGACCTAGATTTATGACATAATGCATTTGTGTTTTTTTAACAATAAATAAATAATATTAACTTCCTACGTACATTTATTCCTGTATACTTATTATATATTAACCAAGATCTCTGTAAAAAAAATACAAATACGAATAAGCATTACAGAATAAAACATAACATCTAAATATTATATTATAAATGATCACATCCCATCTCAGTCTGTGAAATCGTACCGTCGAACCGGATGTTTTAATGACAAATTCGTTTGTGAAGTGAAACAGACAACCGATATTGATTTACAGCCCTTGATACAGAAATGGAATAAATTGGAATATTAATTCAACACAACAATGGTGGAAGCAAATTAAAGTGTGCCAGATGTCCGTCTCAGATCCCTTCCAAGTGCTTCGGATCTTGTTTTATTCATATTAATATAATATTGTGTTTGGGAAATCAAAACTTATATAACTATGGAAGCGTAAAATTTTCGCTCATTTCAAGACATATTGTGGACAAAACGATGAATTATATTGAGTTGCCAATAGGTTATTTTTTGAAGTGATAACTTCTTATGGGAGGGTAAACCGCTTTGTAACGTAACGCGTTACGGCGCCAGTCTGTCTGGTTTCCTTTTCTCTCACACATACGGCAGCGCTAGGCAGGCTCCTCTTCTCTCACTCTAACCAATTGTTACTTTAATACGATTAAATAATGATACTCATAATGTATATATACAAAATCCTAATGGACATATTCAAGAATTGTAACTATAAATAATACATATTTTATAATCAATAAGATTTATCGGCGCAAACACTACAACACACCTATTATAAAAACGAGAATAATTCAGTTTAACTAATTTTAGTTAAAATTAGTTCATAATTTATCCTTTAATTACATTGTGATGTGATATTATTGTAAAAACAACATGAATTGAAAACACAACTAAATTACTGGGAAGACGTCGGACAATGTGATTATGTTAATATTAATAATATGATATTTTTTGAAAAAACGTTTCACTTGAATCGTTATCTCATAAAAGCACCCAATAGCTTTTTTATTTAAATATTTAGGCCATTTTGAGAACCAGTACTCTAACTGCCGTTCCCAATATACTATCTACAGATAGAGATAAATTACTACCATCTAAAATCAGTAATTAGCTGTCAATAATCTGAAGGTGTCCCAATAAGTCTTTCTTATCGCCTTATATTGGGACGCGTGAATTGCAATTTCCATACAAACTTCTATCGCTGGTAAGCTATACGTCGTCCCATTGACAGACAGCGTGTACGGATAAGGTGAGTTACCGTCGATAAGTTTATTGGGACAGAAAAGTCAACAAGTTTTATCTCAAGTAAGAGATAAACTTAATATTGGGATCGGCCGTAAGCTAAATATTACTATCTTGTCAGTTTGACGTACAATTTTGTTAACATTTATTGCAACACTCTATCGGCACCTAAACCGCGGTTATTCAATCATCGAATCTAATTTGTTGCGAGCAGAGCAATGTGTTTTTTTTTCATTTGTTCGATAACTTCAACTAAAATATCACGCGCGACTGTTTTTGTAAAATCAATGATTGTAACTATATGTGCGAATGCCGTGTCAGATTTCTTTTTTAATAGATTGGTAATATAAGGATTATGTTAAATAGTGGTCAAGTAAGAGTTATGTTATGTAGTGTGAGACTTGATAAGTGAATAATATCAGCCATGTTCTGAATTCGGTAATAAATTGCCATTCTATTCTAATAAACGGAGAGCCGGTTTTTTTCTTTGGTTATTACTGCTAAACGTACTGAACCGATAATTATGCCATAAACAAACTACATTATCACTTCTACAAGAATTATCAAGGGGTTATGAAAAGCTTTTTGCTCTTAATAGTGATTTTCATTATTATAACACTAGAAATAAGGGATTGCTTGTAACTTATTCGAGTAGACTTCATAAGATACATAATAGCTTTAAGGGTAAATGTATACACTTTTTTTAATAAAGTCCCAGTCACAGTTCGGGCATAATCTATTAATAAATTTTAATGTTTTATTAAAAAATGGCTCTGTCGTAAATCCTACTACTCCACATCTAAATATCTAAGTGATCGGACAGCCTGGGACTAGATTATGATTTTTTTATAGTGGTAGAAATGACTGTACGATATTGTATATTTTTATTGAAAAGAGTGCAAAAAAAGAATGCTGGGATAGTTTCTTGCGCTGCTACTTCTCTCTCAGAGCGCCATTTGTTTCCGAAGCGGTAGTAGTATCTAGTATATTAGAAATGACATCAAAAAGAATTCTAAAGAAATAAATTTTGAGAAAATAAATGCCTTTAATGCCTTTTCAATTAACGGCTAAGTTAAAGAAAAAGTCTCTGTTTGTAAGATGTATGTACTTGTATATACCTTTATTAGAAAGGCGTAGACATGTCAATAGTGCGCTGATAGAGTGACTTTATAGCGTCCTAATTGGGACGCATTTGAACAGTGACTAACACACGTATTTACCTTTATGTATTTGTAATGATGGCTAGAACGCATCTTTTTTTATGGAAAATGAAGTAAATGCGATACAAAACATACAATGAAGCGACGTCTCTAAGAAACGCCACGTGATCAAGTCGTTCACAGAGCACTGGGTCCCCGACAATTCGAGCAGCTCTGCGATGTACGCGGTCAAATGGTTCGAGCTAATACTGAGGTGAGCCAGACCAGAGATGGCAGCAAAACTCCATATGCGGCCGGACCTGCTCTTTGTACAGCTCTAGAATGTGGGCCGACTTCCGTACTATATTTATGACGCCCAGCTTTTAAGGTATTGTCGAAGAGCGGTGATACGATAAATGGGGATTTTTACTGGTAAGCGCGCAAACTTGAGTCTTTATGACGTATCCATAATATAATAACTTTAATATAATAAATTACTATCTTCCAATAATTTCAATAACACAAGTCAAAGGCCTTACAAGTTACGATCCTAAATTGTCAACAAATTTTTGCACGGTTAATTCAGTCGTGTTAAAAACAGTTGCGCAATATTGACTCTTGCAACAAATGCAACAAAACGAAATAGAAGCTTCGTTGTTATCCGTTTTCGGTCCAAAGCTAATGGATTATCAAGGTAAATTTTTCAGGAGTGTTAAATATTGTGCAAAAACATCATGTACAAAATGTTCAATAAAATACGAGTGGCATTATCAGACTTTGTCATGTCCAAAAGTTAAAAGTGGAACTGATTGCCGCATCCTTTTATTATTTTCTACGCCGGAATCTTGGAAGTGTTTCAATTCGAAAACAGAATGTTTAAAACTTTTATGGTAATGTAGGAGACATAAAAATGTTTGTTTAATTGAAAAGCTAAGCTAAATCTCTTTTTAAGTTTGTTTTTTATGTGTCTTAGCTAGTTGTTACTTGAAAATTTGTACATCAATGAATTGCGATTTGAAGGCTTTTCTCTTTGTAAGTTAGTTAATTCTAATTAATAAAAGTTAATCTTCTACCTTAAAAAGTTGTAATCCATGTAATACCAAGTAAGGCCTTCTGTTCTAAGTTATTAAGTAATTAGCTAACCTAACAACATCTTATAGTGATCTTATATTTGAAAATGTATGTTTTAAGTAAATGGGTTAACTTGGATGTCACATTACGTTAAGTACTTTTAGAACGAATTTAGAGTTTACAATTATTCCGTTCCATACAGAAATAAATATAAAAGCCCGCTGAGTTTGTTGCGCCCACTCTTCTCATGTCTGAGGCATTCGTTTTGGAATGGGTGATAGTTTTTGACTTTCAATAAGTGATGTCAAATCCTATTTTGAATAAAAATATTTGAATTTGAATAAATACAGGACAAGATAATATAAAGCATGTGAAAAACTTCGTCTCAATCCCTTTCATTTAGCATGTGATCTTAATACAAAACCTTATTCATTATTACGTGGGAGTTGTGTGGAAATGTTAAAAATTTAATCGTATTGAGAGGCGTTACTGGCCGCATTATTGGAACCGGCTACCGTCATATTGAACGGACAGGGATATTGGGTCAACAATTGACTTTATTACTCCCTGTGAAAGCTGTGTAATTTTATTATTCCAATATTGTATGTTTTTTTCTAAATCACTATTATTGTGTGTCTTCTATCGCATTTATCACGGGGAGTGTTCCGAAGAACTGTTTCACCTGATTCCTGCCGCAGAATTCGCACGATACGCCGCAAATTAGGAAATCATCCCCATACGTGTGGTATCTATAGATATGTCTTCATAAATGATATTGAGGTTTCTAATATATATATTTTTTTAAATTGAATAGTTTGCGCAAGAGAAACTTGCAAAGTGGTATAATGTGGCTCCCCCTGTAACTTCTAAAATAAGTGAATGATATAACTAAAAAAAACATATTATGATTTTGAGTAAAGATTTTTTGCCTTTTTCATTTAAATTATTTAATATAATTTTTCTTTCTATACAAATTTTATATTATGTTACTTGCTGCTACGGAACCCTTCATGGGCGAGT
Source organism: Leptidea juvernica (assembly GCA_949711755.1). NCBI lineage: Eukaryota > Metazoa > Arthropoda > Insecta > Lepidoptera > Pieridae > Leptidea > Leptidea juvernica. The sequence goes on along the minus strand of CATIXQ010000016.1, from coordinate 1,539,505 downwards.
CCTAAATTATGGCCGTTTATGTGTTTTCTCAAGATACTAGATAATATCTAATTAATAACATATGTTTTTTTTTTTTTTTATGGAATAGGAGGACAAACGAGCGTACGGGTCACCTGTTGTTAAGTGATCACCGCCGCCCACAATCTCTTGCAACACCAGAGGAATCACAGGAGCGTTGCCGGCCTTTAAGGAAGGTGTACGCGCTTTTTTTGAAGGTACCCATGTCGTATCGTCCCTGAAACACCGCACATGGAAGCTCATTCCACAGCTATGTAGTACGTGGAAGGAAGCTCCTTGAAAACCGCACTGTGGAGGACCGCCACACATCCAGATGGTGAGGATGATATCCTAACTTGTGGCGTGTCGTGCGAAGGTGGAATTCGGCGGCAGGAATCAGGTTAAACAGCTCTTCGGAACACTCCCCGTGATAAATGCGGTAGAAGACACACAATGAAGCGACGTCTCTACGCAACGCCAAGTGATCCAGCCGTTCACAGAGCACTGGGTCTCCGACAATTCGAGCTGCTCTGCGTTACACGCGGTCAAATGGATCGAGCTGATACTGGGGTGCGCCAGACCAGAGATGACAGCAATACTCCATGTGTGGCCGGACCTGCGCTTTGTAGAGCGCTAGTATGTGGGCCGGCTTGAATTATTGCCGTGCTCCATTAATGACGCCCAGTTTCTTTGAAGCCAATTTGGCTTTGCCTTCCAGATGACCACGAAATTGGCAATCGCTCGAGATTTCGAGACCCAGTATTCCGATACTAGGCGCGGCTTTAAGAGAAGTGTTCTCGAAGAGCGGTGATATCTTTATGATTTTTACGTTATTTTAGAGATTATAAGGAATAAATCAATATATGTTTCAATACTATATACGTACACCACACTTAGAGATTCTATTCGTCGAACAAATAAAATTGTCTCCTTTTACCTGGACTTTAGCCGTACATAATGTACTCATTAATTAAAGAAGTAAATAAAACAATGCGATAGAAATCTCGCGCATGTAATGGATTTTCAATATGACTAAAATTTATTTCACGTTCATGTAAGGATCACACAAAAACATTTATATCCTGGAAGAAATTTTACGAAATTTTTCCACACTTTTAGTTCTACTACTATAAGTTCAATGTTATCGATTAGCTGTCTTAAATCCCTAATATGTTATCAATTGAGATGGATCCTATAGATAGCCTCACTTCTGGAGAGTTGCACAAAAGTACCAAGACTTATAGATCATGCATTATTTGAACTTTGAACCTAGCGGTTTTAATCGCTATACTTAACTGGAGATCTAATGTAGACATCAACGCTTTAGCGTTGGGAGAGTAATCTACACAACATTAATACAAAGAACCAAATTAAAGACAATAGGTATACAGAGGAATATACATAGAAAAGTCTTTTGCGGACCATAAAATATTCTCAATACTTGTTTTTATGTTGTATTTCATTTTATGCAAAAAGTCTTCTTTCATACAAAATGTATGGAATGCATATCCTCTCTGTTAGAACAATATCTCGAAAGTAAATCTATAAAAAGGTAGTATTGCATAATGTATTAGTACAAGGGTAGGCAAATCTCTGGTCAGATATAAAATTTACATTGTATGTATTATTTCTTACTAGCTTATGTCCCAACGAAGATTCTGCTCACTTTATGTTTATAGATATATTCTATACATTTTCACTTGTAGAATTATTGTTGTTATATTGGTGTTATCTAGGAATAATTGATTTGTGTCAGATCAAAGATGTCGCTTCCTAACCGAGAGCGTTCACAAGTAATGTATATTACTATATTCTAAACAGACTTGAATGCAAAGAGAAATTATGAAAACAACAATCATTCTTAATTTATTGTCTCTCAGAACTCTTTATCTCAAACATTGTATACAATCATAAATCGTGTAAAGTTTTTACCACTGGAGGCTCCTTTGCACAGGATGCCGGCTAGATTATGTACCACAACGGCGCCTATTTCTGCCGTGAAGCAGTAATGTATAAACAGTACTGTGTTTCGGTCTGAAGGTTGCTGTAGCTAGTGAAATTAGGGAAAATGGGACTTAACATCTGACGTCTCAAGGTGACGAGCGCAATTGTAGTGCCGCTCAGAATTTTTGGGTTTTTCATGAATCCTGAGCGGTACTGCATTGTAATGGGCAGGGCCTACCAATTACCATCAGCTGAACGTCGAACCTGCTCGTCTCGTGCCTTATTTTCATAAAAAATAATCTCATCTTATCATGAAATGTCTAAATAATAGAAAAAAAATAACAGAAAGTGTCAGATTTTAGAACAAATCAAGCATACTTTTTTTTTGGCGAAATACGAACTTCAATAAATTTTTGGATAAAATAACAAAATATATCTTAATAAATTAATTTAACAGGTACCCAAGGCCATGCTAGTAAGTTATACTGAAAAATAAACAATAATTTTAAAGTGCAACTTTAATCACCTATTTATCGTGTGCCTGTCTATTATAATTCGCGGAACGTCTGACCAAGGAATCTAACTAAATTGAAGTCACATAATATTTCAATAAAAGTAGCCAAACCTACTCCTTATATTTTGAGCTCAGTCCATCGAAATCCATTCAGCCGCTGCGGAACAAAAACATTTTAAAAGACAAATTTATATCACGTATATAACTTAATATGTTCTTTAAACATATGCATATAAATTTGGTAAAAATTTTCTCCTTCTTCTTAAAATGCCTCTTTGTTCGTCCGTCAAAAATTTGAATCCGTCCGTATCACCGACGAGACGGAACAATTGTTCGACGGGCTGAATACTCCCAGGAGTTCCTTCTTCACCCAGCGCGTCTATTTCCCTCCATCTTGCCTTTCAGGATGATCTCAAGCAGCTTGTATACGTCACATATTGGTCCCAACTCAGCTTGTTTCCTGGTTTGACAACCAGCATTGGTCTTCCGTTCACTTTAAATATTGATTTAAAATTTTTGTATTATTTTTAATTAATTATTATGTTCGGAAAAATTGTAGCTAGTGAGAAGAACATACAGGAAACTCAAACTAAAAAGTTATAAAGAATAAACTGTATAAATATAAATTATCGTATATCAGTGCATAAACCTTTACAGCTTGAATTCATTGTTTGTGTAAAGATGCTTCGTGAACATGATGGTCGTGATTACTGTCACAATTAGTAATCGCATTATACAATTCAGACAAACCTTAGCAAACCTCATTTAGAGATATAAAATTTATATTTTAAAATATTATAGTGAGACCTATTATCATTCCATCCCCTAGACGAAGTGTACATCCTACGCGTTGCTTATAAACAAATATAATCACAAAACCTCAGAGAGCTGAGCGGCTTGTCCCAAAGGACTTTGCAAATATAAAAGGTTATCTTAGATATCTTTATAAAGAGCTATATTTTATGTTTGCTTTATTATTTGAAAGAGTACATTAATCTTTTTACTAAAAGCTTTATCTAGCATTGTTTTCCATTGTGACAGAGATGGAATTTCAAAGCTTTTCATGGATTTTAGTTCTTAAGCCGTGCGTAGATAGTTACTAGGAGGCACCTTTGCACAGGTTGCCGATTTCTGCCGTGAAGCAGTAATGTGTAAACTTTACTGTATTTCGGTCTGAAGAGCGCCTTAGCTAGTGAAATTACTGGGCAATTGAGACTTATCTTATTGAGTCTCAAGGTGACGAGCGGGGTTGTACAGCTGCTCAAAATTTATTTCAAGAATCCTGTGTTGCACTTCATTGTAATGGACAGGGCGCATCAATTAAGATACAAGAGACCTATGGGGCAATATTTTTAGTATTATAAAGAACAAAATTCATTATAGTTCATAAAATGGGAATAGTAGTTAAGGGTATACATTCAAAATAGATTGAACCGGTAACCCCGATTCCAGGTAAAAAGATAGCGAGTGTTTAATAATCACACAACATGAAGGAGTAATTTACGTAAGTGCCATATAACATCAATTTGTGATAATGTACATCAATCAAGTGAAAATCTTTTCTAGAAATGTTTTGGTCTGGTATGTAAAAGTAAGTATACTTTTTTATTTGACAGATTACAACATTATTTGATGATTAAGAAATTTTAAGCAGACGGGATACTTTTTCTAAATTCATATGTATATAATGAAATGTTTTTTAATATATTATATCACTGTCTGTCTTTTGTTCAGTCTATTCTCACACACACTTGTGCATCCTTTTTTATTATTTATAATAGTAGTGTGCAAGCATTATTGTGTTTCTAATTGTAAGGCGCCATAGCTAGTGAAATTAAGTTGTAATATATGTCTCGACAAGCACAAATGCAGTGCTTTATATGATAATAAGGGACGAGACGAGCAGGCTGTTCAGCTGATGGTAATAGATATGCCCTGACCATTTCAATGCAGTGCCGCTCAGGATTCTTGAAAAGCCCAAAAATTCTGAACGCCACTACAATTGCGCTCGTCACCTTGAGACATAAGATGTCAAGTCTCATTTGCCCAGTAATTTCACTAGCTACGGCGCCCATAAGACCGAAACACAGTTGTGCTTACACATTACTGCCTCACGGCAGAAATAGGCGCCGTTGTGGTACCCCATAATCTAGCCGGCATCCTGTGCAAACGAGCCTCCCACTGGGTTTATCAGAAACCCTGAGTGCTATTGCATTTAAATAGGCAGCGTGTAGCATTTACAATCAGAGGAATGTCTTACCCGTCTAATCATTTTTATCAAAAAAAAAAAACTCCCCAATATATACTCATACTACACAATGAAATGAAGATTTTTCTTCATATTGCAAAGCGTTCAATTCGGACTCAACTAAAAGGATTATTGTATAATTATTGATTATCTATAAAACGAAAATTCAAAACAAAGACTCAATAATGCAATATGCAATATATGGTTATACACACAGACTCGTTTTCTGATCGGAATATACGTATAAACCAGTTATGGTTAGTTAGTTAGTTTATAGTCTGTATAGTAGTTATACTATACAGATATAGTATTTTATCCAAACGTGGAAAATTATGCAATTTTTCCAGAAAGAATCAAACCTACAACCTTTTACTCTATAATTAAAGATGAAAGACCTCTAGAAAATACTTAGTACTAACTTATTTGGATACAATATTATATAGTCTAAGAAATCTGTCAGGATAGTTAAAATATTGGCCGAAATATGAATACGTGACAATGTAATAGTACAAGTAATTACATGAGTCATATTAATTTAAAGAACAATTTGTTGTAACTCAACATTGGCCAAATTCGTCTCGTTTCATAACCTTTATAATTGTTTTATAAAAATGTGTACGTGAGGTGCTCCGCCCGGGAATGTAAATTAGCGCACCACACGGTCGATCTCAACCGGAGCTTCCAATTACTCCCTTCCTTAAAAGCCGGCAACTCTTCTCTGATTCCTCTGGTGTTGCAAGACTATGTGATCACTTAAGACCTGGTGACCCGTATGCTTGTTTCTCCTCCTTTTCCTTGAATTTTTCTCATTCTTTACGAAAAATTCCTTTTGAAACATTATCTTTTTAATCCTTATATCCTAATGGATATTACATAGCTTTATATATTATAAGCTACGACTATAAATATGAAACACTCACACAGCCTGAAATAAATAACTTCACGAAAAGTACTTACATCGTGCTCTTACCAAAAATATTTTAATGTCATGCAAACAATATGGCATCAATTTGGAGAGTTCCTAAACGAGGGAAATGGAAGTTTCTCGTGTCTCGCGAAGTTTGGGAAATATTGGGACGGCTCCAGTTTAATAAAAATTGAGATGTGGTTCGTTATAGGAAGTTCCACAGGTTCGAGTGAAAACTTATTGAAATTTAAATTAACATTAAATAGATTGATATCCAAAAAGATCTGTTCAAACCTACTTAGATCTGTGATAGTTTATCATTTTAAGGTTCTGTTGAATAAAATATCTACTATTACCAGAGATTTTCTTAGCATCGATGGCGTAAAAGTCTTCGTTTACCACGTATCAATGTGTTGTCGAATTTGCGAATTAATATGTTCGTTTGTTAGACACTCAAATGGTGTTGAAAACCATCGAAAGGAAACCTACACTCACCTCGGCTCATCTTGAACCTAGGGTTTTTTTACGCAAATGTAATACGCAGTCCATTAGATGACGAGATGCGTATAATAGCCCGTGAAACTATACATAACCCAGTATTTATGCTATCATTGTTTGATTAAAGCAAAAGAGAAAACTTTAAATTCAAAGTAAAGGGGTCCACATTGTTATCGATATTCAGTAATTAACATCAAGTATTTTAAGAGCCGCCCAAATGTAACAACTTAACAGATTCCCCCGTTGTTCAGAAGGTTCCAAAGTTATACAAGTATGTTTTAAGACAACTTTAATTGCTAACAAGATCAGCCTTTCCAAATTCGGGTCCGACAAATCGGCAACTCTTAGTAAAACAAGTATTAATTTTGTATCGGCGTCCCAGGCTGTGTAGGGCGGGCGGCGTAGAGTTCCCCTCCCCTGGCAGTATTTGCCGCGTCCTCGACGAGATACTACGCGTTCAACCTTCGCTCTGACGTCATACCAAAAATATAACATAAAAACGTGTCGAAATATTGATACACTTCTTGTGGACAATTAAAAGACTTTTCAGTTTTAACCGTGACATCTTGAGTATGTAAACAAATAACATTATGTCCAAGTGCATTTAAAATGTGATTAATATTGTGTAATTAATACTTGTGTTTAATATTGGTGGATACATAGTCTCCGGAATGAAGTAAAGGCTTGCTTAAGGTACGTAAGTTTCTTAAACGGAATCGATATTTCTTATCATCTCAAATTTATCAAACTATCTTCATAACAACATTTACATAATGACTTTCATATTATGTCCTGTTACTTTTATTAAAATTACATTATTCCAAGATGTGTCGGTGTTTATTAGACATTTGTTTAAGAGTGTATATATACACATATTATGTAAATTTTAAGGATATTGCGTAGCCAAAGATGTCTAGATTTTTGTGTAGGAATGCAACAACGAGTCAAAGGTGTTTTAAGCACTCTCATCTTAAGACAGCTTGTCTGGGATTCTGTTAAACACAGACTAAACTTAAAAGTTTAATTTATTTTTCACTTTACAAATAAAGGAAATAATATATTCATATAAATTACTACTATGTATGCTAGTAATATTATAAAGATGGTATTATTTGTAATTTTTTTTTTGTTTTGTTTACGTCATCATTGTGACATAAGGTGAGTATTTCAGAATACTTTCTAATATAACCTATCCAAAGGCTTCGTACACATAGCTGGGCTGAAACATACTTTAGTTAATTCAAGCTACGGTGGCTTACTGCAGGGTAAATATACCAAATATTTTTTTATAATGTATATGGATGTTTTTTATTGCCTTATGCACATTGTATGAAAAATAAAACTGTTTTTTTAAGGATTTACAGACGCTTCTGCCATGTCACCTGCACCGGTTTCCAGCACCAGAAGAGTCAGAAGAATATATAATATCAAAAACTGATTATACTTTATTTTAGTCTTTATAAAAGAAGTCGTTGCGACCTGACTTGGAAAATTACTTAAAAGAGCGTGCTGCAAAGTAGATGTTTGACTATTATCAACCGACTTCAAAAAATGAGGAGAAAGATACACAAATGGCCATCGGAACGTTTTAAACGACAGTTTCATACATATTTAAGATGCAAAATTTAAAAGGGGTGAAAATAGTACTATTAAGTCTGATAATAAAGCCCGAAGCCCCGGGTATGCGCCGGAATCATGTTTGGGGGTAACTAGAATTCTCATCAGACGACAGCACCATTTCTGTTTATTTGTTATTGTTTTTGTGGAAGAGGAGGACAAACGAGCGTGCAGGTGACCTAATGTCAAGTGATTACCACCCCTTACATTCTCTTGCACCACCAGAGGTATCACAGGAGCGTTACCAGCCTGTATGCGTTTTTTGGAGGTACCCATGTCGTATGGTCCTGGAAACACCACACAAGGAAGCTTATTCCATAGTTTGGTTGTAAGTGTAAGAAAGATCTTGAAAACCGCATTGTAGAGAAAAGCCACACATCCAGATTTTTTTTTATGAAAATGATACGCCCTGCCCATTACAATGCACTGCCACTCAGGATTCTTGAAAAGTATATTAAAATTTATAACATTATTAATTATAATAAATTATTTAAATACCTATGTCCCGTTAATATGACTACACGGTCCTCCTCGTAGTCTATTTGTATATTATGTATAATATGTTGAATGTTAGACCTGGCTATCATTTATCAATTGCTGGATTAGGGAACTGAAAAGTGTCTATAAATAATGAGAGAAAAGCCTATCAACTAAATTTAAATTGAGACCAAAATTAATGAACGATGTGGGACTCGAACCCGCGACCTCTCGCGTTCTGTTCGAGCACTCTTCCAACTGAGCCAACAATTCGAGTGACGTATGGTTCGAAAATCTTGGTATAGATATAATTTTTAATGGAGACACAACCTGAGAGTTGAACAAAACATACCTTCATAAATTTTGGATACAAATTTAAGTTACTTAATCCTAGAAGTGAGGAATATCACATTCAAAATAAATCAAATTCAAATTATTAAGAGTATCAACTTCAAACATGCATAAGATAAGAATTAACTATATTCAAGCTAATTTTGACCTACTTGTTTATCTGACTGTAGAAAAATGAGATTAAGGTAGGTCATGATTTTGTCGAAACTACATACAATGCAATATGAAGAACAATCTTTACAAAGTCTATATAATATCATAACAAAATACCATTACATTATCTACAAAACACGACAAACGGAGGCAAGATAAGCGGTTTTTCTTGCAAATCTTTTTAAATCACAAAAGCCAGTCAGATCTCGTATCGAAGAAAAGAAAATGTTCTGTGGAATTGCGCAGCTGCGTACGTTTGGTGTTAAGTTTGGAGTAAATCCGAAATGAAAACACGAATGTGGGCTACGATGTGAAGATAAATTCTTAAAGGATTTTCTCAACATACAAGTATGATAAACGCCATAAGGATTAAAATTTCGTTTGGATCTGAATTAGTTAATCGAATTTAGCCTGAGTTAAATATTTTCATAGGGCGTCATATGTGTAGTAGAGTTTGTGTTGTCATTGGTCACAAGGCAGGGCTTTTGCTAACTATATGACTTTATGTCTGAGAGTTTTATACCAGTAACTGCAATGGAAACATGGTTTAAGCATCAGCACTGCAATTATAAGCTCCTTTTTTATACTATGCAAGCGCTTATATAACAATTGAAGAGATCAATGTCTGCATAGGAGTATAAAGGTAATACACACGCTACAGGGTTATTAGCGTGAAAGTAAGTAAGTGGTAAAAGAATAAGATAAACTAGGGTCTCATAAGTGTAGTATTGTATGTAAGTGTCATAGGTAGAGGTTTTGTTAAGTATAAGACGTTATATCTAACGCAGAGTTTCAATTACTGCAATTGGAACAAAGCTGAATGTTCGTAATGCGTAAACTTTACCTCGACAATGGCGTATATGAGAAGGGCTCACTTAATAGTTATACGTACGGCACGCTATGATAGCCGTTTTGACGTTTGTCCACTCATGAAGTTTCGTATTAATTGATAATTACATTGAAGGATCAAATTACTGTTCTTCTAAAAATATCAAGAAACATAACTTGTACACGTGTTTATTTCAATTTTTATTTAATTAATATTTCTAAAACTAAATATAAAATTTCGCTTCTTACATATAATATACTTGTGAGTAAAAATTTTTCATCCTTCAGACCAAAACACACTAATATTTACACATTACTGCTTCACGGCAGAAATAGGCGCTGTTGTGGTACCCATAATCTAGCCGGCATCCTGTGCAAAGGAGCCTCCCACTTTTAAAGTTTATTTTGCGGGAAAAACGAAAAAAGTTAGTGAATCAATAATTTTTAGATTAATCGCGCGTGAAGTTAACAGGCACTCAATTTTTATGCATCATTTTTAACTAGACTATTCAAAATATGACACGAACCGATTTAAATAATTTTCTGTATAAGAAAAAAGCAATGTGGTCCACACCGCGACGTTTTTCAGCGTTTAAATACTAAACGACTGTATTATTTTAAGTGGTTTTTTTTTATATACGATGGGGAAAATGGGCATTCATTTGGTACTTTGATTACTTCTGTATGAGTTCGCGAGCTTGCTATCTTTTAACTGATATTGGGGGGTAACATGAATTTTATTAACAAAACGAATACAACTAAAATATTAGCAGAAGGGATTAAACCCGCAACTCATAGCTGTACATTACATTCGTCTGAAAAGCTCGTGAAATAAAAAAAATATCGTGTAAATATTCAGTATTACGTACGCGATCTGTTTTTATACACACTTAGTGAGAAACTTTTCAGTGATGTTCTATTCATTGAATGGGCTTTGTCCCTTCATTATATCCTTTTATTTATGTACTAATATGAGTTATGAAGTAAACCCATTTATATTATCATCTATTTAATAAGAGTATGATTGTAAAAAGATGAAGTATGTAGTCATTTTTATAGTTTTCGAGAATATTGAAGTCTCCTTTTAAAGTAAAACTACTTAGAAGGATAATACTATATGATGTGGGCTCACAAGTTGTTGAAAATCCACTTGTAATGTGTTCTTCATTTGTGTCTTGGGCTCGCGTAAACAACGGAGCCCTGTTGCTGAGGCTCCGTTGTCTGTCGTCTGTCTGTCTGTAATCTCACAAATGGAAATACTTAGATAACTGATATTTTGACAGTCTGTATATGTGATATATTTCCGCTATAATATCACGAAAAAATTTAACTATAAACTGCAAATTCGTTGGAATCGCTGACTTTCTCGACTTGCTGTACTCCCCCAATGTAGTAACGGTGTGGTTTTATTTAAATGTTTCTTTTTTTACTAAATAAACCTCCCTTTTAATGTATTTCCAGGTCGATTGAAAAAGGAGGGGCACAACTTTCTCAATGGCCGTGATTGTGATTCCTCTAAAGTTTGGCTTGGCTTATTCATCCATGCATTCCATATAAATTAATGAAGAACTTAGTTCAAAGTTTAATTAGTCTTCTTGTCGTAAGCTAGACTGTAAGAGATGGCCAACTTATCATTATCATCATCACATCATCAGCCGGAAGACGTCCACTGCTGGACAAAGGACTCCCCCAAAGATTTCCATGACGATCGGTCCTGCGCTGCCCTCAGCCAACGGATTCCGGCGCTCTTGATCAGATCGTCCGATTCGGTCCATCTCGTGGGCGGCCTACCAACACTGCGTCTTCCGGTACGTGATCGCCATTCGAGGACTTGACTGCCCCAACGGCCATCTGTTCGTCAAACTATGTGCCCTGCCCACTGTTACTTCAGTTTCGCAATTATTTGGATCATGTCGCAGATTCGATATCGCAGGGAAACTCCGAGCATAGCCCTCTCCATTGCCCTCTGAGCGACCATGAGCTTTCTCATAAGGCACATAGTTAGCGACCATAACTGGCAACACACACTGGTTGAAAACCTTCGTCTTCAAACACTGTGGTATTTGGGACGAGAAGATTTTACGGAGCTTCCCGAACACTGCTCATCCCAGTTGGATTTCGACCGGCCAACCGGCCGACTTATGCAGACAGTTAATTCAAATTTATTTAACTTACACTGGAGCTCAAGTAGTCACCAATACACACATCATCTCATACAGCGAAAAATGTTTTTATGTTGTTTTAATTGAATTAATTAACAGATTATAGTATTAAAAAAATAGATAACAAAATCATTAATATTCACTTTTACCTAATGGCTTAATGATGTATAGCCATGTATGTACAATCACTGCGTTTAACTGCTTGGCTTTGCTTTGTTTTTCAGCCAATTATTAAATCACTAAATGAACACTTTTGCCCTCTAATTGACAAGCTTATTTGGTCAAAATGCTGCCAAATATTACATATTTGTCGAAGCAGCATGGTTGATGAAGCACCGTCTGAAATGAAAAGGCATAAAATACATTTATACTCTACCTTTTTATAGAGCCTGCACTTTGCCTGCGCAGACGCAAACCTGTTTCAATGAAATCTGTTTCATTTACATTCAAAAACAATTATTCGTATCTTGGTTGAGGGTGCATTGGTCATATTATTGCGTGGAATGCTTATTCTAATTCTTAAAAAGAACACGTAATAGCAGCCTCTAAATATAAATAATACTCTACTAGTTTTTTTTTACATATTATATTGTAATTGAAATGATTTATAAATCGATGGAAATGTAAATCTTGATATAAAAGAGCGGCAATGAGTCTCTTGCTATTTCATCTCATTAGCTTAACCCTTTACGAAGTAGTGGTAGATTCAATAAGAAAAATATTTTTTTTGACATTTATAAGTGTCATTTCCGTGACCTATAAAGTGATTTTGATTGGATTGGATTTGATTTAGAAGTCTTGTCAAAATTGGTCCAGTGGCTCCAAAGATTAGCTGGAACAAACGGTACAGACATCCAACTTATTGAAAACAAAAAAATCTACTATAACTTGTACACACTATTATATGACGGTGCACGTTACAATCTTAATGATAGGTACACTCCACAAAGCCGTATGATTATGTGACAAGAACGCGGTGTTCCCGGCATAGGCGTGCGACACAACCTCTTCGCTCGATAGTTGTTCACTGACTGCTTGCTCAGCGCTCACCCGGTGCCCGTTCTAGCCCGCACTCTCACCGCATGCCAATTACTCCTGAGCAAAGACGAATACTAAATAATCTTCGTACTCATGGATGAATTCCAAATTCAAATTTGTACAGCTATTTACTCATGTATTTGTGCTTCGATGACCGTCATTCATTTTTTTTTCTTCTGTTTTTTTCTGTTTGCGTCACTCATTTTACAAAATGGAAAACTTAAAGTATCGCATTATTTACGAGTACGAGTTCCGCCGTGGCACTAGTGCTGCGGAAACGACTCGAAGGGTGAATGATGTGTATGGCGGTCATGTTGCAAAAGAAAACACAGTTCGTTTTTGGTTCCAACGTTTTCGTTCTGGAAATTTCGACCTGCAGAACAAGCCCCGTGAACGGCCTGAGACCCAAGTTGATAATGAAGTACTGAAGGCTATTGTGGAAGCGGATCCATCGCAAACCACGTCCGAGTTAGCTGCAGGCTGCGGTGTTAGTGATAAAACTGTTTTAATTCACTTGAAGCAAATTGGGAAGATTAAAAAGCTTGAAAGGTGGGTACCTCACGAATTGACTGAAGCAAACCGGCAAACGCGCGTCTCTGCTGCGTTACATTACTGAACCGGCACAATAATGAAGGTATTTTAAACCGAATCATTACCTGTGATGAAAAATGGATTCTTTACGATAGTCGAAAGCGCTCAGCGCAATGGTTGGTTCCTGGCCAGCCAGCCAAATCCTGCCCCAAGCGAAAATTAACCCCAAAAAAGTTACTTGTAAGCGTTTGGTGGACTACTGCCGGTATTGTTCACTGCAGTTTTCTCAAATCTGGCTAGACTATTACGGCTGATGTCTATTGTCAGCAATTGCAAACCATGATGGAAAAGCTAACGGCTAAACAACCTAGGCTGGTCAATCGCTCCACGCCACTGCTACTTCACGACAACGCTAGACCACACACTGCACAACAGACGGCTACCAAATTAGAAGAGCTTCAATTGGAATGTCTAAGACATCCTCCGTACTCCCCGGACCTTGCTCCAACAGATTACCATTTTTTTCGAAATTTGGACAACTTCTTGCAAGGGAAAGAATTTAACTCTGATGGGGCAGTCCAAATCGCCTTCACAGATTTTATTGATTCCCGTCCGACTGGTTCTTTTAGTAAAGGGATCAATGAACTACCTATGAGATGGCAAAAGTGCATAGAAAACAATGGATCATACTTTGATAAATTAAATATACTATATTTAAAAATATTCGACTTTTTGTTCCTCCCATACAAAACGCCAATTTCATATGTAAGGACCTAATATATAAATTCAGCTTCAATTGTATTCAAATGTATAAATTACAACGAGTTACAATCATAATATATTCCAGTGCCGTTAATGTGGATGTTTTAGGCTAAGCTCCGTCAATCTGATATTGAACGAGCTTTTCAGCTTACAGATCCGGCCCGATAAGGATTCGATGTATCGTAAAATGAGGCTTCACGCGTGCAGCGCTGTGCATCATTTATGACTCGCCTCGACTGTAACGGTCTGCAGTAAAACGGCCCTCGCTCTACATTGAAAGTATATTTTATTATGAATTGGATTTGAAAGGAAGAAACGCTTACATCAACCACATAACATACTGATAAAGGAAATGCTGCTTAGATTATGTTTGCTTTAACAACATGATCCCCGAAAATTTTCGATACAAATGTATTAAGAAATAAAAAAGAATTGTTGCAATTATCAAGATGTTTGTGTGGTAAAGGTTACTATAACATAAATGACTTTTTTAATTTAACCAAAGATTGGGGTTGGAGCGCCGTTAGGCTATTTAAATTATAAATTTGATTGTAAGAAGAAGCCCGCTGAGTTTTTTTCACTCGTTCTTTTCAGTTTTGAGAAATTTGAAAATCAAATGGGTAGTTTTTGACGTTCAATAAAGTGATTTCATATCCTATTTAAATATCTCAAATATATTTAAATTTCAATATATAGTAATGTTTGGCAACATCTATTTAGGCTTTAAATCGCACATAAGATAGTAATCTCTTTTGCGCTCTCCAATCTCGTAGCTTTAAACTCAGATCATTGAACAGATGTCTCCACTACATGATAAAGTATTCTTTAATGTTAATAATATGCAAATCTTTGGAGTCAAAACCTTATGACGACATCGAACAATTTAATCTCTATTTAATGGCTGAGTGTCTACCTTGAAGCTTATGGTAGACAGAAAAGACAGAATTTAGTAGTCCTTACATGGCTTGTAGTATTGCTTATTCCAAATTTTTACGAAACTAAGAGAATTAAATTTGTAACCAAAATTTATAAACGATGCGGGACTCGAACCTGTGACCTCTCGGGTTCCGTTCTAGCGCTCTTCCTACTGAGCCAACCATTCGAATGACGAAAGGATCGTAAATCTTGATATGTCTTGTTCAACTCTACGACAGATGGCCATTGGGGCAGTACGTACCAGAAGACGCAGTGTTGGTAGGTCCCCCACAAGATGGACCGACGATCTGGTAAGGTTTGCTGGAATACGTTGGATGAGGGCAGCGCAGGACCGATCGTTGTGTAAATCTTTGGGGGAGGCCTTGTCCAGCAGTGAACGTCTTCCGGTTGATGATGATGCAAAATATTAAAGTGGAAATGAACTGGACATATTATGATACGTGAGAATTGCTGTAAATCGATTAAACTTACAAATAACTGGTACTTATAAATGCTGGACTAATATTAACAGCACAAAATACTAATTAAGACTTTTGTCCAATATAATTACTGTGTTGATTATTGTTTTAATTTTTGAAAAATAATCGACAATGTTTGAGTTACTACACTTATGTTAACCAGGTTTTCGGTATTCTAATAGTAATTACGCGCACTACTATCAGAGTACGATTTAAAAAGTGAAAAAAAAGCAGTGATCCTAACTCACGAACGAATGCACAACCTGTTTCCATAAAGGGATCTCGTCGTACACAGAGTAGTGAATCCCGCCAATTAGAGCAGCTATACATAGCTTGCGGTCAGATTGTTATAACCGATTCTGTGTAGCACCAGACAGTAAGTTTTAGATAATTAATTCAAAGAGGTCACTTGAAAGTAACATATAGGCGTCACCCACTTTCTCGCCCACGAAATCACAAAAGCATTGTCGGCTTTAGAAAAAGTCGTAGGCGGTTTTTGAAAGAACCATTACTCTATCGACTTGAAAAGGCTTTAGGAAAATTGTTTAAAATTTCAATGTATGTATAATGCATTGCATTGCATGCCTTGTATTACATGTAGAATGCCTTAGAAATATTTTTTACTAAGTTGATCACCACTAACACACCATCATTACAGGAAATCCCAATCAACCCCCTGTCAATTCATATCACCAGAAAATTTCCCACCAGTTCCTCTTAAGAATTATATTAATCCGAGTGTACATGACGTGCCTATTTCAATTAATCTTTCAGAATTTATTAAAGTAATAGATTTTTACTGCATTGGGTGTGTATAGTGAAAATTTAACAGTTGGAAAAATCAATTTTTATGAACGATCCGGGACTCGAACCCACGACCTCTCGCGTTCCGGGCGAGTGCTCTCCCAACTGTGCTAACCATTCAAATGATGTATCGTCATAAAATCTTGTATGCTTTGTTCAACTCTCAGGTTGTGGTTTCATCTACAGGATCTACTTTACAGTTGTTAACCTGCTCAACCCCAATATTTGCATATTAGGAAATTGACTTGAGATGTCGCTTTTGCAAATCTAAACAATTTGTCATATTTTTAAAGTTTTTCACTTTTCTGCCTTACCGGCCATCTGTCCGTCGAACTATGTGCCCTGCTCAATGCCACTTCAGTTTCGCAATCATTTGGGCTATGTCGGTGACCTTGGTTCTCCTACGGATCTCCTCATTAAAAGGCATAAATGGCATTTATTTCCTCAAACTTGATTCCTTTAGAATTCTTTTTGATGTCATTTCAAATAACTACTAGATACTACAACCGCTTCGGAAATAAATGGCGCTCTGAGAGAGAAGAAGCGGCGCAAGAAACTCTCCCAGCATTCTTTTTTGCGCTCTTTTCAATATTTTTTGCTTTACAATTTCTGAGTCGATCTCGCAGGGATACTCCGAGTATAGCCCTCTCCATTGCCGTAAATTTTATTGTAATTGAATTTTCGTAAAGAAATTCAGAAAAGTCAAAGTTTCATTCACTCACACTTTATAATTCTGGGACAAATTTTTCTCTAATGATATATTCTAAACATCAATAGCGTTCAAAAATCCATTGTTTAATAAAAATACTTGAAATTGTATAATTTTTAGCAATCACCACCTCAAAGTTGGTCTGTAAACACATGTCGCGCACAGGCTGGCGAAAGCGTTTGAGATTAAAATTTTATAACAAAAGCTGGTTTAATATGATACGAGTTGTATGGCCTGTTTCATCCAAAACTTCGCCGTAGCAGTTTCGTAGCGAGCATGCCATCGCTTCAGCAAAATCGTTTGAGTCATTTTAAACAAGATCCAAATAACTTCAGTACCTGAAATTCAAATTCTGCCTAGCTATTTACTAGTTGAACGGACTTTTGTGAAAATACAGCTTAAAGGCATACATTTAAAGTAGATTAAAGCGTAAAGGCGTGATGAAGCGACTGGAAGTACGAAAACTCGCTAAGCATATATTATCTGCGTAAGCGCTAAGTAACGATGTTTTATTTTTCTTCCATACCAACTTCAATAATTGCATTGTTTAATAGTAGAATGGTAAAAAATTGGGTCAAAGTATTCAATTGTACAAAAATGTAGTCAAAATAAAATATTTAAAAACGTCTAGTTTTAGGCCCAAATAATAGAAGTTTCGAGAGGAGCGCCTTATGCCAAACTACTCAAGAGACTACTCCAGGACGGTACCAGGCTATGCAGCCCTGGAGAATCCGTCCCTGGGCGTCCACAATTAGGGCCTGTACCTAACAGTGGTTGCCCAGGCTGCCCCGCGTATTCTGGAGGGGGCAAATCTGCGCTGACTGGGGGCAAACAGAGCAGGAGGCTCAAACCACCCTCCTCCACACTCGCTGTGGACTTTTGCAACATCAGGGGGCTTCGATCAAATTTAAATGCCGTCCACTTTCACCTGGAGACGGCGAAGCCGGCCCTGCTCTTTTTAACTGAGACACAGATATCCTCCCTGGCTGATTCATCTTACCTTTCCTACCCGGGGTATAATTTGGAACACTCCTTTATACCACGGGCTGGCGTGTGCGTTTACATCAGGGAGGATGTCTGTTCTCGACGCCTGAGTTTTCTTGAAGGACAGGACCTATCCATCATCTGGCTGCGTGTAGACTGCGATGACCATCCGCGAATCTACGCATGCCTGTATAGGTCCCATAGCGGTAACGCAGAGACTGACCGGCTCCTCTAACACATCCAAATGGCTACAGATTCCGTGTTGGAGCAGATCCCCACTGCAGAGATCGTGTCTCTTGGCGATTTTAACGCCCACCACGCCGAATGGCTAGGCTCACGTATCACCAATCATGCAGGGAGATCTGTTCACGACTTCGCCTTAGCATATGGTCTGACGCAACTGGTTATTGCGCCAACGCGAATCCCAGATGTACAAGATCATACACCTTCACTGTTGGACCTTCTGTTAACCTCACATCCGGACGGCTACCTAGTTTCCGTTGACCCTCCTCTGGGATCGTCGGACCACTGCCTGATCCGGAGCACCGTGCAGATCACACGCCTAACACGGCCCCGCTTCTTAGGTTGTCGCCGCGTGTGGCACTATAGGTCAGCAGAGTGGGACGAGATGCGGTGCTTTTTTGCATCCTACCCGTGGAGGCAGATCTGTTTTTCGCTGGGAGATCCAGATGCCGCTGCTGACGCTGTTGCTGATGTGGTATTGCAAGGTATGGAACTCTTCATTCCATCCTCCTCTGTGCCTATCGGTGGCAGGTCCCAACCATGGTTTGACCGCTCCTGCAAAATGGCCTCTCGCCGAAAGCAGGAGTGCTATCAGGCTTGGGTCAATGCGGTGGTATCTAAGGATGTGAATTCCAGCGAACTTAAAAAACACTTCAATCATGCCTCTAGGTCCTTCAAGAGAGTTATTGCTGACGCGAAGTCGAAGCACATTGGCAGAATTGGCGAGAGACTTGCACGCCTTCCCTCGGGAACTCGTGCGTTCTGGTCGCTCGCCAAGGCTGTCCAAGGAAACTTCTGCCAGCCAGCCATTCCGCCACTGCACAGGGATGATGACTCGCTGGCCCATGACGCGAAAGAGAAAGCTGATCTCCTGGGCTCCCTCTTCGCGTCCAACTCGACTCTGGATGACCAAGGTGCACCAGCACCGCATATTCCGCGGTGCGATTCATATATGCCGGAGGTAAAAATCCGGCATAGTGCCGTGCTTAAGGCGCTTCTCACCTTGGACATTCAAAAATCGAGCGGGCCCGATGGCATTCTCCCGATAGTGCTGCGGACATGTGCTCTGGAACTGGCGCCGGTCCTTACCCGTCTTTTCCGGCTCTCCTACTCATCAGGTGTAGTCCCGAAATTATGGAAGGCGGCTTTAGTCCACCCGATCCCTAAGAAAGGTGTACGCTCAGATCCGTCCAACTACCGCCCTATTGCCATTACCTCCATTTTCTCCAAAGTAATGGAGTCAATCATCAACCGCCAGCTCTTGGGATACCTAGAGGGGCACCAGCTGATCAGCGACTGCCAGTACGGTTTCCGTCAGGGTCGCTCAGCTGGTGATCTTCTTGCATACCTCACCCATAAATGGGCGCAAGCGGTTGAGTCGAAGGGAGAGGCGTTGGCGGTGAGTTTGGACATAGCGAAGGCCTTCGATCGGGTGTGGCATAAAGCGCTTATAGCGAAACTGCCATCCTATGGGCTTCCCGAGAAGTTGTGCAAATGGGTCACTAGCTTTTTGACTGATCGGAGCATCAAGGTTGTTATCAACGGTGCATGCTCCGACTTAAAACCCATAAAATAAAAAAAATTAACCCTTGCTGGTGTCCCGCAAGGCTGCGTGCTATCCCCTACGCTGTTTCTTCTGCATATCAATGATATGCTGCAAATCAGCAATAATCATTGCTATGCGGACGACAGCACAGGGTATGCTTCCTACACCGGCCGTGCCAATATGTCCCGGGATAGCGTTGACGAGAACCGGAACAAACTTGTGTCTGAAATCGAGACTATGCTTTGCAAAGTCTCGGAATAGGGCCGACATAATTTAGTCCAATTCAACCCCAAGAAGACACAAGTTTGTGCTTTCACCACTAAAAAGTCTCCCTTTGTCGTATCCCCTCGATTCGAGATCACTGCTCTAACTGCCACAGCCTGTATTGGCATACTTGGCGTCGATATATCGAGCGACGTTCAGTTCCGTGGTCACTTGGAAGAGAAGGCCAAACTGGCCTCTAAAAAGCTTGGTGTACTCAGTAAGGCGAGACAGTACTTCACTAAAAGCCACCGCCTGCAACTTTAAAAGGCGCAAATTCGGCCTCACGGAGTACTGTTCTCACCTCTGGGCGGGTGCTCCCCAGTACCAGCTTCTTCCATTTGACCGCATACAACGAAGAGCGGCTCGAATCATCGACGATCAAGTCATCTCCGATCGGCTTGATTCTCTAGCATTGCGTAGAGATGTGGGTTCTCTCTGCATCTTCTACCGCATTTATCACGGGGAGTGCTTAGAGGAGCTGTTCGGGTTGATTCCAGGGGCCGAATTCCGCCATCGGTCATTACGTGCAAAGTACCATCCGCATCACGTAGACGTCTGGCATTCCACAACCACGCGTTTTTTTCGAAATTTATTGCCTCGCACAGCCACTTTGTGGAATCAACTACCGGCAGAGGTCTTCCCGAACAGATACGACTTAGGGACCTTCAAGAAAAAAGCATACTCCCACCTTAAAGGCCGGCAACGCATTTCTTGACACACCTGTTGTTGCGGATGTCCATGGGCGGTTGCGTCACCTCTCCCCATCCCGTGAGCCTCTTGCCCGTTTGCCCCCTCTCATATAAAAAAAAAAAACAAAAAAACACGATTGAAGGTTTTTTTCGCTTTATCCAGATTAACCACTTTATTTTACAGATATTTTATGCACCTTGAAAAATACTTATACAACTGGGTGAACGCATATACTGTATCATAAGAGTATATTCTCAGTGGTAGGAATGTTAAAATAATAAATAACAGCGGGGTAACGATAAATCTTTCACAATTTTAAGAGCTGTGTAAAGCAGATTTTATTTCTTTTAATTTCCATGTTGACGTTCATACATTGACGACTGACGTAAATTAATAATAACACAATAAGTAACCTAACTTCAACTGCACAGCAACAAAACACTATTTTGCAATATATTATCGTTCTACCTTATATAATTATTTATACGTCTAGGTAAAGTCTCTTGCTGCTAGACAACCGATAAAAATAGGACAGGTTAATAACATTAGTATGCGTGACAAGCATCGTCTTACACTTAAAATTTGTATGTCACTTTGTAATAATGTGCGAGTATTGACGAGTCTGGCCCGATTGTGCTGATGTCTTAGGACGGCAACGTGACTCTCCCATTTCTAAAAAGCTCTTAAGGTTTACTCTAAACCCACTTTTTTTTGGCGTTTTCACAGCTGTCATAGTCTATCTTGACGAATTAATGATCCAAGTTGCAAGATTTTTAAACTATTGGGATATCAGTGTCAGCTGTCAATTAATGTAACATGTCAAATTTATAATATTACTTATACAGACAGCCATCTAGTATGCCGCGGATATAAAAGTCTTATTTGGAATATATTATGTATATATATATGGGTACCTTCAAAAAAAGCGCGTACACCTTCCTTAAAGGCCGGCAACGCTCCTGTGATTCCTCTGGTGTTGCATGAGATTGTGGGCGGCGGTGATCACTTAACAACAGGTGACCCGTACGCTCGTTTGTCCTCCTATTCCATAAAAAAAAAATTGTTTTAAAAACTGAATTTACAAATAAACTTCAGAATCAGAATCAGTATATCTTTATTCAATAAAATCTCGAGAATCACATTGAATCGTCACACAATGAACTATTCTGGCTAACTACACTGGCACAGCTACTAGAAATTATAGCTGTAAACAGACCACACGGACAGACTACCCAAGTTTGAATTAACAAAACTTAATACTAATCACAATCACTAAATTGATAAAAAAAAGCGGCCAAGTGCGAGTCGGACTCGCCCATGCAGAGTTCTGTAGCAGCAAGGAACATAATATAAAAGTTGTTGTAATTAGTTCTAACTTTGATCAACGTTTTAATAATCGTGTATTTTTTGATTAAAAAAGAACTACCTGCAAGATCTGGTTCAAACCAATTCTCGGTTGCAGTTTGCATGGTAATGAACATCATGTATTTTTGTAGTTTTATCATTCTCTTATTTTAGAAGTAACAGGGGGGGGAGGGCACATTTTACCTATTTGGAAGTGTCTCTCGCGCAAATTATTCAGATTTGAAAAAAAACATGTTAGAAACCTTAATATTATTTTTGAAGACATATGATTTTAATGGGTTTGATGAAAAAAAATTTTTGAGTTTCATTTCTAAGTATTATATCACCCCCAAAATTTATAGTTTTTTTTTGTATCTATGTGTAAAAATCTTAATGAGGTTCACAAAATACATCAACTTACCAAATTTCAACAGTAGAGTAGTAGTAGGGATGCCTACTAAAAAAAAAGTTTGGTGTCAAACTGGGGTTTTGATGTATTTCCGAGCGATTGCGCTGATCCGTTTTTCGATATCTCTTATAGTTACAAAGTTAGCTTTTTAAGTTAAATAGTGGATCTATTTCATCTATACTCATTACTAATCAGTGGTAATTAACCTAATGATTGGTGAGCGACTCAATGTCGATTCTTTGAAAGTGATAGATGTAATTAGTAAATTACCTCTCACATGCGTTACTACGAATAAAACGACAGTTTTATACCGTTTGGTATGACAAACTAGATTTATTTATTCGTTGAGTGAATAAATTATGCTTTATTGACGAAGTCTATGCATTGAACAATATTCATTCTTATTTTCAAATAGGCATATCTTATAATTTTCCATTTTCATATACTTACTTAGTAACACTTTTATTAAATTTGAATGTATATTTTCCCACAACATCTAATACATACGTTTAGATCTAAGTCCTAGGAATTCATTAAATATGTTAACTTTGTTTTCATCTTTATAATTATCGTACCGTACTTCTTTTTATTGACTTTTGGGTAGCAAAAAATTTTTTTCTGCAGTCAGAGGTTTTGAAACGCAAATGTAAATCATGTTTTATATGTGTGTAAAATTTTTATATATTAAACTATCAGTATCAGTGTACAATAATTTTAAATTATTTCGAAACTTGTTTAACTAGTGAAAGTCATCGCATTAGAGTTTTAGAAATTTTCAATATATAAAATCCCAACTAAATAGGTTTATTGAAGAACAATTTAGTTTTTCGTAATTGAACTGCAACCAAATTTTCATTTTAAAATAGATAAACTATGGAATTCTATCTTCGCAATTAAATCTTGTACAATTTTACATTTACTCTTTTTTCAATATTGTCCATTGTTCTTTATACATTGAGTTATTCATTAATTTATAAAAATCTTTTCGAAATCAGATGTAGGTAGCTGTTTTATGCATGTTTGTATTTAAATCTATGTTATATTTTAACCATGAACTTTGTTTGAATTTTAAAATTCTATGAATATTTTGTTTTTTCTGTGTGTGTGTATGTGTGAGACATTGCTTTAAATTTCTGAAGTAAATGACATGTATTTTTATAACGAAGGTTTGAAACAAATTTTATGCTTTTTGTATCATCAATACTTACATTTTATATTCTCGGGGCATAAAGATAGGTCAGAATGTAAATCATGCAGTTCAATTGAATATTCTTGGTCTACTTCCAAAATAAAACCAAATTCAAAATCATCCGGAACATCAAAATTTGTAGGGACATCTACCCATTCAAAACCTTCTGTAGGAAGGAATGGAGATATATGCCATCCGTAAAGGTTATTAGCATCAAAATGAGTTATAAATGACTTTCGTTTTTCTTTGTCCTGTTCTCGCATAGTCAAAGTCAAAGTTCTTTATTTGCCAGAAATATTCACAAGTAAAGTCGTTACAAACTTAAGAGTAGGCACATGTTTCGTCTTGAGAGA
Organism: Leptidea juvernica; assembly: GCA_949711755.1. Lineage (NCBI taxonomy): Eukaryota > Metazoa > Arthropoda > Insecta > Lepidoptera > Pieridae > Leptidea > Leptidea juvernica. The sequence continues at coordinate 1,515,549 of CATIXQ010000016.1, read as the reverse complement.
CATGCAAATATTTCAGTGGTTTAGATTTATAATATTGTAACCTATTCTTATTTGTTTAAATTCGCTTTTTCATAACGATTCCTACATTGAGATATACAGTATCAAATACCCGATCCAATAAAAGCTATTTGTTCAAAGCCCTAAAGTAATTCTAATTTAATTTTTGTGCATTTTAACATAGCACCCCAACTTAACCCAGGCGCTGTATAATAATGTGCTGGATCTAGACCATATTATGTCTGAAAACATAGAGCTCGGAAATAACGCTCACCAATCATTAGGTTAATTACCACTGATTAGTAATGAGTATGGATCTGTTTAACTTAAAAAGCTAACTTTGAAACTATAAGAGATATCGAAAAACGGATCAGCGCAATCGCTCGGAAATACATCAAAAGCCCCAGTTTGACATCAAACTTTTTTTTTTAGTAGGCATCACGAACAAGGGAGCCAGAACCGGGGAGGCAGAACCGGCGAATCCCCACTACTGTGAGCCAGAACCGGCGAATCCCTACTACTTATAGTTCTTATAGTTTCGGAAAAAAGTAGCTGCGACATCCGGACGGACAGACAGACAGACATGACGAATCCTTAAGGGTTCCGTTTTTTGCCATTTGGCGACGGAATCCTAATTAAAGAACAGCTTAAGCGAACGATTCGTCTCACAAAAAACATCTACGAAAGGGTTAAAATATTGATTATCTGTTCCTTCTTTTAGTTTAAAAACCTCTTTATAGACGATGGAAACGATGCCTTTTGAAGTTGTTTTATCGAAGTTATATGAATTAAATTACCGAGACTAATTTAACTTTCCTTTTGATGATCTTTGCCAATTTTATGAATCATATTTCTGATAATTTCAACAGCTGTGTTAGTTCAAGATGTAAACAAAATATTGTTATTATTATATTTATAATAACATTGATAATTCAAATTTCAATGCGTGGCTCTTTTAAGGGATATTTCTTCCATTCAAAATTTAAATCTGAAATGAAATTTATTTCTTCTCTCTCACACTCCCATTCTTTTTTGAAATGGTGGTATTGAATAAATCAACATTACATCGAATTGTTTTTTTTTAAACAGAAATAAATTTTATGACCTTTTCCTCCTGGAAATATATATATAATTATTATTACTGATATAATTATTAAAAATGCGTAATTAAAGGCTGACAACGATCATCCAATTCCACTTGGGTTTATCCCATTGAGTTATATATATAATTAAGTAGTATAAACTGCCATCAAATCCTAAAAGTCTTATTTACTTACTAAGAAGTAAGCCTTATAAATTTACGTGAGAATTAGTGCCAGGAAACTGTAGAGTCCCAGGCAAGTAGCCGTAATATGGGGATATAATTATACTACCTGACCCAACCCCGAGCCACTGTTCTGTCAATAGAAAAAAAATGTAAGTATTCGGAAATAATGTAGACTAAGGCCATCGGAAAATCAAATTCAAATATTTTTATACAAAATAGGATATAAAATCACTTAATGAAAGATATAGACTACCACCCATACCTCACCCAACGATACTATGATACCTCTAGTCTTGCAAGAGAATGTAGGCGGCGGTGATCACTTAACACCAGGTGGCCCGTATACTTGTTTGTTTTCCTTTTCCCTTAAAAAATGTAATGGAAACAACCTAGATATGCCACATATCCCTCATTGAAGAAGATAAATAAAAACTGACTGACTTAACTGAGGACCGATATAGCCGAATGGTTAGTGACTCTGACTACTAAGCTAGAGGTCTCGGGTTCGAATTCCGGTAGGTGCAATCATTTATATGATGAATATGGATGTTTGTTTCCGAGTCATGGATGTTTATATGTATTTATGTAAGTTTATGTAAGTATATTGTATTAGATATATCGTTGTCTCGTACCCATAGTACAGGCTATGCCTAGTTTGGGGCAAGATAATTAGTGTAAGAGTGTGTCAATATTATATTATATTATATTATATTATATTATATTATATTATATTATTATTATTAACTCGTGTCCTCAAAGTTAAAAACCATCAAATAACAATTTATTTGTTTGTGTTTTATAAATATGAATTTAACTATTACTACGAAGATATTTTACTATAAAAGTCGCAGAAGAATCATAAATTGTTAAAGTATCAACTTGTTATAAACTTTTTATAATATGACCCCAATTCGACTCTTATATTATTTCGTTCGCCACGCACCAACACGTTTTCTGTTTAAGTATATATAAGATTGGCAAAGATCTTATGATTCATTTGGTATTACAAAAAAACAAATCACATACCATCAGGAGACCCGTATTTAAACTCGTTTGACCTCTTCTTCTATAAATAAGAATCTGAAAGTAATCAATATATCTATACGTTTTAATATATAGCAGGAAACGCATTAATTTCAATTAAATGTCTAAACGTATTGTATTACTAAGAAATCATTCCTTAAAACGTAGCCCGTAGCGAATGGCACTTGAAACAAACGCCGTTATCAAATCACTGCACCCAAGTTAAAGTGCCGGTGAAATAGAAGGCACTTATTGCCCTTCGGCCTTCTCCTCCCGACCTCATACCCCCGAAGGCCTCCCGCCAAACCTAAATTTAAAATATGAAGGGCTAAAGAAAGGCTTTTATGATTACTTTTAAGTGGAGTAAATTTTGGTTTGCCATGTTTGGGGAAGAGTAAATAATTTGCTAATTATAACAGCAGAAAGCTTTTACAATTTTTCGTTTTATTTTAAATTAATGTAATATATTTGACTAAGTTCCAATTAGCTTTCGATGTTTTGGAAATGTTATAACTGAATACTTTGGGATTAGCTGGCGTATATAAACAAGCATGTTACAAGATTTGATACAGCTCTCATCATCTGTGGAAACCCCACTGTGGAGGAACGCCACATTTGTTTTTATTTGTTTGTTGTTTTTGTTAGAGGAACGTGTGTTTCCAAAGAACTTTCTAGATCATCCAATAAAACAGTGAAATAAGCTTGCTTGCGTCATTTCTACAGGACGTCACGACATGGCTACCTTCAATAAAGGCGCGTACACCTACCAGAAAACGCCGCTAATTCTCTTGTATTTTCTTTGTCTTTAACATCAGGTGACAAGAGACATTAAAATACGGACTTGACTCGCATGAAATCTTTAACAAAACACATTCAAAATGGTGTATTTTGCGACGACGCATATTGCTCAGTGGTTAGTGACATTGTCTAGTGAGCAAGAGGTCCCAGGTTCGAATCCCGGTAGGTGCAAACATTTATATCATGATTATGAGTGTTTTCCGAGTCATGGATATTTAAGTGTGTCTAAGAATGAATATTGTATTAAATATATCGTTGTCTTGCAACACATACCAAAGGCTAAGCCTAGTTTGGGGCGAGATAATTTATGTATAAGTATGTCAAGATTGTAAGAATAAAATCATTTAAATACATAATATTAATAAATGTATTGATTGTTGTGTGTATTCTTTCGTGCAATAATTGAGTTGCGATTTTTTATAAATTTATAATTTATATCGAATACTTACGTAAAACAAAGTAGAGTGAAGCTTAGCATAATGTTTGATTTCCTTTTTAAGCTCATTTTACAGCAAAAATTATACTGAGTTAGAGTCGAATTCGCGTTTTATCACAATCAGCTAAGTTTTGCGTAAGTATGGTCTGAGCAAAGTCAGCTGACAGTTACAGAGTTAGGTCCGTTTGGTGACAGTCATTGTCGCACAGTAGGTACCTATTTTTGAAAATTAATTATATTATTTAATTAGTTGTATTGTAGTTAAAGCTCTATAATTGTTATTAATATTTTTTATTCTATTATATTCTTAACATAAAACTATCAAGCAAGTTTTCATTTGCAACAATAGTAGAAATGTAACACAATCCGTTTGCAAAGAACCGTGAAGCCACAAAAAGAATTACACGTGTAACCCTTTTAGTTACACGTCACATTACACTGACATGGCCGCGAACTACTCACAGGAGGCAAGCTCATGCCGTGACTTTGTTAGCAAACAAATAATTATTTGTACTGAAATATTAATAAAAAATATTTGAAAGATAAAAACGCTATTACTGAATTTTGGTGTTTGGAAAAGAAGAGCTGCGAGGTGATCTTTGAGCATCAGTGTTCATTGTATGAATTTAAAGAACAGTTGTCAAGAATAGTAATCACAAACGACAATTTGTCGTAATTATTTTGGCATAAACTCAATAAGTTGTAATTTATTAATTCATATCATCGGGAATACGTCCAGTGCTGGACAAAGGCCAAGGTTGTCAAGTCTCATTTCCCAGTAATTTCACTAGCTACGGCGCCCTTTACACCGAAACACAATAATGCTTACACATTACTGCTTCACGGCAGAAATAGGCGCCATTGGGATAGGTACCAACCTATAATCTAGCCGGCATCCTGTGCAAAGGAGCCTCCCACTGGTGTAAAGGAGTCTCCCACTGGTACAAAAGAGCCTCCCTCTGTGAATCACTTTGTCTCCTCTTACGACACCCTAGGTAGTACAATAGCCAAAAACTACAATGAGTAGTAGTTATTTGAAATTTAATTTTTGTATATTTTAGTTTCTAAAAGAGAAAGGTTTCTCAGTGATTGTGCTCACAGCCAAGTATGCTGTCAACGAATATTATATTTCACATCTCTTGTCACTGCGACAAACTAAGGTTCTCGCGGCATTAGCGATCAATAATAATTAATATTTTATGTAATATCTCTTTATTGACACAAGATTCATATATTATACAATGTAAATAAATAATAAAGCCTTTATTTGGACAACAGATATACATTTATGTTTCGTCATACTACTGCACTATTTTATATGTATTTTACATTATTAAAATTATTTGTGCATTTGGTTTGCTTAATGTAAGTCAGTTTGCCAGTTGGTCAAGGCATCCTCCAACCTAGGTACTCAATTCTGATCTATCTCTGGCTACTCTACTTAACATAGAGGATGTTATGACAGTTACCTGGCTGATAATATAATCCTCCAATCTTTTTTATTGTCTGCATCTTTTCCTTTTACTTTCTCTTAGGTACTAATGTGTAATTATTTTGCTTCATTTGATATTTCTTATTCTATTTCCCCTCTTTACAATAAATAAATCATTAATTAAAATTCTACAACAAATAAATTTTCAGCTTAAAAATATTAATATAGATATAATAGGACTAAAAAAATCACCAATTCTCTTTTATGAATACTAGTTCGTTAGTCCACGGCAATTGCGTATTTAGACTCCCTCCAACTTTATTTGGAAATAAAACTAGCCCTCTACATCCCTGCTTTGAACGCTTTTTTACTGGTACCATACATATTTTTGTTTCGCAGGTATTTGTTATATTATGTGTAACTTTATCAAATAAGTGTAAACCAGCTAATTTGTAAGGTTCTAGTTAGCCCGACAATGCTTCACTGGGGCTAATTATTCTCTACATATTATAAAACAAAGTCCTTCACCACGTCTGTCTGTCTGTCTGTGATCAACTCTATAACTATTGCAGCGATTTTCATGGTGTGTCTACCAATGGATGACAGATTTATACTTCTAACTAATTATAGTTCAGCTATTTCAACTTTATGCTCAGATGGTCATCGGACCAGTGGTTGAATCATTGTGATTGCGAAGCCGAAACATCGCGGGTCGAATCTCAGCCGTGAAATATTTTTACAGTTTATTTTGGATAAAAGTTTTTTTTCTGATAGATATTTTTTTTTATGTAAAGTTATTGTAATAGTTCTGAAGTGTTAAATTTTTTTATGTAATATAAATTGTCATTATTGTGTACGATAGCGTAATGCTAGTAATTTTATACTGATAAATAAAGTAATTCGTGCGAAATTATTTCCTAACCGTTCCAAAATATTCAAAAGTGTGCAACGTTAATGATCTATTTTTCACTGTTTTAGCGCCTACAATAATATTGACCGCAAATATATTATGGAATGTTTTGTTATTTTTATTACGAGTATATAGTAAAATTTAATTTAATGTGTCTTTTATTTCATCAATACAAAGCTGACACACAAGTCTGCTTGGCACTTGGTTTCCTCACAACTTTAGCTATTGACACCATAGAAGCTCTTCAGAGTTTGCTTGCTAATTGAGATCTTCCCGATATTCTTACTGCAGTCCAGAAATTTAAATCCATACTGGAATGTAATTGCAACAATGTAACCTGTCATTGGAATACACTTGCTTATTCAAATTGAATACTTATTCAGCATAATTTACTTTTCCATATATCAAAAATTACCTGTGTGACTCTATAGTATCTATAGTAGTTTTCCTGAATGTATATAGATGAGTTTTCTTTATTTAAAAATGTTTAGAAATAAATAAGTTATGAGTAATTATATGAACAAGAAGGAATTTGACTCATGCTTGTTTCAAATTCCTTCTTTGTCCGATCTTTAGAATCATTTCCGTTTCCTCTCTCTCAAATTGCCATTTGTTTTTGGAGCTTGTAGTTAATAATTGACATCAGACAAAATTAAATTCATTAATAAATTGCCTTATCAACCATTTTTACCGCAAGCTCGAGTCACTCTCGAACGTGATACTCTTTTTAACAGCTGATTAAGTCGTCGCGTTAACATGCATGATAGTAACTCAAGTTAATGTATCGTATACAAATAGTTAACAAGGTGACGCGCACACTCTACCATACATCACGACTCTCAAGCAATGGCACGCCACTTTTGATAACATAAGCCAACAAGCCTGCTGCGTAAATCATGCAATAAATTATTGGGCATGAAATATTCAAACGCCATACACTAGGGTGTGAAAGTGGTGGAAAATATTCCTTCGAAGTCTTATAGCGTTGATTGTTTCGCCTACCTTTGCTTTTATAAAATATAATGTTCATTTTTGCTCTTGGAAAATCTTGATGATGTTAGTATTTGAAACGGCCAATAGTTTTTCGTGTCAGTCTAATAAATCAACCAAAAAGTATATTTCAGTAATTATTGTAAATAATATAACGAAATAGTTTATTAGATGCTGCATCTAATATGCAAATTATGTACAATATTAAAGCGTTTTAAATAACAAATATTACATGAAATAGACTAAAAACATAAACTGTACAAATATGAATTATCAAATAGCTATAATTTATATAAATGGACACTCGACATCATCAGATTTATAACGTTATCTAGCATCTTAGGATAATAATAATATACTATAAACAATCCATTTTAAATATAAGTATATAAGTTTCGCGGTGTAAGTCACCAATCCGTATTTCATTGCTATATAATTTAACTCTTATTCGATATAGAATGTATATTTAAAAATCCTGTTCAGCTATATTACTTACCCTTATTTGCATGAAAAGTATAATTCTTAATGTCATCTTAACTCAAATAGTTTAAGAATTCACACTATTTCATTCCAATAGTCTGTACCGCATAAAATTCGAATCAATTTGATTTGGTTCAATGCTAACATCAAATTCTGCAGTTTTTTTTTTAACGCTATATTTATTTCATTTAGTTAAAATCATTCACGCATGGAATGATATTGTTCTAGAGTCTAGACAGTCTTGAAATTCTAATGAAGCGTTACACTTGAAGCTCTTCCTTTTAAAGTCAATCGCAATTTTTTGCAGTAGGTTATTAATTCACTTGCAAAACCACTCGGGAGGCCCTAATATGGAAGTATTAACTGTCGACAAATGGCAGTAACAAAATTACGTTTGATAGTTAAAAGTGAAAAGGTTTAGGTTTTAGAAAAAAACGCCACACATCCAGATGGTTGGATTAATATCGTAAATAGTGGCGTGTCGTGCGAAGGTGAAATTCGGAAATTCAGGTGGAACAACTCTTCGGAACACTTCCCATGATAAATACGGTTTTTACGCAGCACCAGTTGACCTAGCCGTTCACAGAGCACTGGCGCTCGCGGTCAAATGGTTCGAGCTGATACTGGGGTGCGCCAGACTAGAGATGACAGCAATACTCCATGTGATGTGGACGGAACTGCGCTTAGTAGAGCGCTAGAATGTGGGCCGGCTTGAAGTATTACCGTGCTCTATTTATAACTCCCAGCTTCCTCGAATAAGACCATCCAGATGACAGCAAAGTTGGCTCACTCGAGATTTCGAGACCCAGTATTCCGATACCGTTGAAGAGTGGTGGTACAACAAATGAGGTTTTTTAGTTATAAATGGGCAAACTTGAATCTTCTGTTGGTTAAAAATAACCCCCAGAAGACCCTTCTTCAAGATTTATTTTACCCTTCCGCGACCTTCTCAAGAAAAGACTCGACAGAAGACACAAGTTGCTTCCAGAACTGGTCTTAAACAGGTTTTAATTAAGCCTGTACCTTCAATAGCAGGCCAACCGAGCTATTGGGAGCTTACCACATATATCACATCATTTATTATTAAATTGTTTTGATGACCTTGATACCAATATCCATTACTTTAAATAAAAGCATGATACTGCTTTTTGTATAATACATTAGTGAGAATCATTAATCATAAATGCATTAACATAATAATAACTTGAACTATATACATACTTTTAAGTAAGTATTAATAACGCTCAAGTTTATAAAGGTGAAACAATTTTTTATAGCTTAATACATAAGCTTTATAATAATTGATAATTTATTATGCATCTTGTCTTAATTATATCTCCTAAAATTAATAAAAAAAACAAAGAATACAAATATTCTCTAGTTGTACTTAACTCATGGATTATCTATTCGATTAAAAATAAATTGAGAGATTTTAATCATTTTTGTCGTTAGGTGTTCAAGGTATTCACTTATGAAATGAAATGAAATTATTTTATTAGCAACAAACATTGTACTTAAGATGTTAACATAATTTAATTAATAATCCATTAGTGTCGTTAATTGACATGTAAAATATGTTATCTACATGATCGTTATTGACTCATAAGAATACCTAAATACCTTATTTGTAAATTTTCGCTAATAAGGTACATTGAATTATGCTTAAAGTACCAAAACACTACCTACGGTCATACTTATACATGTTGAATTTCACAATGCCAACATTGATGTCAATAAAAACAAAATTTAAAGATATTATTATATAAGATGTAAATAATTGAATAATTCATTTAATACCTATGTATAATGTGAACAAAAAGGGTGTAATTAACATATATTCTCAAATTGATTAATAGTTCGTAATAATTCCCAGCCACTGTTCAGGCATTATCTATAAATAAATTTAAATGTTTTATAAAAAATGGCTCTGTCGTAAATCCTATTACTCCACTGCTGAATATCTAAATGATCGGACAGCCTGGGACTAGATTGTGATTATTTTATAGCGATAGAAATGACTGTACAATATTGTATACTTTTATTGAAAAGAGCGCAAAAAAAGAATGCTGGAAGAGTTTCTTGCGCCGCTTCTTCTCTTTCAGAGCGCCATTTGTTTCCGAAGTGGTAGTAGTATCTAGTAGTTATTAGAAATGACATCAAAAATAATTCTAAAGGAATCAATTTTGAGAAAATAAATGCCTTTTTATGCCTTTTTAACAATTCATTTTGTATTCAAAAATCTTAGATCATTTAAACGTCTAGATAGACAATGACAGCTGTGAAAACGTCGAAATAAATTGAGTTTAGAACTCTCTATTTTAAGCAATGCACGCACTCTACAAAAAACACAAAAAAAAACACAAAGTGACATACAAATCGCGAGTGTAAGACGTAGCTTGTCACGCACACTAATGTAATATGACTGGCCTGTTTTCATCGATTGTCTAACAGTAAGAGACTCACCGCCTTATTCATAATAGTCTGGTAACTTAAAGCATTGTAATTATCACTCTGTCTTCTTCTATTGACCTAAGTCAGAATGAGAAAAAACACTCATTAGCGGCTGTTTAATGTTAGCGGACCATTATGAATAAGGGGGTCTATCTATACGTATAAATTACCTAAGGGTATACAATAGAAGTTCAACACAGTATTGAATATATGGAGATGGTCTTCCTTATTACTATTTAAAAGTAGCTTGATAAAGTTTTGAAAGAAAAATTAATTGATCTCTGAATTATTGAATCGTAAAATTTTCCAACTGAATATTCAATCGTAGTTGTGAAGGTAAAACTTGACTAGGTACCTTTACTTTTTTTCTGTTTAGTAGAGAAAAAAGATAAAGGAGTTTTTAACATTTAATGTTAAATTGTAACGTGAAAAAACACTGCATTCAAAATATGGAGTATTAACAGAATGCTAACATTTTTAAGCTCCCTATAGGTATTTCGTATGGGCTCGAACTCGACTGTAAGCGATGAATGAATGAAATCTCAGACAACCCTGTATTGTCAGAACTTAATATGCCTGGAGTACAGATCAGACATTAAATTGTTTTACGAGCTCTGTTTTCCTTGTACATGTTAAAGTCGAAAAGGGCTAGATGGTATTTATCTCTCTATCTTAAAACTCCAAAGCTAACGCTTTTATTCCGGCCCCGGCTAGAATATTTGATAATTAAAACGCTTTTAACTAACACGATTCATATATTGGATGCAGTACCGTAAGCTAATTTATTTTGTATATTACAGCCATTGTAAAATACTCTATTGATTGAAAAGAGTGGATATTGAATTTCTTGTATGTTTTTCTCGGGAGCTCTACTTAATCCGAACATATTGTAGATTCATTAATGTAAAAGAAATGTTTATAGTGACCATTCAAAAGCGCTTAGTTTAATCCTAATTGAAAATAGTACATTATTGCAAAGGCCGGGAAGTAAAGGCATAAAGGCATAAAAAGGCATAAAAGGCATTTATTTTCTCAAAATTGATTCCTTTAGAATTCTTTTTGATGTCATTTCTTATACTACTAGATACTACTACCGCTTCGGAAACAAATGGCGCTCTGAGAGAAAAGAAGTGGCGCAAGAAACTCTCCCAGCATTCTTTTTTTTGCGCTCTTTTCAATAAAAATATACAATATTGTACAGTCGCTATAAAATAATCACAATCTAGTCCCAGGCTGTCCGATCATTTAGATATTCAGCAGTGGAGTAATAGGATTTACGACAGAGCCATTTTTTTATAAAACATTTAAATTTATTTATAGATAATGCCTGAACAGTGGCTGGGACTTTATTGTAGAAGTGTATAACATTTAGTAGGCAAGTCGAGTATGAGTTTAGTTTAGTTTAGTCACAAAATACGAGACAGGCAATTGCCATTTCTCGCCGAGGCATGTATAGTGCTTTTCTCTAAAGAATGCAAGGAAATAATCCACACTTTTTATATATAAAATAAATTAAAAGTAGTTAAATTCCCATTATTTTTCAAGTTTATGCCGTTTTTAACATGAACTGTACAATTCAGCATGGAATAAATTTCCCATAATGTTTTTGGCTTTTAATGGCTTTTTAGTTTAAGAAATCTCATTTAAATACGACAAAAATACTGTGTCGGAGAAAATGTTCACTTTTTTCTCGTTTTTCCAACTCATAAAATTTTCATATACTTTCATGTATTTTTCTTCTGACTTCGTTGGAAGCAGGTTTTCCATTGCCAATTTGGCTTCTAATATTAAATCTGGTGGAGTGCAATCAATCTCCATTTCACTCTCCGAACTGTTGAAACTCATTGTAATTATTGTTAAATTTATATTTATTAAGTAGATATGTAAATAACAAATCATGACGAATTTTCAGCTTTGCCGCCAATTTTTTTTTATCGATAAGCACATTTTTAATGGCAAAGACACTAAGGTATGCCAAGAATGACAAAAGAGATCCGATAACCTCAACACGCCGTTTCATACAACATTGCAGGAGCGTTGTAGTGTTCCAAATTCAAAAAACGCTCCTGCAATGGATTTGATTTTCTTTGTCCGAAAATACGATACTTCGCGTGTTTTTTCTTCGAAAATAATGACAATATTTCCACGCATGTTTGAAAAAAAAATAATTATAAAATCGGAATAGAATATAAGCATTATATGAATGACCGTAAGATGCCGATTCCACCATGGCCGATTTACTGATGATCATTATCAGTATGCATATAAAAGGTAGGTATATAAATACCAAACGTGTACTAACTACATATACCAAAATACTCTTTTATGCATTTTATCACAACATACGTTGATAGTTGATATCACAATGCGTTGTGATTGATGACTTGATTGTTAATTTGTGTAAATGATGAAAGATGTTTTCATGATGTTTTCAAAGACTTTTTTTTATCTTAGTATCTGAAGAATCTCGACGAATTTTTGAAGTACCTATACATTACACAGAGCGCTTTTCTTTTTATCCACAACAAAACAAGCGTTCGTATATAGAAAGTATTATTTGGTCAAGTGTAGTGTCAACCTAACTGTTTTTGAATACCTTAATTATGATTTTAATAACAAATGTAACGTTTGAAAATTAAATATATCATCATCATCATCAGCCGAGGACGTCTACCGCTGAATAAAAGCCTCCCCGAAAAACTCCATGACGATCGGTCCTGCTATAATTAAATATATATTTAAGTATATTTATAACTTTTTAGTGCTCGTATTAGGTAGATTACAAATGTAAAAATTTATCCAAAAATACTGATTTACAACAACCTGTAATATAGTCAAATAAGACAATAAAAGACTAATATAGACAAGTAAAAAGTAAAAAATAAAAATAAATAATTCAAAATATACAACATTTTGAAGTATTTATTTTGTAAATATTTTAGAATCATAATATTATAAAAAAAAGTAAAAGCATAAACATCGCCCAACATAAAAAGACTTACCGGAATTGTAGAGTTGTAGGTATTAAAAGATTTTTTTATCAGTTTCTATAAACTTCGCTTATGTACAAAGGGACAAACAGTTAACAGACTACATTATCAAGAAGAAAGTGCAAGACAACAGTTAATATTAAATACTTTAAATTTTTGTACGACCAGCTAGCTCGTCAAGTTTGATCAGTAGTTATAATATACTCGTCAGTATGCAAGTCATTCTGTGTATTATGTTTATTCATTGTCGTTTATACCATATCACTATTGTGAAAATTAGGTCAGCATTGTTGCTTCCATTAGCGGTGACATGTCAAATACAAAACAACCCCAATGATATATAGAACGGATAACATCGGGTATTATTTATATGTTGTACTATGATTCTTTATATAATTGTAATGTATCGTAGATTTTATAAAATATTGGCCCTTGATCTTCTAATTTAATTTAAATCTCTTTGTAGTTTACATTAATTGTATATCTTGTAGAAAAATACAAGCTTAATATTCTTTACGGATGACAATAATCCCATGTTTCAAGTGAATATTAATAATTACCTTTTTTATGACAATAAGGGATGAGACGAGCATGACGTTCAGCTGATGGTAATTGATATCCCCTGCCCATAATGCAGTGCTGCTCGGGACTCTTGAAAACCCCAAAAATTCTGAGCAGCACTCTAAATGCGGTCGTCACCTTGAGACATAAAAATAATATAATATTGACACACCTTTTACACAAATTATCTTGCCACAAATTAGGCGTATATAGCCTGTGCTATGGGTTACAAGACAACGATATATTTAATACAATTATTTAGAGTATCTTTATTTCCCAAAAATTACAATAATTTATAATAGTTAGTAGTGACAAGTTACAAGTTACAAATTGTTCTAAATTATATTATTAATTATTTACATACAAAACAGGGAGCAAAGACAACTAAACTAGTATGAACTGTGTTTCAGCTGTCAGAGACTTCTCGGCACAAGACATCATTACCTACATAGTCAATCAAATTATCAAAATCAGATAAAATAAAATAAAAGTATAACTTCTAAGATAAAATATAAATATATATAAAAAATAAATAGTATGTTTAGCCGCATTTGCCCAGTAATTCCATTAGCTGCAGCGCCCTTCAGGGCTTGAAATACAAAATTGGTTACACATTAGTGCTTCACAGCAGAAAAAGGTGCCGTTGTGGTACGGCATCCTGTTCAATGGAGCCTCCCACCGCCCAATCTAACTGACGAAGTGAACAATGTTCTATCCACTTTTGTTAAATACTTTAACGCCAAGGGAATGTAAATAAGAAAAACATAAACCAGTACCATAGATGCGACTGTTATTATAAGCGGAGAGGCGTTTACTCCCGCGGAATGTGTTGTATATCTAATCACTACTATTGATTCAGAATCGCCATATTATGGGAGCCTCATTAAAAAGGACTCAGTTCTGCTTAACGCTGCTTGCAATACTCGTCTAAAAGCGGTTAAAAATATAAACGCAATGAACTAAGACTGACATGATTGTTTTGTTAAGTTAATTTCACAGTATTATGTCCATATAAGAATGATTTTTGAGCTGCAGAAGAAGGTAAAAATGATCCAAGAGAGCCATATAGAGAAATATTTAGACAAACACTTTTTGTTGTAGCTGTTGCTCAAAATATCCTAGATATCCTTGATCAATCATCATCAACAGGCACATGAATGAATAGGTTTAAAAATTCTGTAAATCAATATAAAGTACTGGAAATTGGTAGCAATTTTAATGCCCACTACTTAACTGACTCAAATTTGTAATTCTTTTGTTAGGCAAATTATATGTTTCTATCACAGGATTACAGAAACATTACACAATGTAGTGCGAAAAAAAAGGGTTGTCAGAAATAATTGTTTAGTAAACGTTATAAAAGAAACGATAACATAAATAACTGTATATGCGATACCACACCTGGAAATGATGGCCACCCGGCAATTCCATTAAATTTGTTTAATTGTACTAAAATAAATAAAATATGTATTTCATTAAAAAACAAACACATAAACGCTATGTGCTTTAGATATATATAGACTATAGAAATGAAAACTTCATCGGTTGGTGACAGATATTAGAGGGGCGTAAGGTCATCTAAAGACGATCACCTGAGACGTCGGCTCATATCGTGCGGTGCTCCACAGGGGTCTGTTCTTGGACCACTACTGTGGAACATAGGTAACTTTGAGGTGATTTCAACCCGGCTGGGCTATTTTATTCAGTAGATTTAGTTGTACTCAAATTTTAATATATACAGGTTGTCCCAAAGTTATGGGACATGAAGGGAAAGTACCTTAAATATCGTAGATAGGGTATTTTACTGAAAGAAGACATTATGTTATTTTTAAAAGTTAGTAATTCTGCATTCAAAGATTTTCTTAAAATTACTTGCCTCGTCTGAGAATAAAAAAAGCACCCCTACTTTTATGATGCCAATCGAAAGAATGGCCAAAAACTTATAACTCTTCTTAAGTAACATAGTATTTTAAAAGAAAGGAACAACGTAAAATGTTTGAGTCAACTTTCAAGAAAGTTATTTACTGCCGACAACGACGTTCAAAAAGTAGCGATATTATCATTCCATAGATAACTTTGATTAGTCGTAAGTAAGTACCCACTTCTTAGCATAGTTTTCCTTATTATAAGTGGACGTGTAGATAAAATGATAAAACTTAGTATTACAATAAGTCCTCTGTATGCTTAGACAAGAGGGATCACATTTTGAGCATTTAATTAATTAATTTACAAAAAAATACCCACTTAATGGACTAATTTCCTTTAAAATACTATTTTACTTAAGAAGAGTTATAAGTTTTTACCATTCTTTCGATTGGCATCATAAAAGTAGGGGTGTTTTTTTTTACATTCAAGTCGGTTCGATTCCCAGACGAGGCAAGAAATTTTTAGAAAATCTTTGAATGCAGATTTACTAACTTTTAAAAATAACATAAAATCTTCTTTCAGTAAAATACTCTATCTACGATATTTAAGGTACTTTCCCTTCATGTCCCATAACTTTGGGACGCCCTGTATATATTTCTTGAAATTTATGCCACACGAAAAGACATGAAAACTTCATCAAGGAGAGGTTAATAATGCGCAATAAAACAATTCTTCTGTTCTTTATTACAAAGATTCCTTAATACATTTTAACTGTATAAATTTAATTGTGTATAAATGACTCCCGTTTATGCTAGCTGATTTTACCTAAATAAGCATGTCAGTCTCCTTTAATACCCATAAATAACGTGCTTAGTGTGCCTAGAGATGTTTTCACAGACCTGTGGCATTTCTTTTCCAAACGTTAAAGAAGACAGTTTTTTTTGGGCCCACTGGATATGGTGATGTTTATTAATCGTATTATGCTAGTAAAATTGTAATTAATTTATTATTGTCAACAGGCCATATTTTATTATATAATCTAACCGGGATCATGAAATTTTTATATAAAGGCAAACACTTGATACATTTCTTGTATCCAGTTATGGTCACTATGGCAAAAAATACGTACAATGAAACATTTGTAACATTCATGTGAGATAATAAAAATATTACTGCAAAACGTGGTGGTAACAGTGATTATCGGCCTTTGGAAAGTAATAAACACCTGTTGTATCCATTAACCTCATTTAAATTATTGTTGTAGAGGTTAAACTAAGTTAGCAATAAGTAACATAGATAGGTCTATATCTGTGAACTGCCCATATGTCATTTTGATTTTTATGTTGTCAAAACAGAGTTCTGAATTATCCGTTTTTTTCGAGTTGCGTGAAAGTTTATTTTGTATTAGGTAATATAATTATTTCATAGATTTTAATATCGCATCTGCAGCATAATTTTACTCCACAGAGTCGATGTGTAAATAGTGCAGTACGATCTCATCGTAATGTGCGAAAACATTAATTAGTGTCTGAGGTATATGGAGACTTGAAAGGGGCTTCCGGAGAGTAAAAAATTGAAGAATTCCGGCAACCTATCCATCAGTTTGGTAAAAATAAATATCTACTAAGGAGTAGGATACAATCAAGGCACACAAGTAGAAAAACTTATAAAAGTTATCTACTGGTGGACACCAACCCATCGATTTCTAATACTAGAGCTGCTGTTGCCCCGGATACTGTTGCAATTGATTGGTGGGTACTGTTGGTTGATGTGCACGGCATCAAGATGAGATTGAGCCACCTGCATCGTTTCTGGATTAGCTATAAATTATAAAAGAGATATATAAAAGATTTTGAAAATGATGATGACTAATAAGTATTTGTAGTATACAAACAGTGCGTTTTTTCTTCTTTCTTATGATAAACAGTGTACAAAACCTTACATCAATAGTGTTTATATAAAATACTTATTTTATTAAGACATGACTTTGAAATTAAAATGATGGTTGTTAAGTATTTTTGGCAAGCTTTCAGATTTAGTGGTTATGGTTAGTTAGGCTGCTAATCTGAAGTATTGGGGTGAACATTTTTGTTCTGTGCATCATTGTAAACCGTCTTTTATCAGCTGTATTCTTACTCTTCCTACAGGCTCTGTTTATTTTGACATCAGATAGTACTACTCCTATTTATTTATGTCCGCTTCTGTTTTCTCAAGATATAACATAATATCTTATTACTAACAATTCCATATGATGGTTATTTTGACGTTCACATTTTTTTCCTATTTCTCAGTATTTCGGTTAGACTATTTCAAATTAATTATACCGTTGTAATCTAGAGATTATAAGGATATATGTTTCAATATTATACACCACATTTCGAGGTGGGCCTAATCATCGATACAATAAAATTGACTCCAAATTAGTATTAGATATCGACATTATTTCACAAATTTTGAATGTGAGAATAAAGTGTTCGAAATACAGACTGAGCCGTATGTTTGAGTTAATTAGGTACAGAATAATATTAACAAAAATAATTAGACTTGCGACGTTGAGTTAATGAAGATGTAGATGGAAGTTCATAATAAGTGACAGGAATAATTATACAAATTATATGAGTATGTTAATATATTTCAAATTGTATTAATTTAAGTTTCTGCTTGAGTTGTTTGGTCGTCTGTAAGCCACAACAAAATACGTTTAGATGAAAAGGAAATTTAAGATTTTATAATGAATTGAAATTGAACGCTTGTTTATGAATGAAAACATCCCCATTTCCCCATTAAAACACCCTCGTGTAAACAAATCACCAAAATATACGGATCGTTCACTCATTTCCTTCCAAGTGGGGGCCTCCATTAGCTTTGCAAACACATAACGCTTACTACGTAGGTGACATAATGTATTTACCAACTTTTAAGGGAATTTGAATGACATTAATTAATATAGGAAAGTGTTTGATGATAACTGGCTGCGTCTTTGTAGGCCATACAATTTATTGCATTCAATTCAATATTCAATATCGTCGAATCGGCTGTAAGTTATAGCTATATATATATCGATATTTTTATTGAGATTACTACTGATATTTTTACCCTCATATACTACAATATTACATTATACGTAAGTACCTATCTACACACTGATGTACTTATTAGTGTTATGATGATAATAATTTAATGCACTCGGTGGACGCATAAGGTATTGCTTCATTATGCCATATGGTGTGTTATAGGTATGACTAGATTGCATTTCAGATGCTCTTTCCAATTTTACTCCAACTTTATATTTCTGTTTGGATTACTGACGAGATTCTTATTTTAAAAATTTATTACTTATATTTTTTTACAACAACGTCTTATATTTTTCTATATCACTCTAATATTTCATATACGCAATCGTCAGATCTCGCCGATATCTGAAGATTGAAGCATAAACGTAGCTTCTGCACGTAAAAAGGTATTCTAAACGGAAATTATGTGACGCAGTGGAAATATCTTGACATGGAAGTTCCTCCCCCTCCTCCTGGTGCCATTCATAGTCTCCACTCAAAGTAAGGATCTCTTTCATTCTTTAAGTATCAAATAATAAATTCATAAATACAATACTAACCTGTATCGCCTGTATTTTTTGTCATCACGTTTCTGTATTAGTTCCCATTATTGAAGCAAATTGGAAGATGCTGTCTAATTTTTAATTATGTGGTTATCTGTTTGTCTGAAAATTCCAAAGTATCTGTAAAACGGCTGATACAATTTTAAGAACAGCCGCTGTTATGAAAAGGAAATAAATTAAATTTGATTTTTGAAAGGGAATCAGCGTTCGATTATACGAGATTCAATCGCATTACCTTGCATTCAAAACCTACCCAAACATAGTCAATGGAGACTGCTTGTTATTAAATAAAATACTTAATAACTTTTGTGTTTATTAAAACGTAAAAGCAATATCTTGTCATACTCTTGAAGCTAATGATGTTAGTTATTAATATCAAAAGGAGACGATATTTGTAAGAGCACCTTTACTGAAACCCAAAAATGTATTAATTGGAGTGAGTTACTGTAATAATTCATTGATTTTATTAATTAATAATAATATAATTTGTTGACTTAAGTGCCCCGAAATCTATCTATGGTCGCGTAAGGCAAAGTTTATCTACTTTAAATAACAGAAGCGATAAAAGTGTTTATTTTAATATAAGAATCAACTTGAAACTACCAAATGTGCATCAAAATAAATTATATAAATAAATGTATTTTATGGCTCACTATTTTGGCAATAATGGCTTACACGTAAAAGATAGATTATGCTGTCGCGGGTTTTTTTGTTAGAACTATTTAAAATAAAAAAATTCATTGGACATTATAGGTATGTACGTGTAACGATAGAATAGCTCGCAGATGGTAGATTTCTTTCATAATAATTACTTGACATTTATCATTGTATTTTGAGTAATTCACACTTTATAAATTATAGAGTTATTCATATGTGTAAGTTATATTATTGTAAAGGTTCGTCCAAATCCGTTCAGTAATTTTTGAGTGAAATAGTTATAAAAATACATCTATATATTCTCACAATCTGTTGAATTTATAATATTAGTAGGATTGTCTGCATGCCCTATAGTTGGCTTAGGCGTTCACACTTCGGTAATGTTTGGTTTCATTTCGTGTGGTTACAGTTAAGCATTTAAATATTAATCTGTTGTATGTGCAATAAAAACTGTCACTATAAGAACAATATATATAATACCGTTTTCCTCGGTAGTGCTTTACGGCTGTTACAAATTTTGAAATCATAGCAGACGAAGTCACGAGTATTAATAAGGGCATAAAATCATTTTTAGTTCAATTTCGCACTCTTACTCGGAATGAGATACCCGGAGACACCAACTCTCAATTTCTAAGCAAATGCCCGCTATTGTTATTTAAATTTTGAATTAAGAATTCATTCACGTCATATTCATTCTTTTGAAATACTAAGCGCTTTTGAATTATGTAGGCAAAATAAACATTTCCCTCCCACGAGTTTCTAGTCTTATAACAAATTAATTTGAATGAATACTGGAACGTAGTCCGCAGACTTTAATAATTAATATCAAATTGAATTCATGAAGAAAATAGAACTTCTTTTCATATTAGCTTAATTTTTCATGGTTTTATATTTTATCTTGTTGCATTTATACAGAGAATATGCAACAATGATTAGTTACTATTTATTTTTATTGTGCTTTTCTATTTGCTGTCTTGGTGTGGTTCAATACCATTGATTTATTAAAACAACCGATTTTAGAGATATAAATATTTTGAATAGTACGTGTAGTGGCACGCGCTATAAAACAAATTTCAGAAAATTAATATTGTAACGTAAATAAATAATAATAATACGTAATTGTAAATAATATTTTCTCGTGGCCATTACACAGTTAAATGAATGGCTAAAAATCTATTCAATAAGCTGTTATCTTTAGTACGGATTCCGCTTCGTTTTGCTAGTCTTCATACAAATGCGCAGGATGCACAAATAAATAAAGGAAATGCACATAACACATGAAATTGAAATATCTCGAACATAAATCTCAGGGAAAAAATTGTTAGTGGTGAAATTTAAGGTTTATACTTGACATTCATAATGTTAACACGAGGAACAACCATAGCCTTTTTATGCCTACTACTCGGTTGGGTCGAGTTAGTAAGTCTTTTGTTGGGCGTGTATATGCTTCTACAATATGATCCCAGAAAATGTACAAAACAAATGTGTTACGAAATTTAAAAGAATTGTTAAAAAAAGTTTGTGTGGGAAAGGTTACTATAGCATAAACGATTTCCTTAATGACACCACGGAATGGGAATACAGCGAACACCCTCAGGCTCTTTAATTATAAATGTTCATTGTACGATATCACATTGTAATCCATATTTTATATTAAAAAAAAGCCCGCTGAGTTTCTTGCGCCCATTCTTCTCAGGTCTGAGGCAGTCTCTTTTGAAAGGGTGGCAGTTTTTGAAGTTCAATAAGTGATTGTAAATCCTATTTTGAATAAAAATATTTGAATTTGAATGTGATGAAATCAACTGCATAAAACAATTTTGTATCATTCATTTTTCAACATAATAAGATCATTCTCAAGAAGCTTACAACTCGAAGATCAAATTCTCATACTACAAGTAGGTGGGTTGTATGGAATAAATTTTGAATTGTTTATGTTAAAGATTTTTAATACACTGAGCTATACGACTGTATTATGTTTGTATTGAATATTGACGACCCCTATAGCCCAGTGGCTTGTGACCCTGCCTAGTGAGCTAGGGGTCCCGGGTTCCAATCCCGTTAGTTTGAAACATTTATATGATGAATGTGAGTGTTTGTTTCCGAGTCATAGATGTTTATAAGTATTTCTGTATATTTAAGTAATTTTATTGTATTAAATATATCGTTGTATTTTACTCATAGCACAGGCTGCGTTTGGGGCAAGATAATTTTTGTAAAAGTGTGTCAATATTTATATTTATAATGTGATTAATTTGTCACGCTTAGGCTGTTGATGAATGAATGAATCAACTTAGAAAATCATTTAATAGTAACCCGGTTTCCCTTTTTCCATAAATTAGTGCTCAAACGTGTCCTTAAACTGATACAGATAGGAACCTAGATAAAATACAAAATTAATATTATTGTGTCTAGAAAGCAACACATTTCTATTCAAAACGTAGTATCGTGATAAAATCAAGTTTAGTACAGCCGGTGTTAAGATGGTATCACGCACGCCTTTATACCGACATTTTATTCTCTGACACGTTCCTTGGCGTATCAAAAATATTTCCGAACTGAATTTCCTTAGAGACTAACATTGTAATGCCTTGACAATTTATTATGTGGATTTTTTGGGTTCTCTTCTCTCTAATATTCATCATTTCATATTTATAAGCGCTTATATTCAACTTGCAATGTTTCTATTACAAGTAGAATAAGAACAAATTTTGATTATCCTACAGTAAATTATTTAATAGATTGGGAGATTTTTTCTTGCATTGCATAAAAAATTCGTGTTTTTTTTTCTTTAAAGTAATTTACATTAATGTACAGATTATATTATGTACCATTTTGCTCGAGGACGGTTGGCCATCTTGTAGACAATCCCGTTGCTGTCAAAATCTTGAGACTACTAATAAAATAAACGCCATTAGTAGTTTCGGTTGTCCTCACTTGATGTAAATCTGATACTTCTTAAAGAAATCCGAAGAAACCGAAATAGGTGAAAATCTAACAGTGGAAGGCCAGGGCTATACAGAAAATGCACATTAAGACCTCCCTTACATACTCTACCAATTTATCTTGAGAGGCTAAATATGTGTAGCCTAGCGTTATCGTGATGAAAGTCCCACCCTTTCTATTGATCGATTCCGCGACTTCTTTCAGATGGCTCAAAACTCTGGTATGTAATTCTCAGTTCTTTGTGTTTGTCGTAACTACTGATATGTTTTATTTTGTTCCAATTTTATAAAATGGCGTCCAATGTAGTTAGTGATGACAGCGAGGTGCATCTTTGACATTAATAAATAAATAAATTTTCATAAACATCAATAAATTTTCGTTGGACTTTAGGAAGTCGAGCGGGCCGGATGGCATTTCTCCAATCGTGCTTAGAACGTGTGCCCCTGAGTTGACGCCGGTGCTAACGCGTTTATTCCGGCACTCTTATTCCAAAGGCGTAGTCCCTGACACATGGAAGTCAGCCCTTGTCCATCTGATTCAAAAAAAAGGAGACAGTTCGGATCCGGCAAACTACAGGTCTAGTGCTATTACCTCCCTGCTCTCCAAAATCATGGAGCGCATAATTAGCCGTCAGCTCTTGGTATAGCTAGAGGGTCACCAGTTGATCAACGACCGACAATACGGCTTCTGGTATACCTAACACATAGATGGGCTGCGGCTATTGAAAGCAAGGGGGAAGGCATGGCAGTTAGCCTGGATATAGCGAAGGCCTTTGATCGTGTATGGCACAAGGCGCTCCTCTCAAAACTTCCATCATTTGGGCTTCCCGAGAGCTTGTGCAAGTGGACCTCCAGCTTCCTCACTGGGCGCAGCATACAGATCGTTGTCGACGGACATTGCTCGAACCCGAAGCCCGTGAATGCTGGAGTGCCCCATGGCTATGTGCTATCTCCTACGCTGTTTCTTTTGCATATCAATGATATGTTGGACACCTCCAACATTCATTGCTATGCAGACGACAGCACTGGTGATGCCGTATGCACGGGCCATGCAGGTCTCTCGCGGGAAATCGTTGACCAGTGCCGGGAGAAACTCGTGTCTTCTATCGAGTGAAGGTTGTGGAATGGGGTAAATTGAACCTTGTCCAATTTAACCCCCAGAAGACTCAAGTTTGCGCGTTTACCACTAATAAAACTCCATTTGTCATATCACCGCTCTTCGACAACACTTCCTTTAAAGCCTCGCCTAGTATCGGAATACTGGGTCTCGAAATCTCGAGCGATTGCCAATTTCGTGGCTTTCTGGAGGGCAAAGCCAAATTGGCTTCAAAGGAACTGGGCGTCATTAATAGAGCACGGCAATACTTCAAGCCGGCCCACATTCTAGCGCTGTACAAAGCGCAGGTCCGGCTACACGTGGAGTATTGCTGTCATCTCTGGTCTGGCGCACCCCAGTATCAGCTTGATCCATTTGACCGCGTGCAGTGCTCTATGAACGGCTTGATCACTTGGCGTTGCGTAGAGACGTCGCTTCATTGTATGTATTCTACCGCATTTACCACGGGGAATGTTCCGAAGAGCTGTTCAACCTGATTTCTGCCGCCGAATTCCACCTTCGCACGACACGCCACAAGTTAGGATATCATCCCCACCATGTGGATGTGTGGCTGTCCTCCACAGTACGGTTTTCAAGGAGCTTTCTTCCACGTACTACAAAGCTGTGGAATGAGCTTCCTTGTGCGGTGTTTTCGGGACGATACGACATGGGTACCTTCAAAAAAAGCGCGTACACCTTCCTTAAAGGCCGGCAACGCTCCTGTGATTCTTCTGGTGTTGCAAGAGATTGTGGGCGGCGGTAAAAAAGTAATATATAATAATAATATAAAATAAAAAAGGAAAAATAAGTAATACATAATAATTATTAGATTAGGTATTTTAGTATTAATTTATGAATGTAAGATTAATGTATATAATTAGATAAGGTACATATAAGGTTAATTTGTAATATATGCTCATTTTAAATGTTAATTTATTTTTGTAAGATGTATGTTACACTAGTGCATTAGATATCCTCTAAGGCTAGATGTAAGTGTTGAAAACAAATAAATAAATAAATGATAATAATAATAAAATTCCCGTTAAAATCCTTTAACTAACTTAGTGCGGACACTGCATTATAATATGTGGGTTCTAATAGTAATGCACTCTTATTATAACAATGACCTGAATCAAATCCATATATAACTCCAAATGAACTTCTCCAGACTTCAGTTCCTCAAAAGTGATTTGAGTACGCATAGCATGGCAGCTACACTCAAGGTTGATTCATAGAAATAGAACTAATTAATGTTTTTTTGTGGATCCCCATGATATATGACGTATCAAATGAAAGGGTTTAATAAAACTTAAAAGAAAGTATATTAAAGATTTATTTTCTCAATTTATTTCTCTCAAACATATAGCGGAAATAGAAACTTAAAGAAGGGGAATTTTAGCTAAATAAATAACTTGCACGTTAAAGGTAATGCAAAGTTCTTTTTTATTTGGTCTTGTTATTTATTATATGTCCCACCAAATTCTGAATTTATTCTTCCTTCCTTCTGTTAACAGGAACTGACTTTTTAGATATCAATTGTTGTAAGAAAAACTAATCTCTAAAATTTACTCATGCATAGATACCTAGATCCATTTAAAAAAAAACCTAAACGCCAAAACCTTTAGCGTTACAATTGTAGTAGCCAAACCTCGAGTAGCAAGGTCTCATATAACAAGTATAGGAAAAATATCCAAAATTGTTGTTCAAAATTGGGGTGTACCATAAACTTTTTTGGAGCCCGCCAATTCACTTCGATCAAATAATTACTAGATTAAGCTTTGCCGATAAGCAGTGCAAGAATATGATATGCCTCAACTAATATGCTTTCATTTCCATAAATTTATAAGTACTTTTCTTCTATAATACTCAGAATAAAAAACTAAAGCACGTTCAAAACAGTATTTTATAAAAGTAAATCTTACTGGGGTTTGTTAAGGTTCAGTTTGGACTAACATATGTAATGAACAAAGGATCTGTTAGTCCTCGATACTGACTGAAAGCTCGTAAAATATTATTACCGTACGGTGTGATCACTTCTCGATGTGTACCTTGATTATTCGCTCCTTGAATATTGTCTATGCGTATAATTGAAATATTATTTTTTAGTTGCATAACAAAGATTTTAGTCAAAGACCATTAAATACAAACTGAAATAATATACTTGTTTCTTCAGCATAATAATATGTAGTATATCAATAATATCAAGAACACCTGCAACAAACGTTGCTATGCAGACCACAGTCCTGGTGATGTCGGAAACACGGGCCAAGCAGGTCTCTGTCGAGAGATCGTAGACCAGTGCTGGAAGAAACTTGTGTGTTCTATCGAGTCCTCTCTTGAATACTTTGCGGAAGGGGGTAATATAAATATTGTCCAATTTAACCACCAGAAGACTCAAATTTTCGCGCTTACCACTAAAAAACCCCATTTGTAATATCACCATTCTTCGACAATTTATTCTTGACCTTCTTTCTTGGCTTTTTTAAGCAAAGTCAGGAGTATGCTTGAAGCTTCTCGAATCACATCATTATCATCATACTGTTATTTGCCTACTCTTTCTATATTATATGTCGTTTAAGGTTCTATATTATATACCGTTTTGAGTGCGAGAGTCAAGATCTCATATTTTGTCCGCTCGTGAACGATTTTTAGCAAAATATGAAATGCTCTTTTTTTTCTTCTAATTCAAAATACATACATGATATGTGCATAGTACCAAGGATCAAGGGGAAATGATGGAACTTTTTCATTTTGGGTAAAGGATTGCGATATGAATATATAAATATTAATTATATATTCTGATTGGGTCACGTTTGACCGAATGGTTGGAATCAACGTCCTCAAATGAGTAGCAGTAACACGCTGTTTCAATTTCATTTTCAAAATTAGAAGCATCCATCACTATAATATAGAAATTTGCTCGAATCTTCTTTTAATGGAGATGGTTCACAAGCTTGCCCTTCGCATCACCTGTTTGTTCGGTATATTATGTGATGCTCAAGTCATGTCAAATTTTTACGTTCTGATCATGGAATCTATAAGTAATAAAGGCCATACTCAAATCTCACGGAAATGAAACTATTCAAGAGAAACACAAATGGCGAATGGAACTTTTCAATGATACTTTATTATTTACTGGTGGCGATCAGAGAGTTACACCAATCCAATGGACTGATCTGATGATAATTAATGACGTATAGACATTGTAGTCTTAATTAAACTCTGTTTATACTAAAATCATTCATTTAGTTGAAAGAATTTCTAAAACTGAACTTCTTTCATGCAATGAATAAATTCCTTTTCTTTCATCTGGTATTGAAGCTTACAAGCGCAGGGGTCAACCGTGCAGGCAATATTCAAAAAGGCCGGAACATTCTTCATCTATTTTCCGTGCCGTAACCGTCTACTGGAACTTCATGAATATTTCAGTACGGATCAATTATTAAAATGATTTACTACACCCAACTCTGCTTTATAAACGTGATGTGGATTTCTTCTAAAAACTACGACTTTTTATAAGTACCTACAAAGACTCTCCTGGTCTCTGGAGGGAATATGAAATACTAAGCAAATTGGGTCTTACTTTCGAGAATGTTCAACGTAATAAATTTCTGAATTTAATCATAATATGACTCAATGATATTCAGGCTTTGAATAAAATATTTAATTACTTTTTCGTTTTAATAAAAATATTTGTTGGTGATCCAACTGTATTAAACATATTTTTGAAGTGAAAAATCTTCTAAAGGTGTTTTGAGCACTTTATTTTATGTATGAGACTGAGCTTCCACTGTCTTCTAATGCTGGTTAAAGTCGGATCAAGTCGGCTTGGGGAGCGCATACGTCAGAGCAAATTTTTAGAGAGTCAAATTTTTTGAAAACAAAATTTTATGAACGATGTGGGACTCGAACTCACAACCTCTGGCGTTCCGTGCCAGTGATCTGCCAACTGAGCTAACCGTTAGAGTAACGTATCGTTATAAAATCTCGTATGCTTTGTTCAACTCTCAGGTTGTGGCTTCATCTACAGGATCTACTTTACAGTTGATAACCTGCTCAACCCCAATATTTGCATATTAGGAAATTGACTTGAGATATCGCTTCTGTAAATCAAAACAATTTGTTATGTTTTTAAAGTGATAACCTTCACTTCTAGGATAAATACACAAATAAAATTTGAAAACAAAATTTTATGAAAGATGCGACACTCAAACCCTCTGGCGTTTCGTGCGAGTGTTCTGCCAACTGAGCTAACCGTTCGAGTGACATATCGTCATAAAATCTTGTTTAAAAATTATAGCAAATGACCCAGCTGATCTTAAATTTTGCTTAATGTAATGCATTAGGAAGATATTTTTTTAAATAATGTTCAATGAAAGAGAGAAAATTAAATTTTTAATTTATCGAAAATGTTAATGTTTTGACATTTATTAATTTTACTTATATTTTCAGGTACAAAATATCCTGGTATGCAATCACTGGTAAGCTTATTAATAGGAACACATTTATAATTTAAACCTTTAAGCATTAATCGTATATTTACCCATGAGTTGGAATCCATTTGCATTTGTATTGCTCCAGTTTAAAATAAAAACAAATGACAATTTTATTTCTTTTTTTTTTAAATTTTAAAACAAAGGTACTTCTATTAGGTATATTATAGACTATTTCTTTTTAAGATGTTTTTACAAAAATTTATAAGTTTTATTTTCCTCTCCAAACCAATTAAAAAAAAATGAACTCGACTTTAATTTATGTAGCAAACCAAAATATATTACAAATATAGAAGTTATTACAAATATTAACTTTGCTTTAGAGCATAGACCCCTACGCGCTACATTAAACATTGGAACTCAAAAGAAGAAAAGAACAAACTTTAAAACACCCGACCACACTAGAAAAAATAGAACTATTTATCACACAACTAAAGAAATGTTTATCAGAATTCGAGCAAGGAAAACAAAACACAAATAATGTACAAACATATTACGACACATTGGAAAAAGCTATTACTAAGGGATTAAATTTAAAACTAAATATAAAAAAGTCAAAAAATATCTTAAGTGACTCAACAAAAAGCCTATTGAAAAAAAGATCAGAACTTATAAAAACAAAACCTAAAGATAGAAAAACTAGAAATGAACTTAGTAAAATATTCAAGGAAACAAAAAAATCAATTAAACAAGACTACGAAATATATAGAAAAAGAATAATAGAAACCAATCTGGCTAAGTATAGAAGTACAAAACGGGCAAAGAAAAAATTAATATCACATAAAAAATGGATACAAAAACTGAGTAGAGGATCAATAGATACGAATTCAAGAATAGACATACTAGAACAGGCTACTGACTACTACAGGAAGCTCTATAAATGTACGGATGGACACACAGAAAATGAAATTTTCGAGTACTCAAATGTTACCGACACTGATGCTATACGAAATCAAAAAGACGGAAGTTATAAAACACATAAAACAAATTAAATTGAATAAAAGTCCTGGTCTGGATGGAATCACGACCGAAGCTATAAGAATAGGAATACCCGCCATAATAACTCATCTCACTCGACTTTTCAACTTAATATTAACCACAGAAACCATACCCTTGCAGTGGACTATTTCAGAAATAGTACTATTATATAAAAAAAAGGAGACCCGCATAATATAACAAACTATAGACCCATTAGTCTAATGCCTTGTATTTATAAACTGTTTGCATCAATAATACTAAGCCAGATCACAGAACGCATAGATGCCACACAACCCAAAGAACAGGCTGGCTTCCAATCCGGTTTCTCAACAATAGATCATATACATTCGGTGGAACAATTAATTGAGAAGTACAAAGAATATAATAAAACCCTCTACATAGCCATTGTGGACTACAGCAAAGCTTTCGATAGCATTAGCCACACAGCCATCTGGAATACTCTAAATAATCTAAAGGTCAACTCACAATATATAAAGATAATAAAAAATATATATATGAAAAGTGTTGGCAAAGTTAAATTAGAAACTAAAGGAAAAGACATCAGGATTGAAAGAGGAGTCAGACAAGGAGACCCACTCTCTCCTAAATTATTCATAGTCGTACTAGAAGAAGTTTTTAACAACATAAACTGGGTGAATAGAGGTATTATGATAAATAAAAATTTCTTAAGTCATCTTCGATTTGCCGACGATATAGTCATCTTTAATGAGAACCCAAAGCAACTGGAAACCATGGTTAATCAGTTACATGAAGCAAGAGCCATAGTAGGCTTGAAAATAAATATTGAGAAAACAAAAATTATGACAAATGGTCTATCAGCGCCGATACCAATAAGCGCCGGATCACAAACACTTGACTTTGTGAATGAATATATAAACCTAGGCAAGCTTACTAAAATATGTCATGAAGAGGAAATAAACCGATGAATAAATCTAGCCTGGAAAAAATATTGGAGCCAGAAGGAAATTTTAAAAGGAAACTACAGCTTAGAATTCAAGAAAACGGTAATGGAAACCTGTGTTCATCCAACTTTGTTATATGGCTGCCAAACATGGGTGTTTACGAAGAAAATACAACACTTAATTAGGACATGTCAGTGCGGAATAAAAAGAAGCATGCTTAAATTAAGAAAAATTAATAAGATACATAGCCACACGGTAAGGAAGAAAACAAAACTGACTGATGCCTTAAGTCAAGCATTAAAATTAAAGTGGCAATGGGCCGGACACATTTCCAGACTAACAGACGCTAGATGGACCATTCGGACCACAACATGGAAGGGACCTGCAGGAATGAGAAATGTGGGCAGACCACATAAAAGGTGGACCGATGAGATTAGAGAGATTGGCGGAACTAACTGGCTCGAAAAAGGAAAAATTGAAAGGAATGGAGGAGGCCTTTACCCAACTAGGATCCATTTAAAGAAAACTAACATAGTGCCTGCATTATAACTTACTAACATAAAAGTTAAAAATAAAATGAAATAATCATGTTTGTCGACTAACCGTACTAACATACTAACACTAAAATGTAGAAAATCAAATGGAAAATCATTAATAAAGGCTTTATTATTATTATTATTATATTTTCCTCTCAAATAACTTGTTGTTAATGATGTTTAGGTTTGATTCTATATATTATATATATTTTATATTTCTAAGTATTCCTTGTGATATATATATATATATCTCGTTAGAACTTATTATCAGGAGTATTTAATAAATTTTCATGTGAAATGAAATCTTCATAAAAAGGCATATTCGTACTTAAATGTATAAATTTCTTTTTCATAAAGGCCAGCAACGCTCCTGTGATTCCTCTGGTGTTGCAAGAGATTGTGGGCGGCGGTGATCACTTAACCAGGTGACCCGTACGCTCGTTTGTCCTCCTATTCTATAAAAAAAAGACATCATATTCCAACCGCTGTGAAATGTTTTTCCTTTTTCATTAAATTGATATAAAGAGTAGCACTAATATTTATTTTCTTATCAATATCCATTTGCCATTAATAATGAAGATTTAATAATCATCGTCTATTATTCATAATATCGACAGATAAAGCGTGGATAATGAAGTGAATGTCATCTGCTTTACAAAATGCCTAGTGTCTCGGCTAGGATCATATTCCATAGCATTTTGCTTGCAAATTGCTCCTCGCAGGCAGATCGGATCGTGTTACGTGAAACGGCATTAGCATATCGATGGGCTGCGAATAAAGTTTTGGATAAATTCGCACTGCTCTCTGTAACAGTATTTGTGTATCGATATTTGCACCAAGTAAGAACTTGGCTTCAATAACTTGTTGGCATTTATTGATTTGTCTTCTTTGTGTGATAAGATTATAAATAAGCACTGCTTTGTCGGTGATAATGATTACATAGAGAGGATGATCTGTGTTTTTCCAACGCGTGTTATCCTTGACGTGAGCTCCTTAGCCTTTCTCAGAATCAATAATTCTGTGCGACAGGGACTACTGCAGAATCGTGAGTATAATATAATTAATTCTCAAAATTTGTTCACGACTTTTGGAGGAGAAAATCCTTCAAAAGTGAACCAATCGTTTCGAAATTTTGGAAACAGAATAGGAGGCAAATTACGAAATGCTTAATTTGTCTGCCTTTGATTGTTGGATTCATATACAAGACTAATATTTGCTGCCTAGATCATAAAGGCCTTTTAAGCACTCCTTGACGTACTCAGCACGTAAAAAAAGAAATTTAAAAAAAGCTAGTTAAACACAATAAATGATAACGTATTCCACTATGCGTAACAATATCACAAACTTGCCTTTTAAACGTGTTCGTAATTGCTTATTTTTGGATATCGCTTTCTCTCTGTACTTTTTATATTATATTTCTGAGTTTTCCTTGTGATATGAGCCTATCTCGCTCTAACACAACAAATAATAATTGGCATGCTTCGCCACACTTGTCTCTCTTTAGTGAAATTATAAATTGCTTTTATTACAATGAAAATTAAAATAATCTTGACTCTTCTACCAATGGCTCCGATTTTTTTGTTGGAAATAATTTGTGAATAGTCCATCCTACATATTGAATTCCAATTAAGCTCTGCTGGAAATTGTGAGTCACAATAGCCATGCACCAAGTCTTGTTATCATATTTTATAATAATTGCTTTTCATTTTGTTTTGCACATAAATGTTGGGGAATATAATAAACGATCAAAATAATAAGAAAACGGGTAGAAAGAAACAAGATAAATTAGGAAATTGTTATTGTGAACGGTTTTGTGATATAGACACACCTTTTGTCCCTCTCGAGAAAGTGGGTCCTTTGAGTCAGAAATTTGGTGTAAGAAGAATACAATATATCTTCAAGAAAATATAGTTTTTTTGTAACGATTGAGACATAAAATCAAATCGCAAAGCAATCAATTCTGATAGCGGCTGATTCTGTCCTTGTTCTTCATACCAGAAGAATCACAGAATTTAACAGCCGGCTTTTCAGATAAGTGTAGGCGCTATTTTGAAGATATTCATCTCTCATTAAACTGGAATACTGCACATAGAATATTATTCCTTATTTTGGTTATGCTTCTTCTCACTCATAAACTCTTGATAGACCCCGTGATCCCTATGATCACGGGGTTTTATGCGCTGGTGGCTTTTAAAGCAATGTTACTCCATTTTTGCTAGGTTGTGGGATTGCGCGAATTCTAGAGCAAGGGATTTTCGGGAACATTTTTAATTAGATACAGAACAGTCCAGCGTGTGGATGGCGAAATGTATGTTAGTTATAAGTCGAGGACTTATAACTAACATACATTTCGCCTCCATACATTTACCTCCATCCGTAAAAGTATTTGATATAGCTATGTATTACTTGACATCGATATTATTCTGACATCAGGTTTTCAGGCCCACTATAATCAATAAGAAATTTTGTCACGGTATAAACAAGCCCTAACTCTAAACTAAACAGCTCTAAAAATTGAAGGAAGTTCTCCATAACGTCTTATATCTTATGTGCTAATATCATGAATGTTTTATTGACTTATCGGAATGATATCGCCGAACAGATAAACACAATTTTATAAAAAAAAAATCGGTAAAGGTCCTTTAACCTATTCAAAATTAACCTACAATACAAAATAAGGGTTCTGACGCTGAGAACGTAACAAAAGCAAAAAGTCTCGACGAGATAAAGTACATCCTATTTACTACACTAAAAGTGAAAAATGTCAGTTCTTTCAGCTAAAAGGCAAATAAACGACGATATAAAGAACCCTTCCTTTCGCAACTAGTCAGCTGACCGGCAGTCCTTTGTTCATTTTTCAACGTTTTATCAAATTAAGTACATTTTTATAATTTAAGAGCAGTTTAGCAAAGAACTCAATGACAACTAGTATCTAGAATTTTTTTTATAATATCATCAGATGATAAAATGTTCTGTTTGAAATTTTAATAGGGCTAATGGTCGCCATTTTGTAATACATAATTAATGTAATCATGACGTAATCAACAAATCATATTGTTATCACTACAATCTAACATAATATAATATTATGTAGAGATGCGGCTCCAACAATTATTACTTTTAAGATACATGTATTTTACATTAAAAAAAGATATATTGTGTCATACGAGCGCCACGTAAATCTATTTGTTTAATACATTAAGGATTTTTAATAAAGATGGTCACTAGTTGCTAGATTAAATAATTATTTAATAACTTAAGAGAGAAGGACCCTTAAGTTTGTTTAAGTTGACCGACTTGGTATTACATGGATCTTACAACATTTTTACGGTAAGAGAACCAAGTTGCGATACTTAGTGGTTTTTACCATTTGTGTTATATGTTTTTCTTGGTTATTTTGACCGAACTTCTCTAATCCATAACACCTTTCCTAATACTTGTATCCACAGACGGTATCAGTGCATAGCCATGGTATGTACGTAATTGAAATTGCATTGATTGTACATATATATAATACTCGTTAAAATAAGAATTAGTATTCATTAAATTATCACAATATAGAATGGTAAATAAAAACCTTAGAATTAAGGGCGGATATAAATATTCCCCATCGTTTCAGTGAGTTAATATTATTTAATTCATGGGGCCCGATGTTAAGAGGCTAAAATACGATATTTTAATGAGATTTTATTACGTTTTCCGCTTTTTATTCTCCGACGTATTAAATGCTTAAAATAGTAGAATAATTATTGTGGGGACTAATAATTAAATCACAAATGCTTAGGGCTCGTAGCCGTTGGGGCTTACACCAATTGCGTATTTTATTATACCTATTTCAGTATTTTTATGTAACATTCATTAGCTTAAATTTCCCAACGAATTTCATAATCTAAATGGAAAATCTGAAAAATTCATACATAAGTGTGTTTCTTTTATAAATATTGATCGATATAAGACATTGTCTATTTGACGTTTGAGCATGTTTGTTGCATCAGTTTACATATTATTATATTGTAATTGAAATTATTTTTAAGTCAATGAAATTGTAAATCTGCATTTAAAAGGGTTGCAATGAATTTTTTGGTACTTCTTCTCATTAGCTCAACCCTTTACGAAGTAACGGTAGATTCAATGAAAAAAAATACTTTTTTTGAAGTTCATAAGTGTCATCTCCTTGACCTACATGAATAAAGTGATTTTGATTTGATTTCTTTGATATATTCATTACTGTTACTATATTTAAGTATTAAATACATCCACTTATTCTTGTTAATGTGCAAAAGTTGAATTGACGACTGTTACAAGCTTCTTGTTTTTTATTAATTCTTTTGATGCATTAAGAATCTTACATCTATGATTTCAGGAACAATAATAATTGAGTGTGGGGTTGCGTTTTGTTATATAAGAGGAAGCAAATGTCTAAATAGATATTAGGTGGAAACTGTATTGTTACAGAATTGTCAGTTTTTAAGGTGGAGTTGCATTTCACTTGGAAAGACTATAATGCTATCGTTTCGGAAATACTAAAGCCGACAGCCAATTCTATAAGTGAGAGTGCGACCCTGAACCTACTTATCAATATGTCTATATTAAATTCCAAATCTGAAATTTGATTTCTTCTACCTCAGGATTTGTCACCTAAAAGAAGGTCCCAAACATTTATTATACCATGTAATACTTTGGATAGCAAAAAGAAAATTTAATTTGAAAATATCCATATAGAATAGAAAACGCTTATTTGTCACATTAATCTCACAAAAATCTAATATGTTATCCAACAGATCATTGAAAAAAGTGTTGAAAAACGTTTCATAGATCGGTTATTGAAATGCCAGAAGCGGGAAATGGATTGAAATGCCAATACCAATTTTGAATAAGGATTGTATATAAAAACTTACATAAATTTTGTAAACTTTGTAATCTTATCATTAAATACGTGCAATTTCGAAAAAACAAAAAGCAGCCTGCGTTATGCCTTATTGTGTCAATGAGGTTCCCTCTAAAATGGTTAAAGATTTCTCGGAAATCAGCTGAAAAAAACAGAAAGACAGCCGAAAATATTGAAATCTGCTAATACAATTTTTTATTCGAATAATTTACGATACCAGAAAGACGTTCATCTGTTTGTAAGATTTGTCTGTTACATTGCAATTTCAATTCCTGATCTTGAAAATCACAAAATTATAAGCGATATCGCTCGTCAGTTTGAGTCATAAAATAATAAAAGAATTTCACTGGCTACGACGCTTTTCAAACCAAAACACAGTAATATTTGCATTACTCAGTTAGTAACTTAGCACATTACTAATTCACGGCACAAAAACACGCCGCTGTTCTACCGTTCTTAAAATTAAAGTCAAAGTGACATATACCTTTGAACTTTAATTCTAATAGCACAAATTTATACTTCACTCTTATTTACATGTATAGGCTTAGAGGAGGTGGAGAAAAATCACTCAATTACTACCAAATACTATGAAGACAAACGTGATTATGTTCCCGACATTTATATACATTATTATTGGCAAACACAACTCCCACATAACATATGACTCAATAACAAAAGCCTTACATCATTATAAGATGTTTGATTGTTGAGATAAACGAATGAAGAACCGAAAGCTTATTGCTTTCTCCGGGGAAATGTATATAAATGTTACCTTTGTCAGTATAATAAAGGTGAAACCTTCAAAGAATTTTTTTACGTTCGCCTCGTCTTTATTCTCTTTAGTTTTGAATTGACATGTTTGAATATAACGTTATCATATATTTTATTACAAACATTGTCGAGAATACACGAACTGAAACGTAGAATTTATACTTCACTGTTGTAAATTACCGAATATATTCTTAGTTCTAAAGTATTAAATAGTTGATTATATCGCTAAAATGTATATCGTAGAATAACGTAGTCGAAAGCCATCGGAAATGTTTTTTTATGGAATAGGAGGACAAATGAGCTTACGGGTCCCCTGGTGTTAAGTGATCACTGCCGCCAACATTCTCTTGCAACACCAGAGGAATCACAGGAGCATTGTCGGTCCTTAAGGGAGGTGTACGCGCTTTTTTTGAAGGTACCCATGTCGTATTGTCCCGGAAACACCGCGCAAGGAATTTCATTCCACAGCTTTTTAGTACGTCGAAGAAAGCTCCTTGAAAACCGCACTGTGGAGGACCGCAACACATCCAGATGGTGGGGATAATATCCTAACTTATGGCGTGTCGTGCGAAGGTGGAATTCGACGGCAGTAATCAGGTTAAAACAGTATTTTGAAACACTCCCCGTGATAAATGCCGTGGAAGATACGCAATGAAGCGACGTCTCTACGCATGGCCAAATGATCCAGCCGGTCACAGAGCACTGGGTCCCAAACAATTCGAGCTGATCTGCAGAAATATGTTATCAATGAGTTAAAAAAACAAAAACGTATTTCAGAATGTATGTATGTACTATATTTATCCAGAAAAAGTTACACTCTTATTTAAACCATGCCCCGCAAAACTGCTTACGCAGTTTGACTGCAGTGACTCCCTTTATATAAACATAGCTTATAAATTATTAAATTTGGTTGTATTAATACAATTCATTTACGTAAATGGTTACAATGTATTTAACAAGTGTTTTTAATAAACTCTTAAATTTATCAAGTGTAGGCTCACGTCTTATATCCTCGGGTAAACTATTAAGTAAGACGTATGGAACTCGTTTTTTTAACGTTCTATCTCCATAGTAATTTTGTACCATTTGTATTTCAAATTTACCTTTGGACAATGACCTTGTGCCAGTTTTATGTTGCACCAAATAAGTGAAACGATCCTGTTTACTATTGTTTACAAGTAGCAGATATTTATGTTTCAGTCTAGCCGATAAAATTTTAGATATTTTATATAGTTTAGAGTTATCTCCTTTACATTGATTCTTTGTATTTTTATTTACGAGTAATTTTAAAATCTTGTTTGCAATGATTATATTTTATCTATGTGTGTTTTAAATGTTAAGCAATCAAGAGCGTAACTTATTATGGAATCCACTAGTGCAAAATATAAACATTTAAGTATTGGCAATGGGACTTTAATACTTAAATGATAAAACTTTTCTGGTAATATTCTTAATTTTCTACATACGTATTCTATGTGGAAATCTCAGGAAAAAGAGGTATATATTTTACTCCTAGGTAATTTACACAATTAACTTTTTCGATAGGATTACACGTGCAGTTAATTTTCTTATTATGGAAGCAATCAAAGCCGTTTGCATGGTGGATTATCAATAGAACGTAAATACAGGGAGTGAATAATTAACATCTTTGTTTTTTCAGCGTTTAATATGATACCGTTATCATGTGACCATTTAACTACCGCATCCACATCCTCTTGAACCAAGCGACACAATTTCGCGAGGTCGGTACGTGCGCTCGCTCAGAATACAAAGGTATCGGCAAACATGTGCAGCAGTGGCCATCTGGAGGGCAAAGCCAAACTGGCTTCAAAGAAACTGGGCGTCATAAATAGAGCACGGCAATACTTCAAGCCGGCCCACATTCTAGCGCTCTACAAAGCGCAGGTCCGGCCTCACATGGAGTATTGCTGTCATCTCTGGTCTGGCGCACCCCAGTATCAGCTCGATCCATTTGACCGCGTGCAACGCAGAGCAGCTCGAATTGTCGGGGACCCAGTACTCTGTGAACGGCTGGATCACTTGGCGTTGCGTAGAGACGTCGCTTCATTGTGTGTCTTCTACCGCATTTATCACGGGGAGTGTTCCGAAGAGCTGTTCAACCTGATTCCTGCCGCCGAATTCCACCTTCGCACGACACGCCACAAGTTACGATATCATCCCCACCATCTGGATGTGTGGCGGTCCTCCACAGTGCGGTTTTCAAGGAGCTTTCTTCCTCGTACCACGAAGCTGTGGAATGAGCTTCCTTGTGCGGTGTTTCCGGGACGATATGACATGGGTACCTTCAAGAAAAGCGCGTACACCTTCCTTAAAGGCCGGCAACGCTCTTGTGATTCCTCTGGTGTTGCAGGAGAGTGTGGGCGGCGGTGATCACTTAACACCAGGTGACCCGTACGCTCGTTTGTCCTCCTATTCCATAAAAAAAAAAAAAAAAAAAAAGCAGTGACGTAATACTCTACAGGGGCTATTTACGTCCATCAGGTAGCACACGGGCCCACACCTGGAACCCTGGGGAACGCCGCAGTTAACTTGTTTCTCCTCACTGAACCTGTCACCGACTTTAACACGGTAAGAGCGCGCCATAAGATAGTCTAAGGGTTCAGCGGCTGCCCCACGCTGCACTCCTCCATTCCATTTAAGAGGGTCTCAGTCTATAGCGTATCAAAAGCCTTTCCAAAATCATAAAAAATAGCTACAATATTTTTTTTCCAAAAGTGCATTAATTTCGTCCGTAAAATTTGATAATAAGGTGTTGGTGCTTTTATTTTTCTGGAAGCCATGTTGACACTCCATTAAGATATTTTTTTGTTAAAAAGTTCCTATTTGATTGACAACACATTTTTCCATAATTTTATCAATACTTGATAGTATAGCTATCGGTCTATAATTTGAACGATTTTATAATTATTTATGTATGAAGTAATAAAATGATAAGGATTGATATCGTATATTTTGGTTAACGGATTTTAAACTACCACTTTATAATTGCCAATTATTGAAAGTATAAAAATGGATATAGTATGTTATTTGACAGTTGACAACACAATTCCACCATACTTTATTTTATTATATTTCAAAGCGTTAAGAGAGCGTTTTTTTAAATTGTATACTATACTACACAATTTGTTAATTGTAAACTTTCCTCGAGAACCACGCTATCCAAGGTGAAAACAGCATGAAAATCGTTGGAGTGGTTTTTGAGTTTATCGCGAACAGACAGACAGACAGACGCGGTCCGCCGCGTCAATGTCAACAAAGTCCTCCGGGACTTTGTTTCATAATATGAAGTGATTTAGCTATACACTACAGATTAATTAACCTGTGTATATTTTATGTAGAAAAATAAGCATTTATATTAAGACATAGACTTACATAAGATATTGAGCTGCAGGGAATACCGACATAGATTTAATAAAAGATTTATTGTATAAGATTCACGAGGTGCTTTGATTTATAACTGACATATAATCAATTATACTGTAATCGTTCGGAGGATTTATATTTGTAAATTGTATGTTATTGGGAATATGTTTATTAAACTGCCGACAAACAGTGAAGTTAACATGACAGTGTGCACCCTCGAACCGATGTTAGTTTTATACAGTTCTGTTAAAGTACTTGTCAAAATCTATTACTTATTTCGAATACACGCGATAAAGCAATCGATCCTAGTGTGATCTATCAAGTTTCTAGCAACGAATAAATATAACATTATTTAATTTTAACTAGATACATTTGTTTTATTTTCTCTCAGCTATTGGTGGATGAGTTAGTCTGTTTTACTATAGGTCTTTACTATATATCGTCGATCAAGGTTAATGTTACTTCAAAGTTCGAATGTTGTATATCACAAACAAAATACATAATAAACACGAGTTGGATTATATCTGCGTTTAATTACTTTCAATATATGAGTATTGGTATGTATATATACCAATACTCATATATTGAAAGCATATACACTCAGAGCATAATCACGATGTCAAATGGGTAAGGCAGTGGGAAGCTCCTTTGCACAGGATGCTAGCTAGATTATGTGTACTGGTAAGCAGTAATGTGTAAGTATTATTGTGTTTCGGTCTGAAGGACGCCGTAGCTAGTGAAATTTCTGTGCAAATGAGACTTAACACCTGATGTCTCAAATCGACGTGCGCAATTGTAGTGCTACTCAAAAATTTTTCTCTATCTCAAGGTTGTTCAAGAATCCTAAGCGGCACTGCATTGAAATGGGCAGGGTGTATCAATTACCATCAGTTGAATGTCCTGCTCGTCTCGTCCCTTATTTTCATAAAAAAATTGTTGAATCCTTGGTGAGTTAACTTAATACAATTAATAAACTCAGTCCACCGAAAGCAAAAATCAATACGAGCAAACTGCATTTTACGATTTGTAAATTAAATATTGTGCTATAAATATTGTTATACATTTTATATTGTCGGCTGTAAATATATAGCTTGCTCTAAAATCAGATCTTACAAAAGATAATCTATTTAATATTACAGTCAAATCGTTCGCTAAATTAATTCTCTTTGAAATATACTCTAAAGTAGGCTTACTTATTCGAATCTATTTGCCCAAGTTCCCAAGTCTCATGCAAAATAATATCTTTAATCTAGAAGTAGAGAGTAATTAAGATAATAATGCTGCTTTGAGAATAATACTTTATAGTTAAGCTCTTCGTCTAAGTTGCTACTTAAGAATTTAAAGAACATTATGCTCGTTAAGTTTCATTTCTCAAATGAAGAGGAGTTCGGTTTTGAATTATTAATGATAATGCTCGGTTCTCTTAGCTTTTAGATTTGGAATTATAGACATATAAATAAACAGAAGCAGCTGTATATCATGAATTATTTTGCTCATAAATTAACAAAAAGAATAATTGGAAAACCAATAAATGAGTAATTTATAAAATATGTGCCTGTCTCTTTTCAATTCAACTAATCTCTTTTTATAGGCCGGATTCCAACGAAAACTTCAATGGCCAGTAAATGTGTTACATGTAAAAAAATAAAGATTTTGCGGAAAATCTGATTCAATAATTAGATTTCCATGTAATCCAAAAATATACATGGGAAAAGTCGAGGGGGTGGCCGCTCGTTATAAGTAACCAAAATATATAGCTAATACTTAAGGTTATTTATGATACTAGTTCAGTTCGTTTTTACAAACGAGTAGGAGATGTAGTGCAAGACGAAGTCATGATATTTCGATGGTCACAATATTTTTAAATACGAATATCATTGATATACAACGTTAGTTTTAAACCACATTTACGAAACAGTAGTACAATTGGTGATACAAGAAACTATTTGTTGACAAATGTGAGTCGAAAAGTCGCAAAAATCTTTGTATTCACGTGTTTTTAACACGCTTTTTATTAGCTTCACCTGTATGCTTGTTTGTAACCGACTCATTTAGGCGCGATTTTGACCCACTTTAAAGGGCCAAATTCAGTTCAAACTTCGTAGAT
Source organism: Leptidea juvernica (assembly GCA_949711755.1). Lineage (NCBI taxonomy): Eukaryota > Metazoa > Arthropoda > Insecta > Lepidoptera > Pieridae > Leptidea > Leptidea juvernica. The sequence continues at coordinate 1,473,957 of CATIXQ010000016.1, read as the reverse complement.
ATATCGAGGACCGATGACAATGCATTAATTTGATAAAATTATTCCATTTTGCAAAATTACATTTTTGTTAATTTATATAATTTTCATCAATCGTCTGAGGCACTCGTATGAGGCAGGAATTGATGTTAATTTTAAATTACAAAATAAATTTTCAAATCTATTCGGTTTTCTGTAAATAGCGTGTTGGTAGTTTTTTAACTACTATTTATTTTCAACGTTTCTAATATGTAAAAGTCGCATTTGCGAATGGCGTCAAGTGCCTTGTAAATTAGCACTACAACTTTCGTCTTATTTTCTCCTTTAGTATAAACGTGAGAGAAATGTATTGAGCAAAACATCCGACTTCCAAGTAGGTTCCATAATATGCTGCCTTTTTGTTACTTTCGAACAATATTCATCCGAAAATATACAGGCTCCTTGAATATATTTTTGAACAAGTATGAGGAAGAAGATATTTACTTTACACAGCTTAGTGTCAAATACGATGTTCCTGAGATTCTTCTGAAGAGAGTTATTAGAGTTCTTGGAACAAACTTCTCAACAACATTTTGAAGTTAGTAAAAATCACTACGAATCTATTTCGTATTAGAATAAGTAGGTACGTTATATTAAATATGGAATAACGCAGTTTTTATGTTTAATTTAAAACAAACTATAGTTTTTTTATGGAATATTTTTTTTTTTTACTTTTTAGTTCTTCCTTTCTTTATGGTAAATTTTACATTATGCATGTTTATTTCTTCTAAAAGGTTGTGACACAGCAGAATATTATAAGCTTCGCGTTTTCAAAGTAAAGATTATGAAAAAAGATGAGAAATATGCTTAGTACTTTATATATTTTTTTGTTATAAGGCATAAATGTATTTATTATATTAAAAATGTAATATTGACCCATTTAATCTAAAAAGAAATGGGAGTAGTACCTGTAATGGCATTTTTATACAACAAAGATAAGTGAGAGTCTTACGTGAAACAAAGGACGTATTAATATGCTAAAATGTTCCTTATAACGACGTGTTGGGACCACCCATCGCGGTGAAAGCCTCCCTCAAGTGCTTATATTCCTTTCTATCTGTTAGCTTTCTTAGTATAAGCTTCCACTAACACTACCTCTACTTTCATTTATAATTTTATTGAAGATTATATCTTGTTTCATTTTGAGTCCTTATAGCTGCAAATAGGTTTTCTAATTATTATTTTTATTATGATTATTTTTATATTAAACATTTTGAGCAACTGTTTGGAATTTACCTCTTTATATGCTTAACAAAAACAATTACCATAAATATTTATTATTAAAATAATATTTTGTGCATACATTTTATCTTTTTGATCATCGCCGGAAACATTCTTTAAAAGAATAAAGATTTCCTTATTCTCTTATATTTTTCTTCACATCTTGTTGTTTTAAGGGTTCATTAACAAAGGCTCAGTCCCAACAAATCACTGCCAATTACTATAACGTTTAAAATGTATCGTATATATTTATTATTACTTCAGCTCTCTATTTCGTTATACTCGTAGCAGTATTTATTCAATGTAACTATTATTTAAACCGTAATTTTCCTTCAAATCTTAAAGATGTTATTTTATGTTTAAAACTATTTTAATTATATGTCGTTTTATCTCATGTTTTTGGGTTAAACATTTGCTTTGTAGTTTGAATAATTGCGACTTGTCTCATGTCTCGTAATTCCGCTAGCTTATCTTAGTTCTAAACTAGGTCGCTGCAAAGAAGATTGTGAAGCTAGATAACGTCTTTGACCCTAGCGTTAACATGAAATCTGTCATTAATGGTAGAATATCAATCCAGCATAAAGTCACGCTTATCTTCAACTATCGATTTTTTATGGAAAAGGAGGACAAACGAGCGTACGGGTCATCTGGTATTAAGTTATCGTTGCCCCTTACATTCTCTTGAAACACCAGAGGACCCACAGTAGCGTAGCGTCCGGGAAAACTGAAAAAGGAAGCTCTTTCCATAATGTGGTTGTAAGTGGAAGGTAGTTGAAAACCGTAGCCACGTCCCCACCATCTGAATATGTGGAGTACCGCCACATATCCAGATGGTGGGGATGACATCCTAATTTGTGGCGTGTCGTGCGAAGGTGGAATTCGGCCGAAGAATTAGGTGAAAAAGCTCTTCGGAACACTCCCCGTGATAAATGCGGTAGAAGATACGGAATGAAGCCACGTGATCCAGCCATTCACACAGCACTGGGTCTGATTCTATTTACAATTGTCCTGACATCTGCTTCACTACCTCCTCCCGGGCTGGCTAGTGACACCAATCCTTTCATGTTAATACTATCTTTCTTGATATTATTAAACTGTTCCCTTTTCTAAGTCCCTGGAAATGGGTCGTCTATACAATTTCATTTATGATTAAGTTACTAATTACTGTATTATTAGCTTGATAAGAAAATATTTTAAGGGAAAGAATAATGTTACTCGTTGGCACAAAACGTTTGTTGTACCAGGCCACGTACCACTGCGTATTCGAATTTCGAATTCATAATATGTTCTATTACTCGAATCTCTAGCGATTCCTCTGTTGTTACAAGTATCTAAATTTTACATTGATCACATACTATCATGCGTAATGTAAGTTCTTTGGTCCTCCTTTTCCGTAATAAAATGAAATAATTATTATCGTGTACGTGAAAATATCAAACACTTATTGATAAATAAATTACTCGCATTCGCCAGTGTATGTAATCGTGTGGAACTTTCTTGGGGGATGATAATTTATTACAGATACTTGGAACAGTCCTAAGTTGCAATCATGATGCAGGCTACTTGGTATCTATCCCTAGTTTAATTTATTACTGTTACGTAAGGGGCGGTGAATAACAGCTTCCTTTTCTTGACTTCTCGAAATTTATACTAATAGGGGCTAGGGGTGATAAATTTTGAGATTTTCTCGCGTTCTTTAGGGATTTTTTTCGCATGTTAAAAATAAAAAATTATTACAATCTTTCAAGTTATACTTCTTTTGGCGCGATGGAGAAAAATGATGAGAGTGAATTTTTACGATGCGCTCGCACAAGCGTTCAAGTTGTATATTCTAGTATTTTTATATTTAGAACATGTGTTTCATAACTGTACAATTAAACAGTGTGAATAAATAAATATTATTTTGGTGTTTTTATTAAAACAATTTCATATACGACGGTGATAGTATTTACTAGCAATTTATTAGTATATCTATATATATTGAATATTAGCGATAAAACTGATTTGAATAAACTTTTTTGAGTGCATTTATAGATTTGAGGTTAATTGTCGGTATGTATAATTTATTTACATCGTTAATTAAAAATTATTACTTACATTATTATCTAAAAAAATTTTTTTTTCGTTTTGTTTTATATCTGGTATATTAACAAATTTTATATATAAATAATATAAATTAATTAATTTTCTATACTTGTTTATATTAACCTTAAATGCTGAGCGTTTATACTATCTTTGATCGTAACTGTTTGTTGAAATTTGATTTATTTTTCCATACGCCAAAGAAGTATAACTTCTAACGCGTGTACATAAATGCATACACTCTTTTCTTATTCTTCTTAGATGTCACTAATCCAAAGTTACTTTAAAGTCAATTTATAGGCAAAAATATATGCTGATGTAAGTTAAATAAGAACGAGAAAGTATATCCAAGTAAGATGCGTTCTTATTATATGATTATTATAATTATATTAATATTATAAGTCCTGTTCGCATGTCGCGACCCTTAGGAGTTTAAATAATAGGGACACACTGACCCGAGGCTATTGTACAAGGGTTGTAAACAACCAAAAATGAAAGTGTCATGCTGCAGTGTAACGGTGACAGCAGGAATATATTGTCATTACTACGTATTGCGAGAGAGATAGGGCAGTGGTAGAGATTCTCCTTCAACAGAATGAACGATTATGTGAGCATATTGCCTTGTCATTTATCAATGTCATTTACTCGAAAAAAAAAGTGTGTATGTACTTATGTATGCCCGCAAGAAGTTATACTTCCTTGGCCTAACAAAGTAAAAATCTTTAAAGTTATTTATTACTCGTGCTGTTCTACGTTTAAAGAAAGAACAATATTGTAAAAATTTTTCAAAGATAGCTTTTACAATTAATTATATATTGAATACGGCTGTGTGGGCTTGAACCTTTTGCCTTTGGACGAAAAAACCGAAAAAAAAAATAACGAATGCCGCAAACGTCATAAAATTTTAGGAACCAACTTCACACTGTCACTTTTGTGTAACAGTGATGCCCGTGCATCGTACATCTTAAAATTTCACGCTCATCATATTTTCATAACGCGCCTAAAGAAGTCACTTAAATCTTAAATAACACGTTTTAGTATTATTTATAGACTTCTCTCGCGCCTTTGATACTTTGTTGCATAAGCAACTTATTCAGGAGTTAGACTTTTGTGGAGTCGGTGGTCCATTACTGGAATGGTGCAGTGACTATCTAAAAATCGGACATACAAAGTGAAAATAGACAATACGTTGAGTAAGCCAGTCATGGTGAGAAAGGGCACCGCTCAAGGTTCAGTATAAGGGCCGCTTCACTTTCTTTTATACGTCAATAACATCATAGATTGTATAAAAAACTGCACTTGTTTCCAGTTTGCGGACGACACTTGTCTCGTAATCGCGGACAAAGATCCAATGAAGGCTTGTGATTTTATACAACAGGACCTCAATAACCTTACCCGGTGGTGTCATGATGTAGGTCTTGTTATTAATCCAAATAAAACTAAGCTCTTATTGATAAAACCAACGTTTATTAAAAAAATACCAATCAAAAATATAATAGCTCACGAACATGTCTGCCTACATAAAAACTATCACTCATGTAAATGCACACTCTTGGAAATAGTTAGATCTCACACATATCTTGGGTTAATAATAGATGATAAATTTAAATGGAGTAATCATGTGGACTATGTATGCAACAAACTTAGACAATTCCTTGCAAGTATTTCAATTCTTAAAAATCGAATACCCTATAAAGTCAAAATAATGCCTTAGCCGAATCGTACGTTCAGTATGGACTGAGCAGTTATGGTCGTACTTACAATTCGTACCTCGACTAAAATAATAAAATTCAAATTCAAATTCTTAAAAAAATCGTATCAAATATAATTAAACGTAAATTTCAGGGTAACAAAAGCGGGCTATTTAAGCATTGTCAAGTGTTATCAATATTTAGTGAAATTACTGGGCAAATGAGACTTAACAACTTATGTGTCAAGGTGACGAGCGCAATTGTGGTGCCGCTCAGAATTTTTTAGTTTTTCAAGAATTCTGAGCGGCACTGCATTGTAATAGGCAGGGCGTTTCAATTACCATCAGCTTAACGTCCTGCTCGTCTCGTCCCTTATTATCATAAAAAAATAAGCAAATTGAATATTCAATACTAAAAGAAAATTATTTTAATAATAAATTAAAAACAGCCATAGATCACCCCGTGTATACGCGCGCTGTTAGTCTAAACCGGCTGGACATGCCTCGGGCATCAAATGCGTTCTGTGAAAGAACAACAGCTTACATAGTACCTAGACTGATTAATAAACTGCCACGTGACTTGACCGACTCGTTGACTGAGACTAATTTAAAACAGAATTTAAAAAAATACTTTTTAAGACTTGACTGACCACCGATCAACTTATCGTGCTTAACTATTAATTGTATCAAGTACTTTCACTTTTATTTGTATAATTATAATGTTTAGCTAAGTGATTGTGAACTATTTTTTCTTTTATTAATTTAACTCTGTTGGTGTAGACTTAATTAAGCAATTGTACAAACCTCAGTGGTTTTTATTGCTTTGAAACCGCAATGTAAAATTTGTTTTTTTATTAATAAATATATTAAAAAAAAGTATAACTTCAAAAAATTATTAATTAAAAATTGTGGCTCAGTTTTGTAATATTATTATGATATAATAATACTATGATGATCATCTTGATAATTTCACGAACTACATTAACCCAGTGAGAAGGTTGTATAATTACGTTTCAGACGATCGTGCTCGCGTGCTCACGTCAATTTTCGTCGGCGCCTTATCTAGGAAGCCAATGTTCAGTATAATACTATTTCCGACATGAAAACTGCTTGTACTCATTGTTCTTAAATATTGTACAGCAATACAATACAGAAAGGAAGTCACTCGTTACTTTTGCGGAACTATTGTTATTGAACATAAATGCTGGCTTATAGCTTTGTTGGGGAGGATAAAGGCCTCTTGGGAATCGAGAAATTAGCAGCGAAAGAAAGATGCTCTCGATGTTTACAGTAAACTTTTGTGTTTACTGATAACATGATACATAGTGGTTTTTTGAAAAATATACAAATAGGTATCTAGAAAGGATACATCTCATATCGAACTAGAATGTCTTCAAAGTTTAAGTTTCTGTTTTCCAGCGTTTGTGTAAATTTCGTTGGTGTGTGTTCACATGTTGAAAAAATAGTAGATATATCTTTGATTTTATCTTAACAATCAATCACTTGTAGTTAATACGTGTAACGCAGGTATGTAGATTATGAAGTAAATACCACTATTGTCGAATAATATTAAGAAGTGAAAATACAAAAAAAGTATCAATAATCTATTCTCTCTCTGAAAATTTAATACCAACAAGCATTCACTACACATTATATGTCTATTCAAATACCAAAAAGGGTACGTAAGGTAGTACCTACCCCACCACCCACTACTAGCCTAACTACCGCATAAGTTTGCAATATGTGAATGTCACTTTTTCTTAAAATGACGATTTCTATCAAATAACTAGCCGCGCTAAATAACTTGTTCAAGAGATCATGCAAACAAGGCACTTTAACACATTAAAATACAGATATTGATAAAGCTGCATTATACTGCCAATTATTATGAATTAAAATACAAATTCACATCAGCTAATATTGCAATTAATCGCGAACTAATTAGCAGAGCTAAATCTGGAAAGTGATAAGTGACTAATGTGTCTGAAATATCTGATAACAGATTCAATACTTACTGTAATTATTATTAGTACATTTTTCATTTTTAGTGGGTATACTTTAATGCAGTGTTCATATAGAGGCACTACTTCCACACCTATTTCGGACGCAAGCCATGTGCTTTTAAACTGTTGTTTTCTGAACTGAACAGCGTAGATGTCGTTGTAATGCCTATGATAATATTGAAATTTTCCTTTTTAGGCCCGATTTCACCAACATTGAATTTATTTGATGTTGATCTCTGTCGATTTATTTGATGGTTAATTTCAATTTTGTTTCACCATTTTAGTCTCTAGATATCTTACTCTCACATAGTTACTCTATGACATTGAACGAATGAATTGAATGAATGTGTAATGCACCCAAGTAATATAGACAGTTTGACGTATACTTGAGCAATAGCGCTACGTATTCTTTTGTCTTAAAATAGACATTTTGACGTATACTTGCGTGCGTAAAATTGTACAACACAGTGACACTACTAATCAACGAATAACAGCTTACTCGGCAAAAATCGATGTTTATTGATGTGTATACTTTAGTATAGAGATTTTATCCCTAGGTTAAATGTTGGTGAAACAGTGTATACTGACTCTGCCTACTAATCTTAGAGGTCCCCAGTTTGAATCTTGGTAGGTGCAAACATTTATAATATGATGAATATGAATGTTTATTTCCAAGTCTTGTTGATAAGTATTTATGTATGTTTAAGTATATTGTATTAAATATATCGCTGTTTTGTACACATAGTACATGCTATGCGTAGTTTGGTGCAAGACAATTTGTGTAAAGTGTGTCAATATAATTATTATTAAAAATGAGTAGAATCGCGAGTTATTAACAACTTATTCTGGAATTAAGATTAATACGACGTTGGTGAAATCTGCCCTAAGGGCGTCTTGGGTTACTGGAAGAACACTACGTAATCGGAGTTGTATAGCGATTTATTGTGCAATTTGTTGTTTATTTAGTCATACGATTAATTTTAATGATTATTACATGGCGTGGTCATGGGTGATATGCAGTTGAGGCGAGAAACCTTCTCCGTATTGTACACAGAAATATTATCTAGGATGGTATTATTTCTAAACAATTCTTTCAATTCATGTTGTTGCATACGACTATCGTATCACGCAACAAAACAGTTTTCATTGATTCAGTGGCACAGCTGGCGACAAAACGCCGAGGGCTTTACATTCTGATGACCTGACTTGACATTTTTATTGCTCGCCATATTTCCTACAAGGCCTCTGAGGCATTCTTCGCTTATGGAAGCCGACGTGAAATATTGCTAGACTCGAAGACACGGTATGATATTATTATGACGTTATTGCTTCGTATAGCCGTTTCAGATATTCATGGACATGGTTGATTAAGTTTACGTGATAATATTAAGATCGTTTTGACATGCTTAAATTATTTATTAGTGAACGAAATTAAGGATTATTCGATTACTATATTATTGTTATTATATTATATATATATATTATATTATTATACTACTGTTAGATAAAGTTGGAATGAACTTCCTTGTGCGGTGTTTCCGGGACGATACGATATGGGTACCTACCTTCAAAAAAAGGGAGTACACCTTCCTTAAAGGCCGGCAACGGTCCTGTTCGATTCCTTTGGTGTTGCAAGAGAATGTGGGCGGCGGTGATCACTTAACACCAGGTGACCCGTACGCTCGTTTGTCCTCCTTTTCCATAAAAAAAAATTTCACTAGTCAATTCAAAAAAGATTGCACTGACGAAACCATGGCTTTATACCCGGTAAAAGAGATATAGAACTTATTTATCCAAAAACAACTAACGTAAGCGCCATTTTGCGTTTGTACATTATACAATTCATTGAACATATTTTCTTGTAATGGAGTCCAATTTAACCCCCAGAAGACTCAAGTTTGCGCGTTTACCACTAAAAAATCCCCATTTGTCGTATCACCGCTCTTCGACAACACTTCCCTCAAAGCCTCGCCTAGTATCGGAATACTGGGTCTCGAAATCTCGAGCGATTGCCAATTTCGTGGTCATCTGGAAGGCAAAGCCAAATTGGCTTCAAAGAAACTGGGCGTCATTAATAGAGCACGGCAATACTTCAAGCCGGCCCACATACTAGCGCTCTACAAAGCGCAGGTCCGGCCACACATGGATTATTGCTGTCATCTCTGGTCTGGCGCACCCCAGTATGAGCTCGATCCATTTGACCGCGTGCAACGTAGAGCAGCTCGAATTGCCGGGGACCCAGTGATCTGTGAACGGCTGGATCACTTGGCGTTGCGTAGAGACGTCGCTTCATTGTGTATCTTCTACCGCATTTATCACGGGGAGTGTTCCGAAGAGCTGTTTAACCTGATTCCTGCCACCGAATTCCACCTTCGCACGACACGCCACAAGTTAGGATATCATCCTCACCATCTGGATGTGTGGCGGTCCTCCACAGTGCGGTTTTTAAGGAGCTTTCTTCCACGTACTACAAAGCTGTGGAATGAGCTTCCTTGTGCGGTGTTTCCGGGACGATACGATATGGGTACCTTCAAAAAAAGCGCGTACACCTTCCTTAACGGCCGGCAACGCTCCTATGATTCCTCTGGTGTTGCAAGCGATTGTGGGCGGCGGTGATCACTTAACAACAGGTGACCCGTACGCTCGTTTGTCCTCCTATTCAATAAAAAAAAAAAAAGGAACAAATTTAAACGGCAAACACTTAGGTTTTTGTTGGAAAATGGTAAAAAGCCCACAAGGTCTAGTTTGTTGTCTTTAACTTAAATTTGATTCTGTTTTGGTTACTTAAAAATTTTACATAGATATAATAATATGTCGCAGGTATATTGTCAAAGCCTTGATATTACAATTTCACTAGTGATATTATAATTAAACGGTAGATTGTTAATCGACTTTTTTTCTTACAATTTAAGGGCCTGGTTTTAGTGGCATTGTAATGTCACGGGTACACCATAGTGATATTGTAAGGCGAAAAAAAAGTGTATATGTACTTATGTATGCCCGCAAGAAGTTATATTTCTTTGGCCTAACAAAGTAAAAATCTTTAAAGTTATTTATTACTGATATTTTGAAAATTTTACTGGTCGTTAGTTACTGAGGCCGTTTCTAATTGGTCTGTATTTTCTTGTACTGTTGTATACATTATCGCAATAAACTTATCAATTAAAACCCAGACCTGTCAAAAGTACATATGAGGCCCTTAAGGGTTTGCTCTTAAGGGTATGGCTTGGTTTCTGGTTTAACAACAGTAAGATATTATGTGAACGGTAATATACAGTTAATTAAATTGTTACTTTTCAGAGTATAAATTCAACCAATCTATTTCCAATAATAGATAACGACTTCAAACATATTTTAAAATATGCTTATTAAACAAAAACAAAAAAATCTCTACTAAATGTATAAAAATGCTTGAATTGTTGTTATTAAAACCAAAAATGTTACAAAAATATCTATAAAAAGTGACGAGTACCTTCAGTTATTAGATTAAATCAAAGATTACTTAAAAGACGTCCAGGTGATTGATTTTTTAAATTATAAATAATCTTATGCTCCGTGGTGTATATAAATATTTTTTAAAACAGAAGAAAACTTTGAAGTGGCAACTTCTTCAGATGCGTTAAACACTATACTATTGTGGGTATTGAATGAGATTAAGGTGTAACGCTCAGTTATTTTATGAATATATGACAAAAAAAATATGTTTTATGTATTTTGAATATTTAGCTCGTCTTGATGAAGTCTCCAGTAATTTTGGTGTGATCTTAAGCAAACACTGTTTTTATGTTTCCATATAAGAAACTCATCCGGTTTTTTAAATAAAATTTTGTTACAATAAAATATCGTGCAATAAAATTTATAATTAAATAGCCTGAGGCTAGGGGGCTGCTCCATTCCCAATCTGTGGTATAATTAAGCAAAGTTATTTATGCCATAGTACGCTTTACCACACAAACGTTTCTTAACATTCTTTTGATATTCACTTTGAACAGGCACACTTGTCATTCTGACAGAAATTGTTTTTTTTATGACGTGACGGGTAGGTCATTCAGTTGATGGTAATTGATACGCCCTGCCCATTACAATGCAAACGCTCAGGATTCATGAAAAACCCAAAAATTCTGAGCGGCACTTCACCTGCGCTCGCCACCTTGAGACATTATTAGATGTTAAGTCTCATTTGCCCAGTAATTTCATTAGCTACGGTGCCCTTCAGACCTAAACACAGTATTGCTTACACATTACTGCTTCACGGCATAAATAGGCGCCGTTGTGGTACCCATAATCTAGCTGGCATCCTGTGCAAAGGAGCCTTCCAGAAAAAATAAGCAGAGTCAAGTAAAATAAAGGTAATGGCCAAAAATGAGCGAGTGATTATTATTGTTATGACAAAAAGAAAAGTTTCAGGTGATTTTGATGAAACAACTCTCAAAGTTGTATAGGGACGGCTTCCAATCGAAGCACAAATTTTGTTTTGATTGATCAAATAAGTTGGACAGAACAAGGAATGTTAGGTAACGGTTGCGTCCCTTTTTGTGGCGAAAAATTGAAGTTACGAAACAACTTTTCAGGTACTTACAGCCCTTAGAGTCTTGTGTCATTTTGTAGCGTTTTTGTAACGTTGAAATGTTTATTTTATTTGTTTTAATGATATACACTTTTTTAACAAGAGAGTGGAATATATGTCAGCGTGATGTGTTAACAAGCGCTATCAACGTCATGAACTGTCATAAGATATCCCAATAATTAATAATTACATTCATTTAACTACTGTTAATATTTAAATACCATTTAATATACCAGTGGGAGGCTCCTTTTCACAGGAAGTTGGCTAGATTATGGGTACCACAACGGCGCCTATTTCTGCCGTGAAGCAGTAATGTGTAAGCATTACTGTGTTTCAGTCTGAAGGGCGCCGTAGCTAGTGAAATTACTGGGCAAATGAGGCTTAACATCTTATGTCTCAAGGTGACGAGTGCAATTGTAGTGCCGCTCAGAGTTTTTGGGTTTTTTGAGAATCTTGAGCGGCACTGCATTGTAATGTTCATGGCGTACCAATTACCATCAGCTGAACGTCATGCTCATCTCGTCCCTTATTATAATAAGCATAAAAAAAATATAACTATCACTATAATTAGAAATAACTATAATAGCATACAATATTTAGATATTTAGTTAACTTGATTCGTGTAAGTTAGTTGACACTACAGCAGTGCCAATTAACAGTTGGTAGCGTCGTGCCCTTGTGAATTCTAAGGGGTAACATATAAATGTAACAATTATTATTATTGGAAACTGTAAAATACAGATATTTAAATTTTAAGTGCGTTTAAATTACAAACTGCTTCTACAAATATGGTATATATAATATCGGAATAGGAAGGAAAATTGACAATTAAATAAGAGTGGCCGTTGAATTTCTTATCATGGGCTCAATTTTTTACGAACATAATATTATGGTAAATAAAGTAATTTAAATGAAATATTTGTAGTGAGGATTCAATAGCGCTTAATTTAAGCCTAATTGAATAAAGTTTACTTGACTTTGACCTTATACGTTACAATATTCAGTAGTTTGTATATATTTTTAAAATGTTGCAGCTGACAAATAAAATTAATAAGAGTGGCAAGACTTTCTAGGTACTTTTTTTCATTAAAGATGTCTACTATGTATTTTATTTTCCCTTTTTTTATGGAAGAGGGGGATACATGACCGTACGTGTTCCTGTTATTAAGTTTCGCGCTTTTTTGGAGATACCCATTTCGTATCTGGAAACACCGCACAAAGAAGCAAATACTACAGCCTAGTTGTACGTGAAAACCTTACATCAAGATAATGGAGACGGCCCTGCATAGCCCGTGTATACGCATCTCCAGTACTATCATCGGCATAGCAATGCATATTGGAGGCGTCCATCATATCACTGATTTGAAGATTAACAGTGTAATAAACGCGAAGTAAAGTTATTCAAAATTTAAATCTATTTATTTTTATAACTAAACAGTTGTTACTTGACAGCGAGAAGTAATTGTAAACTTGGAGTAACTTTACATTGCATTTATAATTAGAAAGTAAATTTTTCAAGTGTTCGCTTAATTTCGCACCTTTATTTATTTATAGTGTACATAAATTAAACCTTGGTGCTTTTTTATGATTTACTTCTATTTTTCAATTGTTAAGTTGACATATTTAAGTATTTCTTGCATCACGTTACATACACTGTATTTAAAACAATTGTAACAATATGAAGTTGTAAATATTGATTTAAAAGAGTGCCAATGAGTGTCTTGTCACTTCTTATTTTTTTTTTATGGAATAGGAGGACAAACGAGCGTATGGTTCACCTGTTGTTAAGTGATTCGCCGCCCACATTCTCTTGCAACACCAGAGGAATCACAAGAGCGTTGCCGGCCTTTAAGGAAGGTGTACGTACTTTTTTTGAAGGTACCCATGTCGTATCGTCCCAGAAACACCGCACAAGGAAGCTCATTCCACAGCTTCGTAGTACGAGGAAGAAAGCTCCTTGAAAACCGCACTGTAGAGGACCGCCACACATCCAGATTATATTAAAGCTTACAGCAGTGGTGATAAACTTTGACAATAATAAGCGTAATTTTTAATCTACAGTCTGAATAAATAATTTTGATTTGATTTGAAGAAATAATAGAATAGAAATATATTTATTTACCATAGGGAGTGAAAAAAATATAACATATTGCACTAACACTTGGTAAACGTTATGAAGCTATATCAGTTCGTAAAGGGGCTATGACATGGGGAGAAGAACTGACAAGAATCTTTTAAATCATATTATAACAACTGAGCCTGCGCAGAATCAGACAAAAATCATGCATCATTATCCTCTATATAATCTACCATACTATAGTAAGCCTTCTTTTGCTTAGAAGCTTTGAAGGTTTACTTATTGGAGATTATAGTACATCTAAATAAAATAGGTTCTTTTGACGATTGACATAACACCGAAAACTAACAACTTCCGAATCCACTCGATTTTGTGTTGAACGACTCGTGTTAGGGAAACAGTCAAATATAGGAATTCCCTGGGGCGTCGTGAACAGCGGGGAAACTATCGGAAATTTATCTTATAGGCCTATTCTGAAAATGGGCTAAGCTATTAATACTGAATGGTCAGTTCTGTTATGTGGTCCAAAGCCACGGACATTCTGTCATCATTAAAGACGATAATAGTTTATAGCTGATGCTATCGTTTATCAAACATCACTCATGATAATCAAATCTTACTTTTTTTCTGGATCCACAATTACAGTTGATATTTATTTTATTTTTACTCATGATAAGTAAGAATCTACTTCCATACTCAGTCATTCATCAGTCTTCATCTATCTTAACTCTAAAACTGCTGAACTGACTGTTTTTTAATGTACAATCTTAATATATATATTTCTTTGTGCGTGTGTATGTCACTGAACTCCTCCTAGACGGCTAGACCGATTTTGATGAAACTTTCTGTGTATCTTCAGGTTGATTCGTGGATGGTTTAGATTCACAATTGAACTACCTCCTAAATGGCTGGACCGATTTTGATGATATTTTTGTGTGTTGCAGTGAATTTGAGATTGGTGTGTGTCTTCAGGTGGATTTGAGAATGGTTTAGATTCACAATTTAACTAACTCCTAAACGGCTGTACCGATTTTGATGATTTGTACAAACAACACAAGTGTTCCAGTGAATTTGAGATTGGTTAAGATTCAATTCCGTCCATATAATATAATTTTCCTGCTCATGTGTATTTTAGTGGACTCCTCCTAACGGTTGGACCCATTTTTCGAATTTAAGACGTGTGTCCGAAATTTCCGACAGGACAACGTCTGTTGGGTCCACTAGTTTTCCTATAAATATTTCCAAAAGGATATAAAATTGAATTTAAAGTAACCGTGTGTTTTTGGTTATGGTCAATCTGACTAAAACTTTATGTCCGAGAGGCGTCCTTCGTTTTCGCAGCACATGCAATTGTTTTTAATAAATTGTATGTTAGTGCTATTAATTCATTCTGACATTGTAATTACTTAAGATTATGACGACCTACTTGGACCAGTGGCTAGTGACTCTGAGCTAGACTTCAAGCATTTATATGATGAAAATAGACGTCCATTCCGAGTCATATATTATATTATCTTTAAGTATGTATATGGTATTATTTATATCGTAGTCTTGCATCCATAGTTCAGGTTATTTGGGGCAAGATATATTTCTTTTGTTTTGATAATCTCCATAACAATTCAACATCAGCAGCAACTTTTCTTCATCAAATTTGACATTAAATTTTCAATGTTTTGTCGTGTAATCAGCGAATTTAAGCCAGTAACGGTATCAATAGTTTCACACAATTAATCGCCTTACGTGCAACGAGTTAACGTTTAAAATTGCAATCTTTTGATCCGTGAATAATTGCTGTGAATTGCACGATTTGCAAACTAACTAAAGTGCATAGTTAGCTCATTTTAAGTGAGCAAGATTATTGGTTATAAAATCCTTAAAGTTTTTTAGTAGCAATGGTTATTTTAACATATAAGAATATAACAAGCTTTTCAAAATTAAAAATAATACTTCAAAAAATGTATCAAGGCATTATTTCTATCGCATTGTCATTTCCTCGTTACATAAATACTTTAAAACAAGTGTACGGTCAACAGCATGTCGACTGTACATCACGTTTCGCGTGTCAGCGTTTACGTCGCCTCGCGTTATTTCCTAAGTAATATTGTAACCAGTTCGCGACAAGCCGCCGATCGATTCGCGTGCTCATTACCATACCAACATTCTACCATTTTACCATATAGCATAAGTTAAGGTTTCAATATACCATTTGAGCCTAACTTGTGTTTTACTCTGTACGGAACCAAACCACCGTACAACAAGTTTGTGTTTAAATAATATATCTATTATTTTTTTTGTTTAATATATTGATGTACCTCATACGATGTCAATAAGAAAGTAATTATCACCAACTCAAGGTGTTATAGAGAAAATTATTTACATCGATATTTAAGTCGATTTTTGTAAATCGATCTTAAAAAGATTTAAATTTTTAGTTATTTATGCAACTGTTGTGTAATAAGGGCTATTAAAACACGAATGTGGATTTACCTCACGAGGCGAAGCCGAGTGTGATAATAGTATCACATGAGTGTTTTAATACCTAAATATCAACAGTTGCATACAAGACTTTATCTACACCCAAAATATGAATCCTCTAAAAGATTCTGAAACAGTTAGCTTACTGCTAACATTAAAACAGCCAGTCCTAGTAGTAACCTAATATCATCCATTACTGATTATATACAAATAAACTAAGTATTAATGAAAAAAATATTTATTTTAGTAGTAATTTACATTTTGTATAGTGCAATAATTAAAATTCACTTGAATATTATGTTCTTTTGGAAATTAATCGCTCATTTTTTGTAAACAAAACAATAAAAATATCGAAGTAAAATGGCGGGGATTCAAATAACCTACTTTTATTTACGCGCGCGACGTTCTGGTGGTGTGGAACGCGCGTAAACCAAAATGTTCTTTTTTTGAAATTCATACAGATGCCACGCATCGAGCAATAAGAATGTGGCTGTATGTTCAAACTCTTTGAGCATGAAGGGATTGAAAAAAAAATTGGAGTGTTGTTATGAAATTCATTACAACATTACGACACTCTTTTGGATGATGTAATGGTTATTAGAACATTGGGTGTTTTAATGTTGGCAATAAGCTAACTGTTTCAGAATCTTTAATAGAGGATTTAAAGCATGGGTGTAGATAAACACTTTTAATTTACCTAATACACAAATTGATTGAGAGTAATCTAGTCCACACATACACATTTACGTGTAATGTAATATCTTGTCCCCTCTCATGAAGTAGTAAGTTCTGGTGGTCATTTGTGGTCCTCATCATCATTTCCACTTTACCAAATGATGCTTTCTATATATAAATGCATCACTTTCTTTTTAAATTTGAGATTTTTCCCTAACCACAACATCAGATTTTTTACTCCAGTAAATGAAAAAAAATACTAATCGGTTCATAAATAACGGTATTATATGTATCTATATAAGGTATCTATGTGATTATGTATATGAGTTTATAAAAAAGGTAGAAATTAAATAATTAACTCATGTTATAAGTTTTAGAAAATTAACTCAAAAATAAAAAAGTTATTTATGTGTAAGTAATTGCGAAAAAATGTTTTTCTAAAGTCAGATTAGATTTTCGTAGGCAAGCTCGCGGATGACCATTAAAACTTATTTAACCTTATTACGATTTTATATTTTAATCATGTCAGTTTTTTTATTCATATTTATGTATGTATATTCTCATACTAAAAGTGATCATTAAATTGAACTTACCTACCTTTATTTAAATTATTTCGTTTTATAATTTTGTTTTTAGTTATCACGAGGATGATTCACAGTTGAAAAACAGTTGGAAAGCGTAAAACGTACATTCTGTCAGTGAACCATAACAATTCTGATTATGTATTGAACGATAGAGTAAGAAAACATTATATTCTATTGCGTCTTGTATTTATATAAACATTCTAATGGAACGTGCTCAGTAATCGTGAAGCCATTGCGCGAGATGGACTTCTGTAACAAGGTTGTTGTGATAACCGGTGCCAGCGGCGGCATTGGAGCCGACGCAGCCTTGACCTTCGCTAAACACTCGGCAAAACTTGTACTAGCCGCTAGAAATGAATCGAAACTCATAGAGATAGCTTCAAAATGTGAAAAACAAAAGCAAATTAAACCACTGATTATTCGAGCCGATGTGTCAAAAGATGATGATCTGAGAAATATTATTGCAGAAACAATAAAAACGTTTGGTCGAATCGATGTTTTGGTGAATAACGCTGGGCAAGGTATTAAAGGAAACGTTTTGGATGGTATTGAACTGTACGATACAGCCATGAATGTAAACGTGCGCTCTGCTTATCTTTTGACCAGTTTGGCCGCACCCTATCTCGCCGAATCAAAGGGGAACGTGGTCAACGTATCCAGCGTAGCGTCATTAAGGCCGATTAAGGATATAAGCTTCACGGCGTACTGTGTCTCTAAAGCCGCTCTTGATCAACTTACTAAGTGTGCCGCTTTGGATCTATCGCGTAAAGGTATTCGAGTGAATTCAGTTAATCCCGGATGTACGCGCAGTAACTTCCTCGAATCAGCTGGTTTAGATGCTAACCTTGTGTATGGAAAACGTAGTGAAGCACTGCCACTTGGAAAAGTTGTCGAAAGTAATGAGGTGGCTGACCTTATAGTTTATCTAGCAAGTGATCGAGCGCGCAGTATTACCGGTTCTGTCTACGTCATAGATAATGGTGAAATGCTGGTTTGATTATCTGTCTTGCTAATTTTTAAAAAATTAAATTGTATACTCTTATAAAGATAAATGGCCCAGATTAATATAATATTTATAAGTGCCTTACCTGCTTAGAATTCTGTGTATTATTTTTATTAACTATTTGCCCACCGATTGGAATCAAATCAGCAAACAGACGCACGAATATAAATTAATTTTGAATAAATATTTATTGTGCATATGTGCTTTTTATTTAATCACATGTATAGTTATTATTGTTATGAATTCATATTCATGAAGAATGACGATTACAAAGGCGATAATAATTGAGGTCAGATGCCCACCCACTGCGTATCGTATATGTTTTTCCACATCGGGGTGTATGTTTAGTGGCTTTATGATATTCTAGTGTGTGCTAATTAGTGAATTCTGACATAGTAACTCCATTGTTAAAAATTGTAAACTTCAAGGCCAGGGTGTTTTGGATTAACTTTATAAAACTACACTTGTTCCGAAGTTAAAGAAAAACACTCATTACTGTTAAATAATAATAAATGGATCAGTTGAGCTTGGGGCATGACGTATGGGCCGAGTGATCAAATGAACATGTTCTTCTGTTGACATACGTAAATACAGATCCTTATATTATAATACATTGCATTTGGATTGTAATTTTGGTTTGTTTTTTTTAATAAGATTATTTTGGGTTTATAATGAAAGGGTTGTTAAATTAATGAATTAAAAATAAAATATGATTAACAAAGGTGCGAAATACATAATATTTTCATATGTATCTTTTTCTCTTTTGCTGATTTACATAAAAGGATGGCTAAACATTTAAATAGCTGTATGTATTTATCATAATGGAATTAGGTATGCATATCGTATTAAATATATTGTTGTATCTTTATGAACTCTATGTGCCATTTGAATAAAAGGACTTCTGTCAGAGAAATTAGCAAGGGAAGTATGCTACAATATTCTGTGTAAACAAAATATGAATATTTTCTACTAAATAAACTTAAACCAGAGAAATCACAGGAGCGTTTCCGTTATTCATGGAAAAAATGTATTATTTGAATTCAAAAACCGAAAACACTTATGTACTTGGTGGATGAGGATTAAAACGGGGCCGTCCGCGTCGTGGTGGTAGCAAAAGGATCTAACTATTGCACTACCGACTCTATGCAATGTTGCTTGTAGACGTTTTATTGATTAATTTAAGTAGCGTAAGTGTATTTTATTTAATTTATTGTAATTGTAATATGTAATCGTTAATTTACTCAAAATAACATACCTAAAAAACAAGTAAACGTTTATTTAAAGAGATTTTTATGACAATAAGGGACGAGACGAGCAGGTCGTTCAGTTGATGGTAATACGCCCTGCCCATTACAATGCAGTGTCGCTCAGGATTCTTTAAAAACCCGAAAATTCTGAGCGGCACTGCAATTCGCTCGTCATCTTGAGACCTAAAATAAGAGTCTCAATTACCCAGTGATTTCACTAGCTACGGCGCTCTACACACCGAAACACAATAATTGTGGTGCCCATAATCTAGCCGGTATGCCGTGCAAAGAAACCTCTCACTAGTAAATGCCCTAAGCTGTCTACCCTTGCGCCTGGGACTTCCATATTATTTTTATGTCAAGGGGAAGTACAGAAGGAAATAGTATAGAGATCTTATGTTAATAGATTCCCGCAAAATGGGCATTCGTGAAGGCGCTGGAGGTAGGAGAAGCGGACTGTCATTAATAATTTTAGGCAGATAATTTGAATTTCATTACTATATTTTATATATCTGACACTGTCTGATACAGGATGTTACAAAACTCGTAAAGCCTATAGGGAGTTAAATGGGGTCTTATAACGACTTCATTTACAATACTTAAAAATCATCACTACGTAGTAACGCTGTATAACATAAATTTAAAGAGTAAATTACTAAATTGTACCATGTACATTTCTACCTAATTCGTGGAACGACAAAAATTTTAAACGATAACGAAACAACCTTAACGAACTCTTGCTTTTTCATAATTAACGTCAAATTTACAGAAACGGCTCAAAGTGTGCTCCGCCTTGCTCAATACACAACGTCGGTGTTATTGATGCGACCGACCCGACACGCTGTTCCATCTCGGCAACCGTTGGGCATTTGGATAAAAATACACTCTGTCCTTCACATAACCATTTTTCCAACTTGAGATTTTTTGAAGCCAGTACCTAAGTATAATGACATACATACTTGTATTGAGGTAACAAACATTTATGAATGAAAAATAGAAAAACTATTACAGTAGACAATTATTAGGTAAAAAAGGTATGTAGGCCTTTCTGTTTGATAATCTGGTTCCCTGACATGACAGTTGACTAGGGCTGACAAAATATTTGGCTTTGATAATTAATTATATTTTTACGGGGTATTTTGTGTTACGTGCTATATATTGTATATTGTACAAAGGCGTAAATAAATAGTGATAAAAATATATAAAATATAGTAAAAAGAGGTAGTTTTACTCAGGTGGTTAATTTAAGTAAATAATTTTCAGATTTATAGCCATTAAACAGTAAACTTGTAATCATGTAAAACTGTAATCCTTAGTAATATATTTATTATTTAAAATGTCAGAAATAGTTGGAGGAGAGTTTTTTGCGCCACGCTTCTTCTCTCTCAGAGCGCCATTTGTTTCCAAAGCAGTAGTAGTGTCTAGTATATTAGAATTACGTCTAAAAGAGAATTATGTTTCCTTAAGAATTAAAGGAATCAATTTTGAGAAAATAAATGCCTTTTATGCCTTTATGCCTTTTAGTTAGACCCCTTAAAAATTGAATATTTGAGTCCATAAACCTAAAATAAAATATTAAAAAAAAAAAAATTAGAACAAAAATAGGTTTATGGTTAGAAATATAAAATTGAATAAGAATAATATTTATACTTTTTTGAAATAAAATTCTAATGTCTTGTGTCTTCTGCATAAAGATACATTAATTAATCTTTACGTTTCCAAAGTGTCAGTTATCCTGCCAGTAATATAATAAAGATGACTTTATATATTTCTACTTCATAAGCTCAACTAGACATGACCGAATATAAATTTTATTCACTAGTAGATAATTAATTATTATTATTAGTGTAACGTATTTTATTTAAAAAATTAGAGATGCTTACGTGAATTGCAAGAGTTTAAAAATGTATAGTATAAATAATCACAGGAAATAAGTTGTCAAACTATCAAATTCAGTTTTTTTTAATGAAAATAAGAGACGAGACCATCAGGACGTTCAGCTGATGGTTATTGATACGCCCTGCCCATTACAAAGCTGTACCGCTCAGGAGTTTTGAAAAACGCAAAAATTCTGAGCGGCACTACAGTTGCGCTCGTCACCTTGACACATAAGATGTTAAGTCTCATTTGCCCAGTTATTTCATAGCTACGGCGCCCTTCAAACTGAAACACAGTAATCATTACTGCTTCACGGTAGAAATAGGCGCCGTTGTGGTACCCATAATCTAGCCGGCATCCTGTGCAAATGAGCCTCCCACTGGTGGTTCAGTTTAAAACTTAGGGCAAAAAGAATTACAAGCCTTACCAATATAGTATTAATATAATACTGTAGCTATTGTATATTAATGCTTTAATCGTTCTCGACGATGCATTTACAAAGAGGGTATACATCAGCATGTACCAACAAACTACCAACTCGTCTGTTTCAATATTCTTGAGCACGTTAACACGTACGATATTCTCCTCATTTGCTTCCATACATTTTGCTTTGCGCTGCACACCCTACTTTGTTCCACAGAAAATCAAGACTAATGGTCTAGAAAATAGCAACTATTTTAGCAAGAATAAGTTACTTTGTTGCTGACCTGTTTATGTACAACTATGTCACGCTCATACATTCTGTTTACAACAATATTACTTTGGGAAAATTCTGGAATCGTAAAGTGCGGAGATCTTAATATATGAGAACTTTTACGGGTTTATTTGTTTAAATAATAGTAACACATAAATCGTACATTACTACAAAAAAGGTAATGTTATCAAATGATTTGAATTTCAAAACAGATGAAGAGATATGAATCAAGTATTTGTATGTAGAACGTGATATTAAATGAAGTGGAACTGATGAAAAAAAGGAGCACTATCAAACTGATTGGAAGGTACTGAATTCCTGAATTAAATTTTGATAAATTAATGCTTTGTTGTACGGTATTTCCGGGACTATATTGGTACATACAAAAAAGCGCGTACACCTTCCTTACAGGCCGGCAAAGCTCCTGTGATTCCTTTGCTCTATTGTAAGAGAATGTAGGCGATGGTGATCACTTAACATCAGGTGACCCGTGCGCTCGTTTGTTCGCCTTATCCATTAAATAAAACATGAATCCTAGCCATGACATTCACTATCCCTTTCAAATCTAAAAAGAACTAAAAAATAAAACCGACTCGATTAATAACTTTAATCAGGACAAATTAAATTGAAAAATAAATTGTACCTACAACACAAAATATATCGTAATTATGACCGTTTGAATTGGTAACAATTTCAAAATGTTGTCGAGAATTATATTAAAGTGTGATTTTTTGATAAGCTTTAACTATCGCTTTCAAGACATCATTGTTTACTTTAGTGCCTGGTCTTCCTCGGACTTCAGTGTTCAAGTTAAAAGTCCTCTACAAAAGTAATAAAACCAAAAACACACGAAGCTTTCATTGACCGTAATTTTTAATAAAGAAACGGAAGAATATTTGTATATTTTATTAAAAATAATACCTGTAAAATTTATGCTTATTTCGGAAAACCGCAATGAAGCTAAATATATCACATATTACAAAAATAATTTAGTTTAAAACAGCAATATTTACAATTATTTCGTTTTCATCAATCTTACTTGTTTACATATCTTAGCATAAAAGGAAATAAGTAGGAACTTTTTATTTGTGTATTTTTCATCGAAATATAGTAATTTTCTACCTTATTCTAATACTATAATAATTTAGCTACTCACACCTATTTTTGTATTTCACCGAAACCATCAATTTTTTTTTTTATGATTTTTTGAAATCATCCATCTAACATCAAACATGTCAAACTTTAATTGCGATTTCTCACAAAATTGTAATTTTGAGATAATTCAGTTTATGATTCAAGGTGCGGTATGCTCGTCTCTTTTTTATATATATATATAAGAGGGGGCAAACGGGCAAGAGGCTCACGATACGGGGAGAGGTAAGGCAACCGCCCATGGACATCCGCAACATATGTTGTGTCAAGAAATGCGTTGCCGGCCTTGAAGGTGGGAGTATGCTTTTTTCTTAAAGGTCCCTAAGTCATATCTGGTTGGGAAAGCCGCAGCCGGTAATTGATTCGACAAAGTGGCAGTGCGAGGCAAGACATTTCTAACAAAACGCGCGGTTGTGGAATGCCAGGCGTCTACGTGATGCGGATGGTACTTTGCACGTAATGTCCGGTGGTGGAATTCGGCCGCTGGAATCAACCCGTACAGTTCCTCTGAGCACTCCCCGTGATAAATGCGGTAGACGATGGCGAGAGAACCCACATCTCTACGCAATGCCAAAGAATCAAACCGATCGGAGATGACTTGATCGTCGATGATTCGAGTATACGTTACTTACCTTACTCCTCGGTCAAATATACGGTAATACGGTCAAATGTACCCAAGGAGCACCCGCCCAGAGGTGAGAACAGTACTCCATTTGAGGCCGAATTTGCGCCTTATAAAGTTCCAGGCAGTGGCTTTTAGTGAAAAACTGTCTCGCCTAGTACTCAGTAGAGTAAACCAAGCTTTTTAGGGGCCAGTTTGGCCTTCTCTTCCAAGTGACCACGGAACTGAAGTCGCTCGATATATCGACGCCAAGTATGCCAATACAGGCTGTGGCAGTTAGAGGAGTGATCTCGAATCGAGGGATACGACCAAGGGAGACTTTTTTGTGGTGAACGTACAAAATTGTGTCTTCTTGGGGTTGAATTGGACTAAATTTTGTCGGCCCCATTCCGAGACTTTGCAAAGCATAGTCTCGATTTCAGACACAAGTTTGTTCTGGTTCTTGTCGACATTATCCCGGGACATGTTGGCACGGCCGGTGAAGGAAGCATACCCTGTGCTGTCCTCTGCATAGCAATGAATACTGCTAATTTGCAGCATATCTTTGATATGCAGGGCCGGCTTCGCCGTCTCCAGGTGAAAGTGGACGGCATTTAAATTTGAGCGAAGCCCCCGATGTAAACCTGATGTCTCTTAACTGTGTCCTATTGATAATTATTATTGCAAGCTGTTTTTGCTATTTTCTTTCTAATTTTCATTTAAGCTTTACTTTTAGAGCCTAATAAAAAACAGTTGAAAATCTAGGAACACAATATTCTACATTATTCAATTCCAGAATGTTGAATAACGCCTGAACAGCATTTATTATGAAATGTATATTTACGAATTGAACGCCAAAATTCGAATAATACTCTACCTCATTTTCTGTTGTCTATAACTTGAATAGCTTAAAATGCCCTTATCCTATTTTTTAACGGGTAAAGGTATTGTAATAAACTTAGTATGAGTATAGATGTTTAGGCATCGCTAATCTAACTTATGATGATCATAATATATCCCATGCAAAAAACCAACACACACCTGACTATATTGTGGCAATACGTGATGCTTAATATTGCAGTGACAGTAATTGATTCTTGTTTGAAACTTTCTTCTGAGCGGCAAAGCAGTTGTGCTCATCATGTGAAAAGTGGTACCTACCCCCAATGATAAGAAACTCATTTACATAAATTCATCACCACCGATTAAACCAAATCTAACTATCCAATAGAATAAATAATGGTCCTCTGAAATAGTAATGCATTAGTATATTAGATCAGAATTTATTGTTGTATTGTGGTTCCATGTTATTTCCACAACGCGATGTACAAGATTGACAGTACGTAGGATTTGGCTTTGTTCCAGAAATAATAAATCTACTCTCTGCTGCGGGAATATTATGGAACGAGGAAAAATTATATTTGTGTATCTATAATAATATCTATAATCATGATAACATCATATTACGAGATAATCTTATGAATATCAAAATATTATCCTTATTTGATTGTGATTAGAACGTAATTACTTTTCATGACATAAGCTATGCACGGTGCAATGAAGTTAAGAATAAAAATGACTCTTATTGTAGTGTAAATTTTTTTTTTATAATAAGTAATTTAATATTGACACACTTTTACACAAATAATCTTGCCCCAACATATCGCTATACAACTCTGATAACAGTATTCTTCCAGTAACCCAAGACGCCCTTAGGGCAGATTTCACCAACGTCGTATTTATCTTAATCCAAGAATAATTTGTTAAAAACTTGCGAGTAAGCCCATTTTAATAATGATAATAATATTGCACAAATTATATTGCACCAAACTAGGCATAGCCTGTGCTATGGGTTGCAAGACAACGATATATTTAATACGATATACATACTTAAACATACTGACACGAAAGTGGGTCAGGGATTGGAAATAATACTCTGCTTATAGGAACGAGTCTTTATTTGCGTTCACTTTCTCCGAACTTGCACTTCGCCGGTCTGCCGCTGTTCCTCTTGTGGGCGGCGGTACCTTCAACGCGTCACACCGCACCGAACACTAAGTCTCTTCTATCTTCTTCTTCTTGGAACACTCTCACTTTTCACTACTTCTTCTTTTCTTCTTCTTCTTTACACTTTCGAGTCAGAACTTGAACTGCCGTAGGCCACGCTTAGTACGGCTTATATACCCCCGGATCTGTTCTATTTTCAAAATGATTCTCCTATTCCATCTTTAAATTTAAATTATACTAGAAAATTCTTGTAACTATTTTTATCCTGCTTACACATTTTCCATCCCTTTTTTTCCGTTCGATTTGATCCTGAACTTACTAGAAATTTCCATTAACTTTACAAAATCCAAAAAAACTCCATACACTGGCAGGTGTATCGAACCCGGGTCTACAGCGTCTAGAGTAAACACTTTTCACGGAGCTGTTAAAATTATATTTTAGTCAATGTCTTGAAGTTTGACAACTCTCGTCATGTACGTTGCTGCATGATATGACGTTTGACAACTCTCGTCATATACGTCGTAGCGTTGCTACGCGACAATACATTAATACATATATAAATCCATGCCTCGAGCTTTTTTAACATTATAATACATATTTTGGCAGTTAATCTACTGCCACTATCAATACCCTAGGCCTATGTCTTTGCCAAGCGCACCATTTACATCTCGTCATCATCATCCACTCCTTGGCAGCTTCTCAGCTGTGAACAACAAAGTGAACTTTGATACTGCTTTACTCCAAGGCCTTGTGGTTTGGAGGTTCTAAAGTTGCATTAGTTCTTCGAGCAAATATATAGTTATATGAAATATCATCAGAAAATAATTCAATAATCACAAAAAATGCATAGTAATATTATATGGAACATTACGGCAAAGTACGTTTTATGAGTCATATAATTTATTCGTTAAACTAGTGCGATATAAAAACTACAATACTTGGCTCAAACATTAGACAGTAAGTAAGGATTTGTCGTTCAAGGGCGCAACGATGATGCGAAACGTGCAAACCTTTCCCCTCACGGGATTTACACGAGAGATTTTTCAATTTTTATTTGCACTAGTAAGTGCCGATGCTGTCGCAGCGTTTGTTTGCAACTGCTCGTTATGTTTTTGTAAAGCAATCGGTAACTACATTTCAGTGATTATATTTGTAACATTTTTCATGTTGGGCTTAAAATACTCTTGTGTGGATTGGATGAAATCAGAAATTTGTAAAGTTCATTGTTATTTCACACAGAGTTTTATCTATGTAAAATCAATTTATATAATCTTTATGATTTTTATATCATACATTTCAACTAGGTTGTTGGAAAATTGATAAACAAGGCTTATAAACATGTTATCTGAATTACATGTATCTGTATCCACTTAAGAAAAAAAATAAATTGGAAAAAAACATTACCAACGAAATTATGTTATAAAACAATCAAATGCTATAGGATAATGCCCACTATTTGGCATTTGGCTTAATAAGATTATTTTCATAATAAAAAGGCCACCCATTATTGTAGGTTTTCTACTCACTAAAGAAAAATAATCAAGCACATCGGTACGATTAAGAAGTGTTCCATTAAACACTGACGTAACAAAACTATTCACTAATATATTGTAATATAAAGTGCCTAGTCAAATAATATCTATAATGTAAAGTAAGAAGCCACTCCTAATCAAAATTAATTGCTTCTATATTTGCCATCGTCAGGCGGAATTAAAATTTAATTCAAACAAGTGACTAGATCTCGAGTCTGTATCGTTTTCGAAGCTAAATTGCGAATAAACCAATTACGTAGATTACCTAGGCACTGGCTTAGCACGTTCGCCTCATTTCGACTCTCATGAGTTGAGCTAGAACATAACCTAGCTACAAACATGATCTCGTTAGTATCTAACACTTATCTTACTTTACACGTTTTGTTTTGCACTTCAGTAATTATTTGAATACGAATCTCATGAACCATAATAGCTTGTCTTAATAGATTTGTTAATTATAGTTTTTATAAAATAGCAAAAATACGGATCTCCTGGCGGTAAGACATTATCGCTCCTTTTACCCTACGTATAAGCGTGAGACTGTGTCGTCGAAACAACCATGTATTTTGCGTGTAGGATTAAAGAAAATAAGATGCATTAGATTCATATTTTGTTACTAAGCATTTTCCATTCGTTGGATTTAGGAAAGATATTTATAAATTTAACAGATATTGCTTCATCTGGGATAGTATTACTAAGCAGCGGTAAGTGTTTTCCGTTGGAATATTCAAAGAATGTAAAAAATATGTTAATAGCCGCAGATATTCTTTATTCCTTTTCGTTCTCTGCACTCTGCATATAATACCCTGTGTTTCCATACAACTATTTCACACTCTACAATAGAACTCAATGAGAGCTAAAGATTGAAGTATAAAGGAGAAGCTTAGGTTTTCCAAAACAAAAAATACTCTGAGTGAAGTTTGTATGATCCGATGAAAAAAGGTTTCTACCTTAACAAGGCCCTCATTCAGCGTGTCCATATCTTTGAGTGTATAGGTATATAGCTTTCTTTCGAGTAGTATACTTTGGTTGGCTAAATTAGCAGCTACAGCACCAAACTATATTCCTAAATTTTTTTATCATCACTTTTTTGCATTCCCACTTATTGAAGCAAAAAAGACCTATTTACGTCAGAATTTTAATATAATAATATATTAAAACTAGTATTAAATAGTTTAGTATAACCGAGTGTTTGAATTGAATTGTTGACTATAATTTTGCATTAGAGACTAGAGAATATTGATTGGAGGAAATTAGAGTATCACAGGCGGTTGTACGTTGCTATGGGCATCTTGTTTGCTCAACTCTCTTGAATAGGCCCGTCCGAAGCTTTCAGAACTTAATGAAACACAAACTATGTCATTGGGTTCTGTCGAAATTTCAGGACTTGTTTGTAGTACTAAACGAACTGCCGGGTGCTGAGTTAATAGAGTTTGGATGATGACTGAATACAACGTTGGCTAGTCTAACTGGGCAATTTTGTTCCTATACTTCGGAGTTCTATTCTACAATGCAAATATTAATGATGGAAATAATAAGCTGGTATTCACTGACCAGATATTGAGTTCAAAATTTGTTTTGTTGTTCAAACAACCATGTATTGATCAGTCGGTCCACAGACATAGGCTTCCCTTCAGTTTCTTCCACACTTATGTACGATCTGACTTATTAACCTTCTTTTGGCAGGTCATCTTCCCATTTCTTCATTATACATCCTTTCTGTCTATTTCCATTGGATACCCTGTCCTTACATCTTCAGTCCATTGTAGTTGTATACATTGAATTAATAAGATGGTCATGGGATGCCTGGGAAATGTTTGTAATATCTGTTTTTTTGGTTGCTTCGTAAGGTACACATTATCTGTAGTAGATTTCTTTTAGGTATTAGTATGTAAGTAATGTACTTGTAGCGGATTGTTACTTTCTATAGATATTAATAATTGTATGTAGGTATAGAATTTAATGTTAAGATTATATTTATTTTGTAAAAAACTGAAATAAGTCGTAAACTAAGATAATGCATTGAGGTCAAACCTCTGTGGTTTATACAATGTATCTTATTTGTTCACATTTTGTTAAATATGTATTTCGATAAATAAATAAAAACATATTAAATTAAATAATAATTCAATTTAATTCTATATCAAACAAAATTACAATATTTTTGTTATAATGTTATAGTCACTGTTACTTTTGTTATCTAAGTAATAATTAAATAATATAATATAGTGAAAACTAAGTAATATTTAGGAATTAGTCATTGTCGTTAGTTAAACATTTTAAGGGAAGATATTATATAAATAACTGAAGCAAGCTACTTCGGATATAAGGCAGATACAGCGGAATAAATCAGGAACAGATGAAGATATACGAACGACATTCAGATATATTGTTAACAGTGCTTCATTTGTCATAATTTGCCTTTCAAGTAATGGGAACTACGTAACGTTGTGGCACTTCCGTGGGTCTTCATTTACATAATAACCCAACTACGTCCTCCACATCTTGTCGAAATTTGAACCTTAACCGTAATACCTTTACATAAGAGCATATTTTGCATAAATTTGGTTGATGAAATTGTTGCACGTTCGATCAATTCGCATATTTGAATTGTATGAGTTTTGGTGTGAGTTAACATACTTCCGAGTACAGTCACGTTGTCAAAATCATCT
This sequence comes from Leptidea juvernica, assembly GCA_949711755.1. Taxonomy (NCBI): domain Eukaryota; kingdom Metazoa; phylum Arthropoda; class Insecta; order Lepidoptera; family Pieridae; genus Leptidea; species Leptidea juvernica. The sequence continues at coordinate 1,443,782 of CATIXQ010000016.1, read as the reverse complement.
AAAATCTGATTAAATTTATATACTGTGTACTCTGAAATATCAGTTTAATTAAGAATATCTCTATATACCCTTTGATAAGCTTTGAGGGTAAATTATATTTCCGAGAGAAATTTATAATAAGAAAATTATAATTAAGTTCTAAGATTTTAATGTGAAATATGTTTGAATAATCATTTCATCGTTATAATTAAAATGAAAGGATAATTAATGATTTTGAATAGGCGCTGTAGAACAATTATCTGTTGATTTGAAAAGTACCTTTGATATTTAATGTTTTGTTAAAAAAAACGTCTGTGGCGGAGAAGATAGACACGTTGACTCTCAGCGCAGTGTCCCCGGTTCGATTCTCACTTGCAAGGTACCAATGTGGTTTCGGTTTTTGAATTTATATGTTAATTTATTCGATGCTAAATATGCTTACGATGACCTCCTCTTCCGTAACAAATATTATAAGAATTACTTTCTTTCCTCTGCAGTTTGCTTGAATCCTCTATTAATATAAACGAAACCCTTCGATCATGATCATGCAAATGGCTCTGAAAAATCTGGAGGAAGAAAAACAAAAGGAAGCGATAGGCAAATACCGCCCCCAAATCATGACCTAATATTGAGTAATTTATCACCGACAGACCTTTGTGCCTGAGCTATCAATCTTGAGCTTCTTCCGCACTCAATACTCCAACTAATTATTGTTGAACGTCTCTTGACAGTCTGTGGAATTTCAACACTTTTTTCATCAACATCTTGTGTGATGAAATAGGGTTCCAGTTGTTTTACTTGCTCACAAAGTTTGTAGTATTTTCTTTGGTTAAAGCGAGTGTTACACATATAAATATAATACTTTTAAATGATTGAAACGTGTGTAATTGTAACTGTGTTTTTACATTAAATTTTTAAAGACCATTCCAGAGCACGTTTTCAAGAGGACTGCATATAAAATCATCACCTTCATTAAATCAAATTAACTTCGTTAAATTTAAAAGCATCTATAAATATCTAAACATGCTTTAAATTTAATTGATTATTATGTGTTTTAACGTAAAAATGAAAAGTTTCACTAATTGGATATGAAATTATACGAAGCTTATAACGCATTTTTTTAATATTGTATGTTTAAATGTCTCACTACTGAAACGGCTGGACTCATAAAGACTGGATGGAACTTTCACTAGAAAATAGTCGTACCTATATATATAATGACTTCATAGGTTGTATACAGATCATTTATATAAGAGGTTCTTCTATTTGAATGCTGTCTTACAGTTGTAAAATTTGGTTTTTCGTCTTTTTAAATAAAAAAATGTATATAAAAAATATTATAGGGTTGCTCAAGAGTACTTATATTATTTCAAAACACTTTCAGGAAGTTAGTAAAAAATAACTGTTGATTGCAATACGATCACTAAATCATAAGAATATTGTTATAATAAATATGTATAAAATTAATGAAAAAATGTATAAAGAAATACTAGAAAAACGAATATGCTAAGCTTACCTTTATTGTGGCCTAAGTGCTCATAGATTGTGGCAAGCAAAAGGAATTACATAAAAGTTTAAATTGCGAAACAATTATGTTATGGATGACTTCAAATATTATTGATATTAAATACATCTACTTACGTATACATAAACATATTTTAAGTATTTATAAATGAAATACATTCGAGTAAGTAATAAACATACAGATTTTTTCCATAACGTGGCTCAAATCATTTAGACATCAACGAAATGTTTTGAGAACTTAAGATGTGAAGAGGCGCGGGTAAACCCATTTACTTTATTACATTTACATCACATACACACAGAATGTAAAATGTTGTGTAAAATTTCATGTCACTCGACTTTTATCTCCTGCGAGTTAATGGATTGTTATGAATGTGTGTAAAAGCTTCAATCTCGTAACAACGTGTCTAGTCAGTGTAATTCGTTTTAATGACTGTGATATATAATAATGTCCTTGATATTCAAAATATTTCTGACTTGTAAAGTTTTAACGCAGAGTTTTTGAATTGAAAACTTAGTTAGGCGTGCTGTCAACCTGTACCTATTGAATGGGACTGAGACATCACGCTCAGCTACGTTTTTGTTTTATGGAATAGGAGGACAAACGGGTCATCACTGCCGCCCACATTCTCTTGCAACACCAGAGGAATCACAAGAGCGTTGCCGGCCTTTAAGGAAGGTGTACGCGCTTTTTTTGAAGGTACCCATGTCGTATCGTCCCGGAAACACCGCACAAGGAAGCTCATTCCACAGCTTAGTAGTACGAGGAAGAAAGCTCCTTGAAAACCGCACTGTGGAGGACTGCCACACATCCAGATGGTGGGGATGATATCCTAACTTGTAGCGTGTCGTGCGAAGGTGGAACGGTACGTACCACGCGCTTGGAAAAAGTTGTCTCTGTTGGATTATATATTATAGCGTTTTCTTTGATTAACGCGAGTGTTACATTTTTGTTATAACTTAACTTATGAAAACGTACAAAGGTCAAAACGTCGGGTTAAATAAAATAATAATTTAAATGTTACTTTCACGCAAAAATCTAATGTGAAGATACAGATACAATGACACGCGTTTTAATCCCTAAAAAAGTATTTAAGTTAAAGGATTATATATGTATTTTATATTATATTATATGTTTTAGATTTACACTATGTATGAAACACACTTTAAACTGTTCTGTGATATGAACAATGCGGAACTCGAACCCCACCTCTCGCAACGTTCATTAATTTTTTTAACAAATTTAAATTTGTAATTAATCCCAGAAGTGAGAGTTATTACTTTAAAAAATAACAAATTATATTGAGACTATTATTAATTTGTGCAAAAAAAAATAATTGCACTTATGTCGTGCGCTGTTACGCACATACCGCTTTTTGTTTCCTTTTATGTATGGTCACATATTTCTATTTCTAATGGTACGGAAAAATATTAAAATACACTATAGTCTTTGAAATATTTTTGAAGACCGGCAACGCATCTCTTCACACCTGATGTTGCGGATGTCCATGGGCGGTTGCCTCACCTCTCCCCATCCCGGAGCCTCTTGCCTGTTTATGTATAAAAAAATATATTTTTTTATAAAAAATGATAACTCTCATAACAAAAATTTCGCAAAAATCGATCAGGTTATTTCGGAGTATGGTGACAACCACCGTGACACGAGAATTTATATATTATATTTTATTAAAACTAGCTGATACCCCGCGACGTCGTTCGCGTATGTATTTTCACACCTTGGGTTACATTACTGGACTTTTAGTAGGAATCCCTAATTTTTTGCAAATGTAATAAAGCTTAAGCACTCGGAGACCCAACAGTGAAAGAATTATTCAAATCGGTTCAGTAGTTGCGGAGCCTATTCAATGCAAACAAACAAATAATCAAATCTTTCCGCTTTATAATATTAGTATAGATAAAGAGATTTGTATGTTTTCGTAATAAACACTTTTATAAAGACTCATTCGCCAATAATATTATTATATTAACACGATCGTGTATAAAATTATGGAAATAGGCACACAACTTTATAGTGAGAGTATGGAAGTTGAATGAAATTCGGCAAAATGTCTCTTTATAAATGTTCCAGCGATTTTTCTCGATTCCGACTAATTGGATTGATGGAGCGTCCCTCGCAAATCTGTCAGGCAAAGATAATGAACGAGCTGATCAAATGAACTTTTTCCTGATGAACTATCTCTTATATGTTTGAAATGTTTGTATAACATCTTTTAGCACGAATATATTCTCAAAATCTCTTTACTTTTTATATTCTTTGTTTTTTCTACAATTTTATGGGCTACTTTTGGATTAAAAAAAACCTCTTGGGTTAGACATTTTTAAAGTGAAACTTTTTGCACATGACAGCTAGAACATTCTAGGCTTAAAAATGTAAAAAATGTTTGACTTGCAATTGTTTTATCAGTTTGAGTTTTAAGAGTAAGCACGAATATCTTGAGATTTGGAGTAATTTTAAAATACCAGTGGCCTAAACATGAAGAACCGGCATGCAAATAAGTGGTGTTTGGATTATATTATAACGAGCTAAAATAGTGTATTCTATACGATATTCGCAATCTATCCAGTACATATCAAATGCAGCAACAATTCTCTAAATCGAAGCTTACCCATATAAATGTAATGAGTGATGGTAACTCTTTGATTGACCACCAATCATGTTCACGGTGTAAGCCTCAAATCCAGTTAAGCAGAAGTTTCATATGTCCTACTAAGCCTTAAATCATTGTGGTGAAGGACACAGTGCGACTCGACTTGTCAATCAACCTTCACCATTATGACTCTATGATAACGCAAAACCTCATACAGTACTTGTCAGACCTTGTCAAAGTTTTCCGGCCGTCTTGACCAGATCTTGTGGGGGAACTACGAACACTGCGTCTTCCGGTACGTGGTCGCCATTCAAGGACTGTTCTGCCCTACCGGCTATCTGTCATACCCCAAATATTATGCATCTAGTGACAAATACTCAAATACACACATACAGTACGCATTTATATTATTAATACAGTCATTAAGTACCTTAAAATTAAATTTGAACATTATTAAACCATATATTGTTGGTGACTCTCTGAAGTTATAAGCAAGTATTATTGTAAAAAAAAAAATATTGAATTAGGCGTTACTTTGCGGAAATCCATAATTATACAAATTATTTAAGTTTTCTTTAATGTTAATTCCGCCAATATTTGTTTTTAAAACAATTCGACACGTGTTTCGCCTCTACACGAGGCATCCTCAGGACGTGTTGTCTCGCCAAAATCTGGCACGAGAGAGTCTCGTTAATAAACATTAATAATTAACACTAAAGAAAACTTAAATAATTTGTATAAGTATTATTGTCACAGAAACAAGATGTTATTAATTTAAAAAGTACATAAATAAAAACTCTGCGAATGTATTTCGTTTCGTAATAAACATTTGTTACGAGAATTCTCCAAATGTTATGAGTATTCTTGAGTTATAAGATTTATATTCCATCCATCCTGAATCATAAAGAAGAGAACCCGAGGCATCCTCAGGAGATGAAGTCTCGTGCCAGAATTCGGTGAGTCAACATCTCCCGAGGATGCCTCGTGTAGAAGCGAAACACCTGTCGAACTGGTTTTAGACTAATCCTGAAGGAAATTTATTGAAGTAGGCGTTACTTTGCGGAAATCCATAACTATCCAAATGTCTTGAGTTTTCTTTAGTATTAATCCCGCCAATATTTGTCTCGTGCCAGAGTTTGGCCCGTCAACATCTACTGAGGATGCCTCGTGTAGAGGCGAATTACTTGTCGAATTGTTTAAAGACAAATATTGGCGGAATTAACACTAAACAAAACTCAACACATTTCGATAGTAATAGATTTCTGTAAAATAACGACTTATTTTATAAAATTTTCTACGAGAATTCTAAAAGCATTTCACAGACGTCAGGAAAGTAACACATTCCAAATAATATTTTACGCAGAAAATAAGATTTCACTATTCCATGTACATTTTTGCCTAATGCTCTTCCACCCAAGTTACATAATAAATGAGGGTTCTATGCCAAAACCTAAAGAAATGGTGTGTACTCAGACCGACACGAAAAAATACTCCGCGACCATCATTAATTTTCATTTCCTTGAACGTCCGAGGATTGCAGTCTTGAAAGTGAGAAGTAAAACCACTTTATTAGGACCGAATAAGTTAAATACATCAACGGTGAATGAGGTGAAAATATATTCAACGTTTTTATGTAAGCAAAACAGCGATTCAAAATAAAGCCCAGTGGTTAGTGACCCTGCCTACTGAGCTAAAGGTCCAGGGTTCGAATCCCGGTCGGAGCAAGAATATTGTATTAAATATATCGATGTCTTTAGCCATAATACAACTATGCCTAGTTTGGGGCAAAATATTTTTTATAGAAGTGTGTCAACATTATAATATAAAAATGCACAGACCAAAGCTTTCGTAACAAATCAAATATTAAATAGAATATATACTTTATCCGTAGTTTTGTTGGGCCGTACAAAACAAATGCCATTCAGATGCCCATACAAAGTACTTGAGACACAATACCTGAATCTACAGAACCACAGACAAAGGTAATAACGTTCTAACTCAATATCATCTATTGTTGTCAGAGTAAATCCTACAATATTACAATGGCCGCAATTGAATAATTACTCTGTGTTTGAAATGTAAACTATGCGTGTATTAACAACGGTCCATCTCTAATATTAAGATAAATATTAGCCTTGGCTTAAGATATACATGGAGTATATATAGATATTTCACTGACGTAATTCTATTTGAAAATATTAATTTTTATATTAGTGAATGCATATAATTTGAATTAATTTAATATTATAATCATAAGTATTAAAATTGTCATGTTATTATTTTAATGAAGCAATTTTGACACTTCCATTTCGATATTTAGCAGTGGGAGGCTCCTTTGCACAGGATGCATACTATTCTGAATGCCTTGAATAAATTAAATGTTTGGTATATCCTCAAAGGTATAGTTAGTATTTAAAAGTTTTTAAACGATTTCCTTAATGTTATTTTAATTGTTATTAAAATTATTGTTCAAACAGATCAAAAAATGTTCGATGGCGATGACATAATAATGTCATTAACTGTAATTTTTTTTAATAGAAGATAAGAAGGTTCGCTTCCAGTTTTTAAATCAATTTAATTGGGTGATTTTTTCGAGACTCGAGCTGTGATTTTTACTGACTACGCTGACTGCTTACTTACTTGCTGACTTATACTGTGAGACGACTTTTATTTTACACACACATACAGACACACACACAAACAAACAAAAACACATGCATTTTCATACATGCTCGCCGGTTCCGGATGCCTCGAACCTTTCCTGTTTTAATTTATCTTATTAAAATGCAATGTTTGTTTGTTTAGATCGAATCTTGACAATTATCACATTTATATATGAATGGGATATTTTGTTTTGATTAAATAATAAAATAAAAATAGCCTTTATTTCTCCGAAAATTTACAAAAATGTTAATAATAAATAATATTATGCATAAAAATCTAAATTATATCTCTAATTTCGGAGTGCTTATTGGCAAAGGCCTCCTCTAATTCTCTCCAATGTACTCGATCAAGAGCCACCCTAGTCCAGTGTGTACCAAGAGTATAGCGGAGCTCGTCTTTCAAGCGTCTTGTGGGTCGTACTCGGTTGTATTTGTTGTTGTCCCAGCCCGTGGGTACCAAAGGGTAACTTGCTTGGACCATTTTTCAACATTACAGCGTAGCATGTGGCCTGTCCATCTCCATTTTTGGTGGAGGTGGTTTCATTTTTTCAAGTGTTTTGTGGTCATTTTCTAGAAGGATTAGATCGTCTGCGAATCTAAGGTGGTTTAAGTTCCGGCCATTTATATTGATACCCAACTCGTCCCAGTTCATCTTCCGAAATATACTTTCCAACACTGCTGAGAACAGTTTTGGTGATAATGGATCGCCTTGTCTGGCGCCTCTGTTGATTGGAAACGGGTTGCCTGTCGATTCCAACCTTACACTACTTCTGCTGATGCTGTAAATATTTTTTATGAGATTTATGTAATTTTTATTACTACCTTGTTCTTCCAGGCTTAACCAGATGAAGTAGTGGATCAAGCTGTCAAAGGCTTTGGAGTAGTCAATGAATGCAACATAAATAGACTTCTGATATTCGTTATATTTTCCAGAATTTGGTTTAATGGTGTGAATATGATCTATAGTGCTGAATTTTTTTCGAAATCCTGCCTGCTCAATAGGTTTTTTGTGGATGAGTATGATGTAAGAATGACCCCATTGGCTCGGGATGTGGCCTGTGCAAAGAATTTCGTTAAATATTTTTGTCAATGGCAAACTTAATTCTTCAACGGTTCCTCTCATCAGCTCATTAGGGATGTTGTCTGGCCCCGGTGTTTTTTCCATCTTTTGTGAGCTTATAGCCTTCTCCACCTCTGACCCTAGTATGTTTTTAATCTTTTTTCTTTTCTATCACTTTCTCTTATCTGTTTATTAAGTTCTGCTATTTTAATTTACTTTCCTGTTTGTTTATCAGTGATACTCTTTCCTTCAGTAACTCCAAAGTTCTTTCGCTTGGTTGATTAGGCTTGTTACGGTGTGGGTTTTTACAACTTCTTTTAGTTTTGATTCCATTTTGTTATATTTTTCTTTAAAATTTAGGCTAGAGTTAGCGATTTTCAACAGCGTCTTTACAGAGCAGGTATCAACTTCGTTAGAATCGTAATCGCGAGAGAGCAGCTGTTTTCTGATAATATGTTTCCTAGATATTTTTGATGGTTGTAAGGTTAAACAGCTGCGCACCATGCGATGATTGGTGTTGAAGTTTAGTTTTTGGATAACATGCGTATCTTGAAACGTTTTCACCTTGTTGATTAATATATAATCAATTTCGTTTTTGTAATCACCTCCTGGAGATCTCCACGTCCATTTAGATTTAGGTTTCTTCTTGAAGAATACGTTTTGATTAAATATGACAGTTTTATATATATTGCATGCTGAGATGGTTTGGACATGTCGAGAGAATGAATGAAGAACGATTGACGAAGAAAGTCTATAAGGCCAGTGTGAATGAAAGTGTTGGAAGGGGTAGACCTAGGCGGATGTTTCAAGATCAAATCAGGGACGTCTTGAAAAAAGGCCAGGTCAAGAGTAACCTAAACCGGAGAGCATGTATGAAAGGAATAATGAAAGTGGACGAAGCGAAAGAAGTATGTAAGGATCGTAGCAAGTGGAAAGAAGTGGTCTCTGCCTACTCCTACGGGAAAGAGGCGTGATTTTATGTATGTATGTATGTATATATATTACCGTAAGATGACTCTGTATTCAAGAATCATTCTTGACGAGCAAAGTTGGTTCTCTCTTTACATTTTTAACAACTCATTAAAAATTATATATCAACAATTTAATAATTTATAACAAAAATTCAAAGGGAGTAGAACTTAAACTAATTAAAAATCTGTTACAAACATTGATAATTTTGAAATACAGATTAAAAGCTATTTTTTATAATATTTTATTTTATTAACCATTTAAATTATAATTCAAAAAACAAAGAATATTTTTCTATTTTTAAATATTTTCATAAAACACCTAAAACACAAATTTCACTGTTAATAATATTACAAGTTCTAAATATCATTTGATGTTAGCAGAATCATCGAACTAATCAACACATTGATCTAACTCACGTGGGGCAGCAGTAACAGTAGTCCCCAAATCCTTTAATTATCCAGTACCTAGGTAGTCGTTTAGTTGACGAGCTCTAAATAGTTAGTTAGTTATTGATTAGGTTCTGCGGTTTAATTACAGCTGTAATAGATAGTAATTATGTTATTATTTGATTGGTAGATTATTGCTAACAACATTGATAGCGATAAAGTTATATTAGATAAAACACCCACTTAAAATTCATGTTTGTAGAATGTCTGTTACAGGCTGCATAATGTTTATATATATAATTCTTCTGTACGTGTGTTGACAGTGAACTCCTCCTAAACGGCTGGACCAATTTGAATTAATTTTTTTGTGTGTGTTCCAGTGAATTTGAGATCGGTTCAATTCAGTCCATATAATATAATTCTCCTGCCCATGTGTATGTTAGTGAACACCTACTATCGGCTGAACCGATTTTTAAATTTAAGACGTGTGTACAGGACAATGTCTGTCGGGTCCGCTAGTGTTATTATAATGCATCAGTGACGCAATAGCTAGAGCCTCTCATGACAATCCTGTCATAATTTGAACTGGTATCCACCAGTTCGATCTCCAGCACCTAACAATGTGCTAATTTAATTCGTATGTACGATTATTTGGTGCTCTAACAATGAAGAAATCTACATACACCTGCAAAGAAATTCAAAATAGATATTTATACAATAAAAACTTTATACATTAAGCCGTTTTTAATTCTCTTAACATTTTCAGTGTTACCTAGGTATTAGTAATTAGTTAATAGTTAGTAATAATATGTATGTAATAGTTGATAATAGTCACAGCAGCAACTGTGAATGTTGAGTACATCTGTTATTGGTACTCGCATCAGTAATGTAATTTCCTAGACATTGTAATTGTTATATGTGTGTACTGTACTGTTGATAACATTAAGAATAAATAAATTAATTATTTGCCATTTAATTCAAATTTCAATATTTTTATTCAAAAAAGGATTTAAAATCCGTCCAAAATTTCTACAATTTCAAAAATGTATGCCTCAGACTTGAGAAGAAGTGCGAAAGAAACTCAGCGGTCTTCTTCTTTTTTTCAAAACAAAATTGTTCACAGTCAAATTTATTTTTATTGTTTGCAGTTCACTTCCTCATAGGGCCTGTGTAGACTACTAAAGATTGAGGACACTAATATAGTGTAGGCTCTCTTAAATCATCCTTTAACACCGGGACGCGTCGGATTTGCCGCAATATACGGTCTTCAAGGTCACCGATCTCATGAGATCATTTGGAGCTTTAAAAAAGCCACATGAAAGGCATAAAAGGCATTTATTTTCTCAAAATTGATTCCTTTTAAATTCTTTTTGATGTCATTTTTAATATATACTAGATACTACTACCGCTTCGGACACAAATGGCACTCTGAGAGAGAAGAAGCGACGCAATCACACTGTCCTCGGATGACGCAGGGCATTTGGAATATTGAGTCCCATGGTGGTATATATTTGGTCAGTCATTTCACTTCTCGAATGAAACAATCTATATATATATTTATATTACCAAACACTACTTTAATGTAGACTTTATTATACACACATAAATTTAAATGTGATATTAAATCTTACTATGGTAGTATCATAGTATAACAAGCTTTAAATACAACGCGGATAAGCCACTAATAAACGGATAAAATAATTAATCAACTAATCATTCGTCTATCGCAATCGATAAAACAATTTGCAACGGCAGAAGCGCATTTAAATAAGCCTTCAAATTAGCCTCCATCGGACTGAGCGATCAATAATAATGAGGGTATGATAAAAACCGTGATTGGATACGCGCGACAACAATTGGATTAACGCACGCTACGAGTTGCTACATGGAAAGTTCGCAAATTATTTCCTCTTGCAACAAATATGATTAAATATCTGCATTTTGTAATTGTTCTTTGTTTATTTCGATATGTTACTTTATTAAAATTGCTCGGTTCATCGGGACAAATTTAAAATACAGAAATAGTTACTCACACTCACCTACGTAGACATATAAGAAAAACAAACAACAGATGATAGTGAAACAGATACTCACACACACACAGACACACACTGCAGTCTTTGACGTTTCGTTTCTTTTATTGGTAGCCATAGAATGTACATTGGTTGCCAGACAAGCTATGCCTAGAGTAGGGGTCACATACTCTGTTATATTATGTGATAAAGTGTTTCTATATAATTATTGTAAATAAAAAAAAATTACCTATAGTCAAAACAGTATTGAATTATTGTATAGCTACTGTAAAAAACTTTTGAATAACATAAGCATACTTTTACTTCTACTACTTTTACTATTATGGATCACGAACAATTTTAATTTATTTTGATATACCACGCTATCGAACTATGGGTCATTTTCACCGGTACCATTACTGCTTAGGCAGTACAATGAGATTTAAAAAAAATGGAGAACTTAGACATATTTTCCAATAGTCTACAGGAATTTAAACGTAATCTTCGGAAACATTACATTAAATAAAAACTTTATACATTAAGCCGTTTTTAATTCTCTAAACATTTTCAGTGTTACCTAGGTATTAGTAATTAGTTAATAGTTAGTAATAATAAGTATGTAATAGTTAATAATAGTCACAGCAGCAACTGTGAATGTTGTGTACATCTTTTATTGGTACTCGCATCAGTAATGTAATTTCCTAGACAGTGTAATTGTTATATGTGTGTACTGTTGATATATCATTAAGAATAAATAAATAAATCATTTGCCATTTAATTCAAATTTCAATATTTTTATTCAAAAAAGGATTTAAAATCCGTCCAAAATTTCGACCCATTCGAAAATGTATGCCTCAGGCTTGAGAAGAAGAGCGAAAGAAACTCAGCGGTCTTCTTCTTTTTTTCAAAAAAAATTGATCACAGTCAAATTTATTTTTGAAATAGGCTGAGAATGGTCACTGCACTCCCAATCTGTGGTATGATTAAGAAACTCATTTACGTTATCGTAACCTTTGCCACATAAACTTTTTTATTGTTTTGAATTTCGTAAAACAATTGCTTTGTACTTTTTCTAAGATTTTGTTGTTAGGACATACTTCGTGATTATTATTACAATTGCAAAAAAGAAGGCTGTTTTATTTTCGTAATTTATGTTTTATCGAAAATGATTAAGTTATATATTTTGTTTAAAAAACAAAGTATAATTTGTTCTATATTTTGTTTGGAGTTCGAATGTGAAGACGGCATTTATATTTGAAAAGCAGAAACAGGAACTAGTTAGAAAAAGCAGTTATTGAAGAAAGGTGTGAAAAAGAAATACTTTTGTTTGTAATTATTATGACGGGTATTCACGATATATATTTTTTTGATTTGATGCCGATATTTCGATCAATTGCATAAAGCGTGGTCACGGCGGGTCTGCGGAGGCGGCGAGAAAATAGTTTTTCATATTCAGTAACTAGAAGAGATTTTTTGAAAAAAAAATCGCACTCAGCAAGAAAAGACAAAGATAAATAAACTCGCATATATACTTACCTCATAGGTATTATTAATGTTACGGGAACTTACTTCAAAGCACCTATTATATTAACACATTAATATATTCTAATTATGACTTAAGAAGTTGGATAGAAATATTGGTTTCGAGTATAAAAATTTATAATACACTTTTAAACCGAAGTATTAAAAACTTTCTAGAATCTGCCATTATAAAAAAGTACATCGGTAACATACAGCAAGAGAGTGATTTTATTTCCTATTTATTGCTTGTTGGTTTAGAGTATATTAAATATATTCAGTAAGCAATAGTCAGTATCGTCAACTTAAATAAAAGACCATCAAGACAATTTATCAATGGAAATTGAATTTCGACAATAGACCAGCACACGTTTATATAAAAACAGAGTAACAAAAGGGCCGGAGTCACCAAGCGTAACTTTGTTCCGGGTTGAAAGGGAGTGATACTCGTGGTTTCCTCATCATGCTATTAGATCTCAAGGCAACAATTGATTGGTCTATAGTGTAAAGTAATTAAGGTCGCATTATACAACGTGTTTCAAAATACCCCGTAAAAATATAATTAATTATCAAATCCAAAAATGTTGTCAACCCTAGTGAACTGTCATGTCAGGGAACCAGATTATTCAACAGAAAGGCCTACGTACCTGTTTTACCGAATAATTGTCTACTTTAATAGTTTTTCTATTTTTTCATTCATAAATGTTTGCTACCTCAGTACAAGGATCATTCAAGTCATTATACTCAAGTACTGGCCTCAAAAAATCTCAATTTGGAAAAATGGTTATGTGAAGAACAGAGTGTATTTCTCCAATTGCCCAATGGTTTACTCTTTAACTTTGCTGAAATAGGGCTTGTAATAATAATTTTTTGGTATGTTATACAGCGCTACAACGGTCCTTAAATATTGTGAATGGACACATAAGGCTCATTTAACCTCCTTTCGGCTTTACGGGTACTTTTGTAACATCCTGTATACTCAGGAATATTGTTATTGAAATGACGTCAACGATAACGCCTTGAATCACGTGTTGTTTCAAACTAACACGGTACGCGCGCTAGACTGTGTATTTCAATTAACTTACCCTTTTGTTTTTAGAAATGATTCAATATTGGGCGTTCTCTCAAATTGACTATGTATTCACATTTTCCTTATAAAAATCCTTTTTGTCTGTTGTTGAGGACTAAACCTGATATTCAATCCAGCAAGGCAAAGTACTTTTTAAGTGACTTTCTTTTTCTATATCATTTGGGTTTTCAGACTTCGAATAGTCTAATTGTTTTTTACTTTTGAAATTTATCGTCAAAATATTCCATTTTTATATAGTTTTTGGTACAATTAGATATATTATATTAACACGCTTGATACAAAAGCATTGCTTAGTTTCCATGAAAATACTTTCATCTTTAAAATGCGCTTGATATCCAGTAGATAAGTACTCATTAATTACAAATTATTCAATCAAATATTAGGAAAAATTACAGTTTGAAGCTAAAACATGTGATGTATATATCGATATTTTTATTAATTAAATAATGTTATTTACGAATACGGCTGGTAAGATGTATCCTAATGGTGTAAAAATGGACAGATGTTGAAGGTTTACTTGGAAAAATCTGCAAGGAAACCGCAATTTCTTTATAATATTATTTACTGCAAAACTGACAAATATAATATACAGGAAGCCCGAGTGAGAGAGGAATGCTACTGTAGTCATCGATGTATTTACTTTTGATCACGAAAACTTGTAATAATTAGTAGTTTAAATCTGTATATATAATAATTACGTAGCAGGCGTTATAACGTAATTTTGTTTCGTTATAACGTAAAAGGCGGAAGATTCTAGGTTACTTACAAGGTTCTTCCGACCTCAGACTGTTTTCTTATGAAATAAAAAAAAAAATAAGTCGTGATTTCTAATTACCTTTTTTAAAACGATAAAAAACAGGAAAGGTATAATGTTTATGTTGTTGAAAAGTAAATAATACACATAACTGCGTTTTCAAATAAGATCATCCGTCTTGGTAACGCCAAAATTACAAAATTTGCACTCACCTAAAAAAATCTTTCTCGATGCTATAGCTATAATATATATACTTTATATACGCTATAACCTACTCGAGGTTCATCAAAAGATGGTAAGTACTTAATGGCTTGAAAACAAATACAGGCATAAGGTCTTAATTGTTCGATAAATCTACGAAGTTTTAACGAAATCTAGCCGTTTAAAAAGGGTCAAAATCTCGCCCAAATGAGACGTTTACAAACAAACATACATATATACAGGTCAAGCTACTTAAAGGCATGTAAAAATTAATACTATTTTACTACTTATGCTCAAGAATCAAAAAAGCATGTAAATAGTGTCATTAAGAGTTTAAGCTAAAATGAAATCCAAATTCAACCTAAAATTTCGTGTTGGAGACATAAATAATAATGCTTAAATTAAAAACGGTACACCACATGAGATACGTTATTGCATATTAATGAGACACAAGTGTTACTAATGTCCTACCGTACATTAGTAGCTAGTACTAGCATTATGCATATTAGAAACGGTTAACATTTTGCATATGATAGCGCGTCGCTTTAATATACGAGTTCGTTTTAACCAGTATTACTCACATAAACATTAAGTACTTGCATTTGCTAAAGGACGATTTACTCACAAAGAGAATATTAATGTCACTTTTAATTTAAACTGGAACTTGGTGATTTAATTGTGGAGCAATTAAGGCAACAAAACAATCGGCGGCAAAATGCTTTGTATTGTTTAACTTTATCGTCAAACGAATTTACAAATAGAATACGATAACAGTATACAAAGAACAGTATAAATGAAATGAAACACATTAAATGAATAAGAGTTATTTTTTTATATTTTAATTCTGGTTAAACAATATAATCTACACGTCTCATTGAATATATACTTCTGATGGCGCGTTTGGGAAAAATATGAGTGATCTTAATACGGTTCGGATGCACAGTGACTTGATTTTCATCTGAAGTAAGTCTATAAATCTCCCTCTAGTATAGTGTGAAGTGATGTGTATGTTCATATTTATTTAACAAGTGACACTGTCCATACACAATTTCAGGTAACTATGGGAATCAAGAAGATAGAAAACTACAAAGAAATAGTTTTAAATTCTCACGGTGCGGCCACATTTTTGCGATAAGATAACTATAATATGTATTGTCGCGAAATGTTTAGAAGCAATTTGTCATATATCATTTATACTGTAAATACAGTTTAAGACTTACATTTGTACTGATATGCCGATGATGGTCACCTATATCATCATGATGAGAACCAGATAAAAGGGAATAATTTTTGGTTTCAGGTAAAGGGATAACTCCTTTTGTTCATTTCAAAGAACACCTTCGTTCGTGTTCGTTTCTTCGTGTGAAACTTGCTGAGGTAACGTTTTTTTTCAAATTACTATTCAAAATTCATAAAGTGAAAGTTATACTTAAGTACTCAAGTACATACTCAACGCATGATTCTTTTGGATTCTGTAGATATCGTGCTACGAAGTTGTTCGTGGTATATATCAACTTGGTAGTAGACAGTCACTCATAGAAAAATTTTAACAAATGAATATTGTGACTGTTAATTTTCAGTATATTTATGAAAATTTAATATACATTCACAAAAATCGTCATCTTATTGCTTTATATAATGATTTTTATTATTATAACACTAGAAATAAGGGATTGCTTGTAACAAATTCTTGTACACTTCATAAGATACAAAAAACTTTTAGGGTAAATATATACACTTTTAAAATAGGGTCCCAGCAACTATTCCAGTATTATCTATAAATAAATTTAAATGTTTTATAAAAAATGCATGTGATGTAAATCCTACTACTCCACATCTGAATATCTAGGTGATCGGATAGCCTGGGATGAGATCATCATTTTTTATAGCAATAACAATGACAGTACAATATTGTATATTTTATTAAAAAGAGCACAAAAAAAAAGGAATGCTGGGAGAGTTTCTTAGGCCGCTTCTTCTCTATAAGAGCGCCATTTGTTTCCGAAGCAGTGGTAGTGTTAGAAATGACACCAAAAAGAATTCTAAAGGAATAAATTTTTAGAAAATAAATGCCTTTATGCCTTTTTATCTATTGGTAAAGGTAATGAAACTTTGGATGTGTATGTGGCTACAAAACAAAACTGTATTTCCATAACTTTTCTGGAGTGCCTCCCATTATTCAAAAGTCGTTGCAAACAGAGCTTGATGTTGTTGAACAAGAACTGAACGAACGTTCTAGATAAGCGTAATATTCAAACTACGTTGTACATGATGACTGAATCAAATTTAATGCGTCACGATTAAGTAGCAATTTTATATTGAATCAAAAGATATAAGAATGTATACAAATACGGCAATAGAATAATTAGACTGCCTTATAATGTCATACTTAGGCTCAAAATTTTTAAGCCTTAAGTATTAAGTTAACCTTAAGTATAACCTCGGACCATTTTCGTCAACTAATAAAAATAAAAGACATCAGATCTATTCTGATAAAACAAGTTAAATGTACTCCTGTAGCAAATTATCGTTTAAATCAATTGAAAAATTGCCTCAGTTCCAATTCTCTATTCCTACCTCAACTTAACTTGGATGACAATGCAATGTACAACATATTGTTTTAATCATTTAACAAACTGTTTAACTTTATTTTCATTTCAAAATCATTCATATTTTAATGCCTGGGCTTCCGTCAATTTACACAAACGTAGACAAACATTGTATAACTTATATGAAGAGAGGCGATTTAACACAAGTGCAAAATTTAAAAATTATGTAAGGTTATGTTGTAAAGAATTTAAGAACGATTGTAAATTAGCTAAGTCTCACAACATAAGCTTAAAGATTAGGAATAGAAATGACAAAATAAAAACAACTTGGAAAATTATAAATGAGGAGATCGGTAAAACAAATAAGAGAAATAATAAGTTCAAATTAAAGATTGGTAACAGAAACATAAAAACAGATTCTGAAATCGCAGATACATTTCAAAAGTTTTACACAATACAACAAAATATCTTAATTCCTGCATCGGCAATGAAACTGCCACTGAAAACCTATCTTTATGTAATACAAACTTTAAATTTAAGCATGTTGATCGTATAGAGATTATTAAAACGTTTAGACTAATAAGCGTTAAGAAAACTAAATATCTCTGGGGAATCTCTGTTAACGTAGTGACATCTGTAATAGAAATTGTAGCCACAGACTTAGCTTTAATTTTCAATAAGTGTGTAGATTGCGATATATTTCCAAAGCTAATGAAACAGAGCAAGATCACTCCTCTATTTAAGTCGGGAGATAAAGTACTACCACCCTTTAGCAGGACCATAACCATTAATAAAGATTTTTTGACTTTGACTTTGTATTAGCAAATTTTACTATATGAGTTCCTGAAATACATATTTTAGTAAAAGATGACCAGCTCGAATGCGTCATGACTCTGGTGTCTGGGTGAAAAATAGCCCTAAGATAATTATCATTTTTTTACGGAAGAGAATGAAAAGCGATCGTATGGGTCACACGAGCCTTGCCAGCTTTTAGAAATTTGTACGCGCTTTTTTTTGGAGGAACCGTCGTGTCTTTCTGGTACTTACAGGCATAAGCAAGCTACCATAGTATGGGAAGGGAAAAGGGCTTGTTTAATATAATTACGTACAGTGAAAAGAAAATTTTATATGTTTGTTCTATTTTCCTATTATATACGAAGGTTTCACACATTGTACATTTCAAATGGATCTAAAGCCATTATTTTCCGTATTTATACAAAAATGATTCATATTTAGTAATATGAATGCATAAAAGTAGTATCCCAATAATATCAAAATCAAAAAAGTTGTCTTGAAATCTTGCTCTGAAATATGTATACTACAGCTACACGGAGTCTGCATGGATATTCATTTTGTATTCCGAACCCTAACCCTACAACGTTGCGAAAAAATCACAAAATAAATTAAAACGTCATCATAATATATGGTTTCGTTCCATTCTAATTTACTTCTCGTGTTTGGCTTCAGAAAAAGAATAAAATATAAGAGGCGTACAATCGTGTGCAATTAGTGTGCTGTACCGTCAATTGCAATAGATTTTCTCTTATTTTATGTAGTTTTAATCAGTACTCGTTTGACAAATAAGTCATCTACGACGTCCTAAGGTAATAAGCATTTCACCATTTACTGTACAAATTTATTCTGTACTATCCTAGCAGTAATACTTATGTATAAGAGCTATGTGCATGTGTTTGTTTTGATGTTACATTGTCTGGTTTCCACTTTATCTTCATCGGATAATATGCAAATATTATGAAAAAAATAACCCTTATGAAGCATATTATTTTCAAGCTACGATGTAAGCCATGTTTGTGTCCTTTTTCTTACAAATTGAGATTAATAAATATAAATATACTTAATTAAATCATCTTTAATAAGGCATATCACATAACCTTCAGAAAATAACAGTTAAAGTGTCTGTATTTTTTTATATATTATGTGTTATCTTCTGCACGGCGACTTAGAGTAGAATCAGGTATATAGCACTTTCGGTAACACTTCTAAATTAAAAGTTAAAAGTCTACATCTTTATCCGTAATATCGTTTGGGCAAGGACTCTTTATTTGCTTAAGACCACATGACAGAAGTGAAAACTTCATCAAGGCTAGGTAACGAAATGCATCAATTATTCTTTCTACACAAATAAAGTATTAATATTTATAATATACATTATTGTAATATTATGTATAAATAAGGACGTAATTGCAACGTGGTCGCTAACTATGGGCCTGATGGGAAAGCTCATGGTCGCTCAGAGGCCAATGGAGAGAGCTATGCTTGCAGTTTCCCTGCGAGATCGAATCAGAAATGAGGAGATCCTTTAGAGAACCAAAGTCACAGACATAGCCCAAATGATTGCGAAACTGAAGTCGCAGTGGGCAGGGCACATAGTTCTCCCCCTCCGGCGATGGCCTGATGTTTCGGTCAACATCGCCGTAATAGGTTGGATGCCGATAGCGCAGGACTGATCTTCGTGGAGATGTTTGGGGGAGGCTGATATGATAATGTATAAATTACTCAGTTCTTTATTACCTTAGAGACGATACTCGAACACAGAACCCGGTGTGACCACTCAGTCTCATTCAATACAAACAAAACAGGTACTCAATGCGCCTAAATAAGTTTTTGCTTCAATTAATAATTGAACTCTTATTCGCATGAAAATAAATGGTATATTGGTAGTTTACATTGTTAAGTTCTTTAATGTTTTTTGCTAAAAATCAGGTCAAGAATGAAAAACGTTTGCGGAAAATTGTAACATTTCATTGAATCTCCAAGGGAACAATACATCTGTTACCAACAGCTCGCTATTGGCTGTCTAACATTGCCAGTGGCTTGATTGAGTATTGTAGATGAAGACCATACTTTGTTCAAACTTTATTATCCACTGCTCCATGATATTACATTATAGAACTGGATTCATTTATAACATTATATTATAGTCGCTGAACAAATTTTTACTGTTCTGATTTCATTAATAACTTCTTATAAGCATTTTTATAAAAAAAAATAGGAAAACGGATAACCCTAAAGGCCATCCCTGCATCTTCCCGCTAATTCCATTAGTAAACGCTTCAAATTGTTCGTATAACGAGTCTGATAAGAGCTAAATAACTCCCTATTTTATAAATTTTCAAACCGCAATTACTTTTGAATAAATAAACCGATTTTTACGCAGTTTTCAATCGAGTAAAGTTATCGTTTAAAAACTATTCCATAATAAAAACAACATATAGAATTTTTTTTGAGATTTCTCAAAATCTACCGGTCCAAATTGTATTAAAAATCTCAGTTTTGTCAAGTGCCTTCGAATGACGCCACACACACGCAATACACGCATACAGACACCATCTTTTAAATCGTCAGGAACGCTTCCTAGGGAAAGCCCTAGAGATCTGAAGAAAACTCGATTTTCGATACACGAATTTTCGAAAAATTTCAATATTCTTAGCGGAAAGTTAAAAATCTGTATAAAAATCTAGCATGTAATGTCTAATATTATAAAAGTAGCTAAGAACGCTCTTACTCTACAAAAACGCTGGGTTACATCATATTAGCTATTTTAGTCAAGTATACTCGTATAAGATACTATTAAAATTAAGTCGTATTATTTGGCTAAGTTAAAAAGTGAAATATCGAGTCAATACCGAATATTTTTCTGAAACTTTTGACAGGTTGCTATTTAGCTATTTAATATTAACAATAGCTTTAACCGTAGATTGTACAGTTACGGTTAACAGTTAAAGTTATGACGTCATCAAAAAATTTCAAACGGTGCAACATTTTTTCGCTAACCGCTACTTTAAAATATTTGTTATTGCTAAAGTTAGTTGGTGCAACCCAGCCTTAAAATCATCATGGACAGTTTACTATCACCAGTATTAAGTTTGATTGAAAAATATCGAAACAAGATGCTGTGACCTCCTTGCGGTATCTACCAGGAAGTCACATCTTAAGAGAAAATATAACAAGATTCATTATCGCTATTTTCAACTAAATGTCCCAAAATTGGACCGAATGTAATTTTGGAATTTCAGTAATTTTAATGAATAGTAAACCTAAGTTTCGTTATTTTGATGCTTGTAATGAATTTAAGCAATTGGTGACATAAACACAATGCGATCGCACTTAAATAATCAAAAAAGACAATAATAAATGAGGCATCCTAAATTCAATAATGCACGTAATCCTATATTAACAAAAACAATAGCTTATATAGCTTATTAGCGTAATCCTATATTAACAAAAACAACAGCAAGAGATTGTTATGTTTAATGAAATAGAAAACAACTCGTTAAGTAATTCCGTAAAAAGTAGTTAATATTAGTTTAAGATGGTGTTTGAATCATCAAATTTGATGAAGAACTGAAGAAGTGATGACGTTCCAGTAACAAAAACACCTTTTAGAAAAAATATATAAAGATAACAGAACAGAATTTTACTTTCCACGAATTTTTTTATCATACATCTTATATCATTTAATATTGAAATGTGTTACTTGTATTATGTACCTTCTATTAGCTTTGTCAAGACGAAGCAATTAACATCTGTTTCTCTAAAAGTCATAAAGAAAACAATGCATTTTAATGACATTTGTCGACCTAATCGATTAATCTATTTCCTTATTACTAACATTTACTAATTTCAATTATTGTGAATCTAAAAATTAATTAACGATGTAAACACGGCATTCATTAACGGCCGTTTTCAATAACCTATCTACCCTTAGTCTAACTTACGGATACATTGCTGTCACCGTTTAATGACAAGATCTTATCTATCCATAGTCATGTCCAATACAGTTATAGTCCAATGCTATCCGTCAATTTGAAATGTCAGTAAGCGTAAAAAGATAGATTGTCAACGTCTAGTAAGTTAAACTAAGGATAGATAGGTTATTGAAAACGGCTGTAAATGAACTTGACACTTTAACTCTAGATGTCGATTTACTCAGCATTCGGGTCAATGACTGCAAGGCTAGTTTTCTATCCAATACTAAACCTCGTCAACGGCCTGCGTATATATACTGTCAGTCTAGTCATCAAAAGGAGTTCGTATTTTGATTTTCTCCCAATATCATCGTTGCTTATGTATGAATCACGGGAAAAGATAGTTCTATCTGTTGAGATTTATTGATAAAACGTTATACTTATACCCAGAGAATATAGATTTCATTGTGTATGATGTATATCGGTTGTTTCAATATCTTTATGTTAAACAGGATAACCGGTTCTAATCCGGCCCTGTATTGATTATATTTCCTATGCGTACGTATTGGCTACTATTTTTATAGTGAATGTTTGCTCTGCTACTTTATAGGTTTGTCAAAAAAAAAGAAATCATTCGTTCATCCAACTAGCGGTACTGTTATTTATTAAACAAAAAACGTCGCTAGTAAAGCTAACTGGATACCAATTAAACTGTTACCAGTTTCACTGGAAATTCTAAACCAATTAAACTGAGATATTTCATAGCTCTAGCTTTATTTTCTAAATAATACTAAACGAATCAATTTACTACACCCACCTGAAGGAATTATTTATAATATTTTTGTAATAAAATATCTTCATTATTAAATTACGTAATTTTAACAGTTTCTTTTCTATACTTAGTTTTTATTTCAACTTAATTGCTGATAATAGACTACAACACAACCTATTAATTTCACTATTAATAATTATTGATTTTCTGTAGGGATTCATATTTATTAATTGCGATCTTAATAGTATTGTCATGAACAAATATATAATAAAACGTAATTAATGTAAATAATATATCATCTCATAATGCCCTTCTGTAGAACTGCATCTTTTAGTAGAAATTGTTTCAGCATGTCTGTGAAAATATATAATAAATTGCCCAATGAATTGAAAGATTTACCGTTCAAAGTTTTTAAAAGAAGACTGCATCAGTGGTTAACAAATAAGTGCTTCTATAGTTTAAATGAATTTTTCAATACAAAATGAATTAGTCTATTTGATAATAATATATGTAAATTAATATACTTTTATGACATTGAATTTGTTAATATTATACATAGGTACTAAATGAATTATTAAGTTATTTACGTCTCATATTATAATATCTTAAAATTTCATTTTATAAATATTATTGATATCATTGTGAAATCCGACATGTTTCAATATAACAATACGATTAGTGTTTGGACAATTTTATAACATATTTTGCATGTCAATTGACGAATCATATTGGATTATCCATTATATTGTTAACACCTTAAGTACAATGTTTCCTGCAAATAAAATTTCATTTCATTTAATTTTATTTTATTTCATTTCATTTCATTTCATTATCTGTATCTGCCCACACACATTTTACTTTTTTATTATGACTTGATATCGAGGTTTTACGAGCATATTTAATTTTAATGTACATTTACATTTTGTTGTTTCTTTGTTTCTTCTCAGGGTTTGCATGCATGTTTTGATGGCATTATTCGTGCGTTTCGGCTTCATGGAGGGGGGTTACTTCCTTTAAGATAGCTATGCTATGCATTAATCGGGTCAGTTCTGTAATCAGTGATTTTCATTTTTACTATATTTACTCTTTTGAGCTTTTTTATTATTTCATTGTTCTTTTTTAACTAACACAAAAAAGTTGAAAGGATTGATAATTTTTGTTGCATCGCTGTATTCACTTTATAAATATAATTTAAAATTGTGATGCTGTAATTGCAATGAGTTTAAATTCATCTCTCATATAGCTCAACTATTAAGAAATGTAGTAAATGGTAAAACACAATAACGTCGAAATATAGAACATGTTAAAATGATACCCCTGTTCCGTGTTTAGCTTCAACTTCAGCTGCTGTATCTATACATTGCCGCATTTACTCCAGTTGTTTAAAATGGTCATGGTCAATAAGCAGCAATGTAAAACATAAATTCTGTTAAAGTTTCATTCGGACAGTGACAGTTGACACACGATAGGGGAAAAGTGTGCTTACATTGTATTTGAGGACACTTTTCTCGTTCCGCTATCATACTGCGAATGATATATCTATATTTATGTATAGAACGTCAATGCTAAAACAAGTATTCAATATCCGGACGACCGAGCCTTGCTCGGATTTTTAAGAATGTACAAAACTTGAACAAAAAAAAAACTAATAGGACTTCTGGATTCGAACCGGGGTCTTCTACTTTCCTTATCACCCAATTTCCCATCTGAGCTATTAGTCTTGTGTATATTGGCGAAATTTACCTTTGTATTCTAATTTTATTGCAGCTGTTTCTCATTAAAACACGGATAAAAGCACATTTTTTTAAGTTGAAACCCAGCTAGATCCATTTATCGCCCCCGAAATCCCCTGTACACAAAATTTTATGAAAATCGTTGGAGCCGTTTCGGAGATTCAGAATATATATATATTTATATACAAGAATTTATATACAAAAATCTTATCTTATATCTTTAAACGAGATATAAGATAAGATTTTTGACCTAATATTAATTTTTGACCTAAGGAAATAAAAAAAAATGTTGATTGTTTTTATCTGACGGCGGATGTTAACTAAGGATAATTAATATTGTTCAAGTTGATTGCATAATAATACCAATGAAACTTTCATATAGTTTTGATTTCTATGTATATTTAAAAGCTATATCTGTAATTCCCCTGGTATTACAAAAGAGACACAGCTTATCCTATAATAATTTACGAACTTTTGTGGGTAAAGAACTGATTATTTTCTTCAAAATAATTGGTTATTAAGCAAAATAATCCTCAAGTGAATAAAAATCATTCATGAAATCTCGAGATTCTATTAAAATTAATAACAACATCAATTGAATATTATTGAAAAATAAGCATTGCTCCTCGCTTAGCAGGCACTCTAACGAAGTATAAAAACACTTCAACTTGTTAAGCCGTTGTTTTGTCCAAACTTGAAATGTAAAATTCAAGCAGCAAGTTGTGGATGTTTACAAAATCCGAGCTGTATAAACTGTGAAGAGGTATGACTGGGAGTTAGTACAAAATAGGAAATAAGAACTCATGTTCGTGGCACAAAGAGACTGTACAGAGTATCCCCTTCGTCTATCGCTGTAGCTGCAAAAATTGGCATAAATAGAGCGAAGGTAGGATTTTGTCTTTCGTTTCACAATGTTTCTGGAATAAGCAAATCATTGTGTTATTTTAAGGTTGAATTGTGATAACTGATGAGACTGTTGATATTTATATAGTATCAATATTATTTATAATAGTGAGATATACAAAGTGCTAATGATCGAGGACAAACGATAATATTAACATTAAAAATGATTATAAAATATTAACTTTGTCAGGGTTGTTGTGGAAGGCTCATTTGCACAGGATATGGGTACGCTAGATTATGGGTACCACAAATGCGCCTTTTTCTGCCGTGAAGCAGTAATGTGTAAACTAGTGAAATTACTGGGCACATAAGACTTAACATCTTCTGTCTCAAGGTGATGAGTGTTTTTCAAGAATCCTGAGCGGCACTGCCTTGTAATGGGCAGGGCGTATCAATTACCATCAGCTGAATGCCCTGCTCGTCTTGTCGCTTATTTTCATAAAAATAATAATATTTTTTTTTCTATAAATAACGAATTCTGGGATCACAAGAACGTGAATCGACCTATTTCCGGATGGAATGGTATAACAAAGAGATTAAGTACCTTTACCTGTTAATGTGTGTATTATACATTACTACTATGAGTATGAATAAAAGCATTTTCCAATCTTTTCCAACAGGGAAATTTAGTTTAAATTTGTTTGTTATAATTTTTTGTCCCGTCCATGACTTATTGCTCTTGAAATATGATTCATTATCTAATCACAAATAGTAAACAATGAAATTTATCACAATGTTGCAATTAAACATTTTTATAAGTTATTAAATTCATTGAATTAGAGGCTTTAAAATCCCGATATTAATTTGTGACCGACAAACAGATTCTTTTTTTAATCTGTAGGACACTTCTATAACTTAGTAGGTCACACTCGTTAATTAAGATTCTTCGTTAAACTTTTTAATTACAAAAATATGACAATAACAAGTCAAATTCTTTTATATCCCCTAAGCACTGACCTGACCTCTGTGCGACGGAGATACCTTCAGAGCAAAACGGTTGTCGCTGCGCGGGCTCGCTGATCACATAGCGAAAGGGGAAGGCAAATGCTGAAGGTATTGAGGCGCGCCAGAATAAGCGACGAAAAGGCAATGAGAATTATCATAAAAATCATACGTGGTGTCTGTGAGACGGGCATGTCACCAGATATCTAACGTTTCTAAAATCAATATTGTATCAAAACTTTTATTTTTAGTCGTAAATACAAAAAAATATCTTCTGAAAAACGTTTTCCGAGATTGTCTTTCACAATGAAAACATGGTCTTCAAAGGTTCACCACAATAGATTGTCAAAACAAAGTTTCAAAGGAAAACAGGATTTCGACCGGCCATTCTAATCCGACAGTAGTATTTGAATTTTCAGAAAGGTGGTTTTGATAAATTTAACATTCTTTATCATTTTTATTCAGTTGTAGATGGGAGATAAGGAAACCGATAGATTATAATATCAAGTACAAAGAAAATACTGGCTTTTGAAATGTAATTCACTAACTCACTATTTACAAACAGTATTTAATCATTTTATATTATTTTGAAATAATTCTTATCGATTTATTTCATAGCACTACAAGAATCTATATCATATATCTAGATGGAAAACCGTTTTTATTGAGTACCATTGAACTTATGATGTCAAACTCGAACTCAAAGTCAAAGTCAAATAAAATTTTATTCAATCAGGCTTAACGGCCACTCATTTCAATTAAATAGAGTATTTTACAATGGCTGTAATATACAAAACAAATAAGTTTGTAAGGTTCTGCATCCAATATATGAATCGTGTTTAAATAAAAAAGTAATAAAGAATAACCTGTAAAAATATAAATTATCTTATATTTGATGCATCAACCTTCAGAACTTGGATTAATTGTGTGTAAGCATGGTTCGTGAACGTGGGTCGTGATTACTGTCAATCAATGATTCATTAACTATAGCAGATCGATCTGGTATTTCAAGCAGCACCCGTGCGCGAGTTTACGCGTGGACCAGCCATCGTTACCTTCGCCCATAACTGAGGGCGGAGACGACCCGGTACACGACGCCGCCGAAAGCAATGCCATTTTAGCGTGCATGACAAACTGTGTTATAGCATGCGGATCCGTCCCGGCTGAAGAAGGCTGAATTTTCCAGCTACATAAAAATATTACAAAACTTGCAGTTAATACAGTGTTGAAATATTCATACACAAACTTTTAGTTTCGTATTCAAATAATTATGTCTAAAGTTTTCCTAAAAACGTGAACGCCCAACGAAGTCTAGACTGAAATTTTAGAATATTTAGCGTCCGAGTTTGCTTCGAGTACAAATTTAATTACTAAATAACAGGAACGCGCGCGAGATAACTGCCTGGCTGTTCCATTAGGCACTTTAAATGGAATCTAAGTAATCGACGGAAGATATTTATCATTATTAAACAATTTGTGGGATCACGGCAATGTGAATCGACCTATTTCCGGATGGAATGGCATGACAATTTTACCAGTGGGAGGCTCCTTTACAACGGATGCCAGCTAGATTATGGGTACCACAACGACGCCTATTTCTGCCGTCAACCAGTAATGTGTAAGTATTACTATGTTTTGGTCTGAAGAGTGCCATAGCTAGTGAAATTACTGTGCAAATGAGACTTGACTTATGTCTCAAGGTGACGAGCGCAGTTGTAATGCCGCTCAGAACTTTTGGGTTTTTCAATAATCTTGAGTGGCACTACATTCTAATGGGCAGGGCGTATCAAATACCATCAGCTAAACGTCTTGTTCGTCTCGTCCCTTATTTTCATAAATAAAAAACAAAGAAAGTATGTACCTCTACCTGTCACTGAGCTGCCACATAGTTCAGTTTTCATTTAAGCACCCAGTGTTAAATATACTCTCGAAAATTTACTGAAAAGTCAGTCTGTGTCAATCTGATGAAAGATAATATTTATTGGATACACCATACCCAAATAGATTTATAAGTTCACCAAAACCGAAAGCTCCGGTTATAAGTTATAACCTTTTGGTAGACACGTGAATCGTGTTTCATTTTAACTATCAAGCTGGGTCGTAAAGCTATTGATTGTGTCACAGATCTTGTTTCGGTTTGTCCAATCAATCTTATCCAACTGTACTCAATTCGAACTGTCAATTAAGTAGCATCTTGAATGTAGCGTAGGAAAGATCTTAGATATATAGGTACTCGTTTCTGATAATTTATGAAGAAATTCATCTTTACTTTATTTAGTATCCAGCAATAAATATATATATTTTTATGTTGCTAAGTCTCATTTGCCCAATAATTTCAACAGCTACGGCGCCCTTCAGACCAAATATTATTTTACTTAATTTTAAAATATTCAGTCTATGATGAAAGAGAACATGTATAAAAAATATTTTCAAGCTGAATCTGAAATGTATAGTCCACAATTCGCTTCCTATACTGACCCTAATGTAATTTATTAATTGAATACTCCTGTCACCCGAAGTTTATTCAACAATACAATCTAAACCTGGAAAAATAGTCAATGCTGTGAAGCAAGAATGGACCTGCAACTATTTGCTGAATAGACTGACATCATCATCACCATTTCAGCCGGAAGATGTCCACTGCTGGACAAAGGGATCTCCCAAAGATCACCATGACAACCAGTCCTGCTCTGCCCTCATCCAACGTGTTTCGGAGATTTTGATCAGATCGTCGGTCCATCTTGTGGGGGGCTTACCAACACTACGTACGTGGTCGCCATTCGAGGACTTTACTGCCCCAACGGCCATCTGTCCGTCGCGCTATGCCCACTGCCACTTCAGTTTCACATCCATCTGACACGTATACTATCAGTTTATTGGTCTCATGAAATTATTCATACAGTCACTATAAGTGAGCATTTAAAATAAAAACACCGAGTGGCCTCAAATACGTGAATGTCCAACGAAGTGTAGATTGAAATGTTAGCAACAAAGAGTCCGAGTTTGAAGCGAGCACAAATTTAATTACAAAGTAACAGGAACGCGCGAGAGCTAAATGTCTGGCTGCCGTGTTCCATGAGTTAATTCAACCGAAATCTAAATTCAACGAAAACTGATAAACATAGTCTCTATACTAAGAGTAGAAAATTACAGGAATTACAACGGTTTGAATGTGGCTTATGTACTTCATACATCAAGCTCTTTCAAATTTAACTAGCTCCTGTCTTAGCACCTATATTTATTTTGTACATGATCAAAATACCTAAAAGTTTATGATAACTTTTAGATAAAAAAATGCTTTTCACATTCTTTCCACGATTCGAAGAAATCATATTCATACCAACAGTCCTCTTCCCGTCGTCAGATGAAATACCAATCGGCAAAGATTGACGGCACGTTGACGGTAGTAAAGACCAAGCGGTTTTAAGGTGGATTTGCTCTTCTTTGTATAGTTTTGAAAGGGAATCATCCCACAGCTTCTGCGAAGGGAAATTTGAAAGAAACTCCTCACCCGGACACGTAGTTTTCCTCTCATCCTTAGGTACTTCGGCACCCTCTATGGCACACGACCTAATGACGAAGAGAAAATGAGTTCGTATTGGCAGTAGGGAAAGATGCTTAACACCAGGAAAATATCTGAAAGTGTAGTAAAATAGTTAAAAAATTTGTACAGAAAATTCATCGTATCGTTTAAACCTAACAAAAGGTCATAGTAGGGTATAGGAATATCGAAGTACATAAGTGAATTGACAAAAAGACAAGAACAAGTTATTTAAGCGATATGACGTGAATTTATGCATAGCAATCGGTCTGTTATAAGGAAATGCGTACTCCGAAATTGGCGTTCCTGAAAGGCGAAGTGAATTTCTGTTTAAAATTTGACTAATTGTTCTGTTTTCGTATCAAGATGTACTAAAATTGTGATAATAAGCTAATAATTAGAAAAAAATAATACCTGATTTCAGATTTTTTAAGTGATATCTTAAAATATCCACTATATTTCACATCACCTCCAAAAGTTACGTCATGTAATGTTATCACCACACATAATATACCACATATAGAAATTAAGGACGTATTTATTGGGTATATATACCAAGACTATGGTCGTTCTGAGTGTATCACCCTGTTGACAACCAATTGACTGAAGGATATGGATATGGATATGGATATTGTATAATTTTAAATCTGAAGATAATGAAAATCTGTTATTTCTGGAATCGAATTTTGAATGTAGTTCAAGAGTAGTTCTGTCAACAGAATTAAAAGATTTTTATAAAAGAAAGAAGCTTATGATTAATATTTATTATTATTAAGAAAAAAATATTTTAAAATATTTTTTAATTAATAAAAGTAAATTAATATTTGACTTTTTTTACATTCAACAATATATTTGTTTATGAGGTTTCATTGAGAAACTCGAGTTGAAAGTACTTCCAATTAATAGGAAAGAGAAGCTTAAATTACATTTTATTTAGCTACTACTAACAAACTCAGTAATTAAGCCGCCTTTTATCGTATAAATAGTATTCGTTGAGCAAAGAAACTGGCGTTTAGCGCAGTTAAAGGAAAAAGGCACAAACATCAATGCAGACTCAAGTACCTTGTTAGAATCGCTCCAAATGTTGTAAATACCTGACTCCAATGCATCACTTGTACGCATTTTAATTAGTGACTTTACGGTTGACATACTGACACTTAAATCTTATTTTAGTATGTAAATAAAAAAATAGTCGGACTGCCGAACCTTGCTCGGATTTTTAAGAATGTATAAAACTTGATCAAAAAAAAACGAATACGACATCTGGATTCGAACCGAGGTCTTCTGCTTTCCGGATCACTGAAAATTACATACATACATACATACATAAATTCACGCCTCTTTCCCGTAGGGGTAGGCAGAGACCACTTCTTTCCACTTGCTACGATCCTTACATACTTCTTTCGCTTCGTCCACTTTCATTATTCCTTTCATACATGCTCTCCGGTTTAGGGTACTCTTGACCTGGCCTTTTTTCAAGACGTCCCTGATTTGATCTTGAAACGTCCGCCTAGGTCTACCCCTTCCAACCCTTTCATTCAAACTGGCCTTATACACTTTCTTCGTCAATCGTTCTTCATTCATTCTCTCGACATGTCCAAACCTTTCATTTTTTTCTTTTCTCAGCATACCTTTCTCAATTTTTGTCACAGCATCTTCTTTCAGACCACAACGTTTTCTTATCTCACTATTTCTTATCCTGTCACTCAGTGTAACTCCTATCATACTTCTCAACGCTCTCATCTCAACTGCATTTATTCTGCTTTCATGTTTCTTCTGCCATACCCAACTTTCACTTCCGTACATGAGTGTTGGAACCAACACCCCCTCATGCACAGCCAAGCGAGCCTTATTAGACACCTTCTGACTGTTCATAAAGGAGTGCAAAGCTCCATTCACCATGTTTCCTGCATTCACTCTTCTTTCAATATCACTCTCATACTTTCCATCTCTTGTAAATTTAGAACCCAGATACACAAACTCATTCACCTGTTCAATTTTTTCATCTCCAATCACGATATTGCAGTCTGTCACTACCTCATCTCTTTCAAGCACCATCACTTTCGTCTTCTTTACATTCATCTTCATTCCCTTTCTACCAAAAGCTCCATTCATAGCAGTTACCATCTCTTGCAACTCCTCGGCTGAAGATGCAAGTAATACTTGGTCATCAGCATAGAGAAAACATTTGACGAGTAACTCATTCATTCTCAAACCACTGTCATTCTCTTTTAAACCTGTCAAGCAATTGTTCATGAACAGATTAAACAGCCACGGTAACGCTACACATCCCTGTCTAACACCTTTTTCGATATTAAACCATTCAGTGTATGCCCCGTTTATCCTTACACAAGCACTAGAATCTCTATAAAGAGATTGCAATGCTCGTATGAGGACACTGCTCACACCGCTCGTGGACAATGCTGACCACAATTCATTCCTCGCCACTCTATCATAGGCCTTTTCTAGATCCACGAACGCGCAATAGACCTTTTTGTTTTTAGCCAAAAACTTTTCGGCTATGCACCGCAAGGAAAAGACCTGATCCGTACATCCCATTCCCTTTCTAAATCCCGCTTGTGCATCCCATACTTTTTCGTCTGTTTCATTCACAACTCTTTCAATCAACACTTTTGCATACAATTTACCGACGACGCTGAGAAGGCTTATACCGCGGTAATTTCTGCAGTCCTGTCGTGACCCTTTTCCCTTGTACAATGGCACGATTACAGCTTTGCACCAGTCTACTGGTACTTGCCCATTTCGCCAGCACAAATTGAAGAGGCGGTACAGCTGGCTAGCCACTATGCCCTGACCAGCCCTCAGCATCTCGACGGTAATCCTGTCATACCCTGCAGCTGTACCTAATCTCATACTTTTCAATGCTTTCACTATTTCATCCATGCTTATCTCACTTTCATCAACATTTATATTAGTTTCAATAGAAGCTGCCGGATGTTGTTCATGCACTTCCTCTCTTTCAAACAAACTTTCAAAATACTCTTTCCATCTCTTTAGCACACATTCTTCTCCTCTTATAATGTTCCCATCTTGACTCCTGATTATACTGTGCTCCGAGGTAGACGTTTTTCCTCTGGCTGTTTTGATGGATTTCCAGAAGAACTTAATGTTTGACTGGAAATCTTCAGTGAGCCTCCTATCAAAATCATCCTTTCGTTCTTCTTTCTTTCTAGACACAACTGCTTTCGCTGCTGATTTCAATCTTTTATACTTCGTTCTTGCTTCCTTTATCTCGTCATCCGTTGCCTTTTGTACTTTTTGGTTAGCTTTTGTTGCTAACCAATCCAACCAAGCTTTCTTCTTTTCTTGCACCGCCATTTGTACCTCTTTATCCATCCACAAATTATAGTTCTTTCTTCCTTTCCTTCTTTTAGCTACCCCGCATACCTCAACAGCAACATTCACGACCCCTTTCTTAAATGTCTCCCACAAATCTTCAATCACACCTATCTCTTCTATGCCTTTAAAACTTTCTTTCAGTTTCTCTACATACTCGTCTTTCCTTTCTTTTTCTTGTAGATTTTCCACTTTTACTCTGTCCAAAACACTCGTAGGCTCAGCTCGTCGGTGTCGCCAACGTTTAAAAAGGCCGCGCATTCGGGCTATGACCAGGAAGTGGTCTGTGTCGAGGCCTACACCGCGGTATGCCCGAGCATCTAGTACTTTCTTTCTCAGTCTTTCATCTACAATTACAAAATCAATCATACTTCTAGACTCACCCTCATCTCTTGTATACAAATGGATCTTTTTGTGGTTAAACATTGTGTTGGCCACGCAAAGATTCCATTCCAAGCATACTTCAAGCAGGCTTTTCCCATTTTCATTCACTCTCTCGTCCCCAAACGTACCCAGAACTCCTTCATACCCATCACGCTTTACTCCAACCCACCCATTAAAATCCCCTAACATCACGATCCGTTCATTTTCTCCGCATTTATTCAAGACCTCTCTCATACTGTCCCAAAATTCCTCTCTCTCTTTTTTGGCTTTTAATGACCCACCTCCGCACAGATCCGTCGGTGCATAGACCCCAAGGATAAACAAGCAAGTGAGTCCGACTTTTAACCTAATCCAGAGGAGTCTTGGGCTAACACATTCATGCTCTATCACACATTCTACTATTCGAGCGGAAAGAATCACACCAACTCCCTGACAGCCTCGACTGGTTTGGGGGACTCCGGACCAGTATGCCGTGTAGGGACCATGAACCGTGGTATCACATCCTTTCCTCTTCGTTTCATTCACGCACAGAATATCTATGGATCGTTCATCCATCATCTGACATACTTCATCTACCTTATCATCCACTTCTCCTCTTACATTCAACGTAGCAAAGCGGCTCTCCATGGGCCGCTTTTCGCCCCCGCGAGAAACGAGACGTGATGGGTGGCGAACCACATCGCCGCCATTTTGGTGAAATAACCTATTTTTATTAGTCTCCATTGCGTTCCCACGAATAGCAAGGGAAAGGTTTGTCCACCCCAGCAGAGCCCCGCATGCCAGGGTAAGGCTAGCCTGATTCTGGGTCGCCCGGTCCCAGGGCAGTGTGGCACGCTAACGACTAGGCTTGCCCCTAGCCATGCATCCATCCGCGCGGCAGACGTTGGATTGGCGGAGAGGGTAGGAATAGGGAAAGGGAAAGGTAGGTGGTGTGAAAGGAAGATTGGTAAGTTAAAGTGGGAAATAGGAAATGTAGGATATTACCGCCCAGGAGGGCAAGGATAAGGACAGTAATAGCTAGGGGAGCCGGGGTCGCATACCCGTATACTATACCACAACTTCCGGACAGGTAAGTTGGGATGAGTATCCCATGACTTATCACTGAAATTTACCTTTGCATTTTAATGTTATTGTAGCTGTTTCTCATTAAAACACGGATATAACTACATTTTTTAAGTAGAAACCTAGCTAGATCGATTTATCGCCCCAAAATCCCCCGTATACTGGATTTTATGAAAATTGTTGGAGCCGATCTGAATATATATATATGTATATACAAGAATTGCTTGTTTAAAGATATAAGATTACACAATACTAACATAAACATTCTGATAAATGAATAACTTGCTGTTAGTGGTAGTAAAAAGATTAACGTTATATATTTACATATTTATTATATCTCATAATTCCTATCTTCTTTTACAGTGGGTGTAGGTTCAATAGGCTTACTAATGTACTGATAACTCTTTGGAGGTATTTCTGATGAACGTCAAGTAATTGTATCGGTTCTCGGTATATTATTCACATAAACAATACACACCTAATTATGAACAGACAACATCAATAATGGCACAGTCGGCGTTACCACTCTGTATGGCCAAACTAATAGTGTGACAGAAGTAATTTCAGCCAATCGTGTACACGCCAAAGGGAACAAAATATTTATCCATCACCGAGTGATGTATATTCGCTCAGCTTTAGGCTTACAGCAGCTTCCACCATTGAACCTCCAACCTCAGTTATATTTTCAATATGAGAAGGTGCTATCGTATCTACACCCGTCACATCCCATACAAGAGGTCCCCACAAAATACATAAAAAAAATTAAATTACTTACCGTGTAAAACTACAAGATATAGACTAGATATTATAGGTTATTATTTGATAATAGTACAATTGACAAATAATATCAAAAATCAACTATTATAGAACTTAACTTTGATAACTTACGAAATAATAGACTTGTAGTGTGAACAGGTACATCACGTACATATTCTAGTATTAAGATAGATAATATCATACTATGTATTCCTAAAGTTATGAAAAATATATTTTTGCTTGTTATCCTATTGTTTGTTAGGTACAAAGCTTTCTTAAGATTCTGTTATTCTCAACAAAGCGCCGTTAACCTTGTTTCTTATTTAAATTTAAAGTTTTCTTTGTTTTGAATGTATTGTTTGTAAAACATTATTTATTTACACAAAAGATAATTCATAAGGAAATTTTCATACAAATAGTACTTTAGCGAAGTAAAAAGTTAAGTGGATATATTTTATTGCTTAAGAATCTACTTTTGTCATGTGTATAAGGAGCCTTTATAATTTGTCATCATTCTTAAAATAAGTTTAGAGGTCCGCTTGAAAGCTCTAAGGTTTTAGAAGTTTATCCATCCATACGGATAACAGGCACAATACCGTAATATAATAATACTTAAACTTCATACTAGAGCGACCGAAACGACGCACACACACATACACACGATATACACGGCCGCTAATCAATCTTGGGAAGACATAACTATTGAGTGCCACGCCGCCCGGACGCCGCCGAGACTGGTTGCTGTCCGAGTTAAATTAGCTTTACTTTTTGCATGTAAGACATTGGTATAAATTTCAAGGAAACCGCTGTTCTATTTCTGCATAGCGGTATAGGTCTCATCTCTGGCCTGGTTGATGTACGCCACTACCAGCTTGAAACGTTTGACCGCGTGCAAGGAAGATCTGCTTGAATTTTTGGGTATTCAGTACTCTGTAAACAGCTCGATTGCTTGGCGTTCCGTAGAGACGTCGATTCATTCTGTGTCTTCTACCATATTATCAACGGGACTCTCTAGAAGAGCTGTTTATCTTTTACCTGCCACGGAGAACCAACAGTCATACCGTATCAACCTCATCTGGTTGTATGGCTTTCTTCCATAGAGTGGCATACAAACTTCTCTTCCACCAAAAATTGTAATACGTTGTCTTGCACGGTGCTTCCAGGTAATATGTCAATAAAAAAGAGGAAAGCAACACTGTTTTGTTAGGAAATTATCATCCACACCTTCCTTAACGGCCGGCAACTCTCTTGTGATTCCTCTGGTGTTGCAAGAGAATGTGGGCAGCGGTGATCACTTAACACCAGGTGACCCGTTCGCTCATTTGTCCTCCTATTCCATAAAAAAAATGCAAAAACACTGCAATGCATCAACACTTTTTAAGTATCGGAACTGTTAACCTCTATTTTCAGCAATTCACGCAAACAAAAACAAAGTGCCATACGTATCGCGAGTATAATACGTAGCTGTCATTCACACAAAATTAATTAACCTGGTCTGTTGTCATGCGTTGCATAACAGCAAGAGGTCTAAAATTATCTAAGTTCACGCATTTCCGGGTTGTTAAGTCGTCTTTACGTTAGTATATTCTAAGTGAGTGTAAATAATATAATAAAAACTGTTTAGTTATTCCTCTTTACAGCAAAACTTACACAAGTAGGTATGACTAGTAATAGCTTCTTGAATAAAACACTTTTGAATCATCAAATCGCGTATAATTGTGACTGTGTTTTGACATAAGATTTTGCGTACAAATAAATTTTTAACTGACTTCAAAAAGGAGGAGGTTATCAATTCGATCGGTATTTTTATGTATGTACACCGATTACTCTGAGATTTATGATCCGATTTACGTCATTTTCTTTATTTTGATGCAGAATAGATGCCATTTGGTCCCATTAAAATTTTACATAGTTTGGCCCAGTAGTTTTCATTTTATGAACATTTTTAATTAAAATTTTTGTTTACCTCGATGATATAATTTCTTTTTTGAGTACGGCTTTAATATTAGTTTATTTATATTAGTAATAATAGTATTTTATTAATATAAAAGGTAAAGGGGTATTTAATTAAATTTTTACTTATTTGATACTTTTCAGTTTTTGTTCGACGGTTTTTTTAAACGTAGTTTTTTTTACTATTATTTTAGCTAACCGCGTTTTCAGGGGCATTGCCACTTATAAACACAGTTACAATGGCACACGCTTAAATCCTCAAAAAGTATTTTATTTAAATGTGTAACACTCACGTAAATCAAAGAAAATACTAGTAATACTCTTACCAAAATAATATAAACAAATCTATCACGTATGTAAACAGTAAGTAGCCCGTAACAGAAAACAATACAAGTCCAAACATAATAAATGAAGGACGACTGCAAGTAAATTGATGTGGACATCGTTCAGACTGCCTCTTGTCTCGTAATGGTCAGTCGCTTTAAAAAGCCTTCCCTTAGCTCGCTCATTAAATTTCCATTGAAGTCGAGCTATTCATACGCGTTCCCTCAACTGAACACCGTTTTTTTATGCAATGTTGCGTATAATGTGGACGGGGGTCGAGGAATATAGATCAACATATTATTATATATAGAGGATTGTTATTATACCAGTGGGAGGCTCCTTTGAACAGGATGCCGGCTAGATTATAGATACTATAACGGGGCCTATTTCTGCCGTGAAGCAGTAATCTCAGCGTTATTGTCTTTCGGCGTAGCTAGTGAAATTACTGGGCAAATGAGACTTAAACTCTTATGGAGTGCCGCTCAGAATTTTTGGTCTTTTAAGAATCCTAAGCGGTACTACTGGGCTGGGCGTATCAATTACCATCAGCTGAACGTCCTGCTCGACTCGTCCCTTACTGTCATAAAAATATAATTATTATTATAAGTTTTCAGTTTCAATGTATTCTAATGTCATGTTTTAATCAGCATTTTATAAAAATTTATAGATTAAATTCTGACCGGGGAACTGCAAACCCACATTATCCGCTAAATGATTAAACAAGTAAATTGCAGATTCCATATTTTGTTCATACAGTGAGAATTTTCTCAATATTTGAAGTAAAAATAAAAAATCGATCATTCGAGAATCATTCCACTGCTCGAACTTAAAATAAAAACTCTTTAGATCGAGAATCTTTCCATTACTAGAAGAAATAATAAAATTAATCGTTCAAGAATCATTCCATTACTTAAAGTTAAAATAAAAACAAGATCGTTTAAGAATATTTCCATTGCTCGAAGTAAAATATAAGATCAATATTTCGAGCAACACTGCATCACAACGGGTTCAATAAATAACAAACAATCCACGTTACAGAGACCGATGTACAGTCGATTGCTTGACATCTAAACCTTGTTCTATGGATAGATTAGTTCAGACTCTCCAAGCATTCTCTGCTTTCATTTCTACTAATTTCCCATAAAGGCCAGGTTCCTGCAGTGTTGAAGAAATCAGGAGGTTTTTCATGCCTTTAAAATTAATATTATTTTCATCCATTTCATTATTAAGAATACAAGCAAAAGGAATATTTTGTTGTTAGGAAGATCAAGAATGCTACTTATATTTGTTATACCCTTTTGATTTTCTAGATTGATCCATAGATAGACCCATGGAAGTTCTAATCTTGAAAGAGTTTAAAATATTATAACAGTAATATTAGACTTTTTCTGAATACTTAAAGGTTGAAACGAAACTGAGCGTATCGCCTTAAAGGCGTCTGGCAAAAAACAAGTAATACAGTTTTACGCTGACATTCTAATCCATTCATACAAATCCCCTGTATTACTTTCTCTACCCTTTATGTATTATGCTTACTATAGAAAAATTTATACTTATAGATTTTCTTATACGTTTTCCTGCCTACACATATCCAAAAATTTATCTTTCTCTTTAGTCAGAATGTTAACATTTGGGAGAATTTGTTTGTTATAAAACAATAATTAAATATTTCATACGTAAGGAGAAAATAGGAGTGTTAATTTTCTTATGAAAGACTTTTGTTAGTAAGACACATTAAAATTATAACAACAGCTGCTACATATGGGTGGTAAATAATAACCAGTTGCATATTTTTTTGATATTGACATTTCGTGCACAAAATGCTAAATTATTCAGTGTCCCTCTATGTGTAACCAAATTGTGAAATTAATTTCAAATCAAATCAAATCAAATCAAATCAAGTCATTTATTTGCATAGATTGAGTGGGTACATTAATGTTACATTATAATCACAGGTGCTAACAATCTGCCGGGTAGGCATGCAAAAATAATATTTTAATAATTCTTACTCTAAGTTTACAGTGAAAACATACAACATAAAAACAACATTTTTCATAAAAGTGTACAGTCTTATCCATCATAATATTATTAAAATGTGAAAAATGAAAATTGTTTATTAAAAATGTCAACTTTAAATATCTAAATTAACTTATTCTAACGACTATAGATTCATGTCTGCTAAATACTCTTTAACTGAATAATATTTCTTCGTCATTAAAATTCCTTAATTTTATTATTTTAATTTTCTTTATAACATAATGTGTCTACAGCACCATCAAGTTCTCCTTTGTTCTATCTTTAAAAAATTGAGTTCATCTATTTTTCCAAAGGTTACTTACAATAGATATTAAATTAATTTAAATGTCCGATGTCTTGGCGCTGGTTAGAGAGATTGTTTAATTGTGTGTCTTCTACCACATGCTACATTCCTCTGTTCTTGCAGAAAAATTTAGGCGGCGGTGATAATAAAAACAGGTGGCCCTATTTTTCTCTTCCCTAAGATGTATTGGTTCGAGAAAGCAGCCGGTAATTCATTTCACAAGGCGGCTGTTCTGAGCTGAAAACGGCAAGAAGTTCCACAACATACTACATACAATTACCTACCATCATAACATACATGGACTTTGATGCCCAGATTTGATTCTATCTCTATTAATATTGAAGTTATGGCCTTTACTTAATATTTGTGCCATCATTAATTATCTTAATTATCAAAATGATCGAATCAACAGCGTCATTGTATTCAATGATTAAATTTAAATTTTACTAACCTAATGTGTTGCAAACATCATTAAAATAAATATGTTACGTATTTTGTTCATATGGCGTAGTAGGTATGTAACTATTTTATTGATATTTCATTCCTTGAATGTTTGATGTTAGTATTTGAAGTTACGAGTTCGAATACATTCGAATCAAAATGAAAATTCCTTTCCAGATTGACAATATCGTAAATATTTTAGTTAGATTTTTGCTTGTTGAAATCGTTCAGACGCCATTGTTAGCTTGCTTGTTATTATTTTGTCACCTTGAGACATTAAGTTGAGATGTTAAATATCATTTGCCCAGTAATCTAGCTTCGCTTGGATTCCTTGGTTTTGAAGTAAAACTTTTTTACGCACGTTTGACTTTGGGAGTAAGCTAATAACATTTTATTAATATTTTATAATGATTTCATGTAATAGGTATCACAAATAGTGATATTGTGTCCTCTTCGCGTCTTGCATTTAACAGCTTATTTCCCACGTCCTTGACACATTATCTATATTTTTGGAATCGGTGCCCTGTCGCCGCGGCCCCATCTTCGCCTCTCGCCTTGTTTCGTAGCGAGTGCGACACAAGCACATCTCACATTATGTAAACAGTTTCAAACGGACCTTGGTTAACACATACTCCAAAAATAAAAATAATTGTAACGAGAATTAGATTAATTAGATTGTATAAAAATACACAATGATTTATTTGCATATTATATCTATTGTTTTGGAATATTTTTTTTAAAGCGGTTGCTTATTTAGTTAAAATCTTGAATCAGCAATGAATGTAATCGCGTTGCAATTTGATTACAGACACTTAGAAATTTTGACACAGATCGCACTCTTACTGCAAGTCGTATCATCATATTTGACTACAACAATTACTTGACCATAAT
Source organism: Leptidea juvernica (assembly GCA_949711755.1). Lineage (NCBI taxonomy): Eukaryota > Metazoa > Arthropoda > Insecta > Lepidoptera > Pieridae > Leptidea > Leptidea juvernica. The sequence goes on along the minus strand of CATIXQ010000016.1, from coordinate 1,402,377 downwards.
GATGTCACAGTAGGTGATTCAAATATCCGAATGGCATAAAATAGATTCGGCCAATATCGTTAATCGGCTCCTAAGATTTGAAGAGTTCCGTAACTTTGACATGGACCCATATTCAGAACCTAATCAAACTCTCACCAAACTACCATTGAAATATATCCTTATCAATAAAAAAAACAATCACCGGAATTGGTTGGCGCGATATAGAGTTATTCGTCCATTTGTCGCGCCCATACTTATACAAAATTTTAGACTTTTATAGTTTTCTCATAGATGCTATTTTCAGATCTCTATCAGCTTTCAAATAAAAAAAGAATTATGAAAATTGGGTCACGCAGTCGAAAGTTCTGAGGTAACAAAAAACAAAAAAAAATACCGACGAATTGAGAACCTCCTCCTTTTTGAAATCGGTTAAAATACTTTGCGATTTGTTTGTGCGCGAGTATTTTGTAGAAAAGTATTAAATAAATCCCAAACATTTTATAAAGTTATTATTTAAGTTAGAAATTCTCACATAAAGTTCGTGAAGCATGTTACCTACGTAGAAGCATTAACAAATTCCTGTGCATCGTACAAGTTACCGGAGAGAATATTGGCAAAGTTTTCATTTTTCTAACCCAGTTATGATGCCGAAGCAGCGGCGACAAGTTTTTAAGAAATAAATATTCCCATCGGCGAAGCTTCATCGAGGATTTTTGAAATATTTGGCACAGTTATTTATAAATAATTTTTTAAACATGAATTCACGCTTCCAAATTTAGTTTGTTAGTGTATTGAGGAATCTGAATCTATTCGAAACCTTCCCGTGCCAAATACGATAGAAGACACAAAATTAATTGCTAATTAAAACATTGCTAATGAAAACTTTTTTGAATTTCAATTTTAGAACTATTTGGTAACCTAATGTAGTATATTGCATTCATCTGTCATTTATTTTTGTGAATTGGCGGCAAATCTAAAACTCTTGTTACACTTGAAAATGAACCTAACGCGATAAAATTTTCGGTCAAAGATTTATTATGACTTTCGTTGTGGGCTTACTCAACAACAAAACTATGATAGGCTGCGATAATCATTTCTAAATGAAGCTCCATCTCGTGCCATATTTATTTAGTTAAAGTGTGGACGTAGCAATCTCAATGATGATCCGCGTGAGGGACGTCCTTTACCAGCGACTACTGAAGATAACATCAGTGCTGTGCGACGCATGATAGAGTAAGATAAGAGAGTGATCTATCAGCAGATACGGGCAAGCCTAGGCATTGGTATGAGTCATGTTCAAAAAATATTATACGAACATTTAGGCGTCAGGAAGCTTTGTACCAGATGGATTCCCCATACTTTAACCGACGACCAGAAATACCTTCGCATATACTGGTGTCGCCAAATGTTAGATAAGTTCGGCGGTGACTCAAATGCTGTATTTGATATCGTCACAGGTGATGAAGTCTGGATATATTGCTACGAACCCGAAACCAAAAGACAATCAGTTCAGTGGGTGTTTCCTTTCGAGAATCGGCCAACTAAGGCAAAGAAAGAAAGAAGTGAAGGAAAAAAGATGATTGCCTCATTCTTTGGTCGGAAAGGTCATTTCGCGACAGTTGTGCTAGAAGATGGAAGAACAGTTACTGTAGACTGGTACGTCAATCGCTGGTTGCCTGTTGTCTTGGAAAAAATTCGACAGCAGCGGTCTCGAAGCAAGATCCTCCTTCACCGACGACTTTGCTTCAGCGCACTCCGCAAAACGGACTGTTGAATATTTTTGACTATGGCAGGAGATAATGAGTCATCCGCCATACAGTCCTGACCTGGTGCCCTGCGACTTTTATTTATTCCCAAGAACTAAAGATAAAATTCGAGGTATTTGCTTTACGAGCATTAATTAAAATGTACGAGAAGAGACCCTAAGGAAGAATGGGCCCACTGCTTTTCTATTTGGTTCCATCGAATGCGACGATGTGTAGAGAGGAACGGAGATTACTTCGAAAAACAATAAAAGTATTGGCAACCTTTCTACATGAAGCCGTTTTTCATTTTCTAAACTTTTTTTGTGTTATATAGGTAAATGTATCTCCGCTTCGACACTCAATTGAACCCACAGACTGAGGTAACCCATAGAACCCCAGTGAAACTATTGTTGATGTAACAAATTTTTATTGACATGTCGTAAGCAGTCAGCCACGCGTGACATTAGCTTTTTAATATTTTGAGTATTATATTTTTAAATAATTCTTAATAAGGAGAACGAACTGAATTAGATGAGATATATATAACAACATTAAGTCGAGGCGAATAGGCTTAAGTTGCATTAATAGGTGTCTACATAGTAATATTAACTGCATTATATACATACAATTGTGGACAGTTCAAGGCATACGATATACTAGTGTATAGACAAACAAACCGTGCGAAGAGAAGAACATAACACCAACACTAACAGAGATACAGCAAAATAGAAAAGTTAATCGACTCTATTGTTAGTGAAACCGAAAATTTTGATTGAAAATAAGCTGTTTAGAATTTGAATACTAAACCAATAGCTAAATCAAAATTGATTCCTTTATAATTCTTTTTGAAGTAATTTCTAATATACTAGATACTACTACCGCTTCGGAAACAAATGGCACTCTGGAAGAGAAGAAGCAGCGCAAGAAACTCTCTCTTTTTAATAAAATATACCATATTGTACTGTCATTAGATATATGAGATAGATGGACAGATAGATTGATTAGATGTCCTGTCAAATGTCATGATTTTTGTGTTCAATGTCAGTCACATTTGGTTGGAATAGGTTTGGTTAACTAACCGACGCATTCCAGAACTTAAAAGCCTGACATACGGACTGTGATATAAGTATATGGTTTTTCTTCTTTTAGTAATAGCGGAACCCAAAAGCTTACAATAAAGAATTGTGTGACAAATGAACTGAGACAAGGTTTGGTATCAATTATTCAACAGTACAAGCTCTAGATATAAAACCTTATTCTGTATCTAATATCAAACCAGTAAATAAGGTTAACAGCAGCCCATAGTGTACACTCTTCTACAATCATAAAGTTCAAGTAAACATCTCGCTCGAGTCCGAGACATAAACTTCCTTATATTTGTTGCATACGAAAATAAAACGTTTTTATGTGTTACTTCTTGACAACGTCACCTCGTAAAGTTCCTCAATTCAATTATGTGCTACTTAGATATTCTACATAGGTTAGGTTTTATTGCGAGGGAAATACAATTGTACATAAAAAACGTATCTTATATGTATTAAGTTCAAATATAAAACTGTAATTTTGTAAGGTGTTTTGTCGTTTATTTCTTTAACAATCTTATGTAAGTATCTATTAAAATTGGTAGCATGACCTACCTGATATTAAATATTAATATTTTTCAAATAAACATTACATACATGTACTAAACTGTATAAATATCACTGGATGGCTGTTCCATATGTTTGAAAACAATTTTTTTGTGCCTATTTGAAGCGCCACTCGCGAGCGTCCACAGAACTAATTTTGACATATAATACAAATGGCTGCGAAGAAACGTACAATACTCTGAAGTATTTTAATATTTTGAATTAATTTCATTCGTTTTCTATTATAATTTTCTTTATTTTTTATATAAATAAAATCTCACCTCGGTTAAAAGGTTTAATATTACTTATTTCGTTACAGGCTTAGTAACTAGTGAGTTACACTAAATGTAGTATTGTACAATAAAATTAAAAATTTTATAAAGCCTGACAGCGTACGCGCCATGCCTAGTGTATGGTATCAACAAGAAAATCATTTATGTTATAGTAATCTTTACCACACATACGTTATTAAACACATTTTTTTTTCATGGAATAGGAGGACAAACGAGCGTACTGGTCACCTGTTGTTAAGTGATCACCGCCACCCACAATCTCTTGCAACACCAGAGGAATCACAGGAGCGTTGCCGGCCTTTAAGGAAGGTTGACGCGCTATTTTTGAAGGTAAGGTATGTCGTATCGTCCCGGAAACACCGCACAAGGAAGTTCATTGCACAGCTTTGGAGTACGTGGAAGAAAGCTCCTTGAAAACCACATGTGGAGGACCGCCACACATCCAGATTGTGGGGTTGATATCCTAACTTGTGGCGTGTCGTGCGAAGGTGGAATTCGGCGGCAGAAATCAGGTTAAACAGCTCTTTGGAACACTCCCCGTGATAAATGCGGTAGAAGACACACAATGAAGCGACATCTCTACGCAACGCCAAGTGATCCAGCCGTTCACAGAGCACAGGGTCCCCGACAATTCAAGCTGCTTTACGTTGCACGCGGTTAAATGGATCGAGCTGATTCTGGGATGCGCCAGACCAGAGATGGCAGCAATACTCCATGTGTGGCCGGACCTGCGCTTTGTCGAGCGCTATAACGTGGGCCGGCTTGAAGTATTGCCGTGCTCTATTAATGACGCCCAGTTTCTTTGAAGCCAATTTGGCTTTGCCCTCCAGATGGCCACGAAATTGGCAATTCCGATACTAGGCGAGGCTTTAAGGGAAGTGCTGACGAAGAGCGGTGATACGACAAATGGGGGTTTTTTAGTGGTAAACGCGCAAACTTGAGTTTTCTGGGGGTTAAATTGTACAAGGTTCAATTTACCCCATTCCGCGACCTTCTCAAAAGTGGACCCGATAGAAGACACAAGTTTCTCCCGGCACTGTTCGACGATTTCCCGAGAGAGACCTGCATGGCCCGTTTATACGGCATCACCAGTGCTGTCGTCTGCATCGCAATGTTTGTTGGAGGTGTCCAACATACATTGCTATGCAGACCATTGATATGCAGAAGAAACAGCGTGGGAGATAGCACACAGCCTTGGGGCACTCCAGCATTCACGGGCTTCGGGATCGAGCAATATCCGTCGACAACGACCTGTATGCTACGCACAGTGAGAAAGCTGAAGGTCCACTTGCACAAGCTGTCGGGAAGCCCAAATGATGGAAGTTTTGAGAGGAGCACCTTGTGCTATATACGATCAAAGGCCTTCGCTATATCCAGGCTAACTGCCAGGCCTTCCCCCTTGCTTTCAATAGCCGCCGCCCATCTATGTGTTTGGTATACCAGAAGATCACCTGCCGACCGACCATGGCGAAAGCCGTACTGTCGGTCGTTGATCAACTGGTGACCTTCTAGATATATCAAGATCTGGCGGCTGATTATGCTCTCCATGGTTTTGGAGGGCAGGGAGTTAATAGCAAAAGGCCTGTAGTTTGCCGGATCCGAACTCTCTCCTTTTTTTTTTTGGATCGGATGGATAAGGGCTGGCTTCCATGAGTGAGGGACTACGCCTTTTGAATAAGAGTGCCAGAATAAAAAAGAGCTTGCCTAACAGTTTTCTGTCTGAACTGTACTTCAGGCATAGAGTGTCAGAGACACCGCGGGATGGTCGGCAGTGTTTTTCCGTTGTCGTCAAGAGTCGAGTTGGAGGCAAAAAGAGCGCACAGGAGATCAGCTTTCTATTTTGCCGCATGGGACAGAGTGTCATTTCTCATGTGCAACGGCGGCTGGGATGGCTGGTTGAAGTTACCATGAGCAGCTTTCGACAACAACCAAAACTTGCGTGTTCTGGTCGGGTAACTAGAAAGCTGCTCGTCGATTTTGACGATGTGCTTCGATTTCGCACGGGTGATTTGCCGCTTAAAAAATCTGGAGGCAAGGTTATATATAGAAGGGAAACAAACCTTGCCCCAAGATTAGGATGCAAAGAAGGAACGCATCCTATCCCAATGTGCTGACTTGTAGTGCCAAACACGGCGGATCGCTGGTGGTCTGCGACGTTGGCGTTGGATAGGCACTACACTCCTGACCATACAAGGTCAGAAAGGGGCGTTGACAAAGACCTGGTAACCATCGGGATGTGTAGTCAGCAGAAGATCTAATAAGGACGGCATGTGGCTATCCACATCCGGGAGCCGCGTTGGCGACTCAACCAATTGGGACAGACCATACGCTAATGCAAAATTATGCACAGATCGCCCTGCGTTGTCTGTGGTGCGTGATTCAAGCCATTCAGCATTGAAATCACCCAAGACTACGATTTCAGCGGAGAGGATCTGTGCAAGCACGTCTTCAATTGCCGCTTGTACGCAGCCCATGAGATGATCGGTTTCTGCGTTACCACTATGGGACCTGTAGACACACGCATAGATGCGGACGCGGTCGTCTAAATCTACCCTGCCCAGGCAGAGAGTAGACAGGTCCCTACCCTCAAAATTGCCGAGACGGCGACAGCAGATATCCTCCCTAACTTACACACATACCCCGGCATGAGGCAAAAAGTTTTGTACCCGGGGTACGTTAAATATGACGTATCGCTAGGTCGAGATATCTGCGTCTCCGTAAGGAAAAACAAGGCCGGTTGCGCCGTCTCAAGGTGGTGGTGGACGGCGTTTAATTTTGAGTAATTTCCCCTGATATTGCAAAATTCCACGTTGAGCGTGGAGCGGGGTGCCGTGGTGTGACTGCCTCGTTTGACGTCGGTCATGGACACCCATGGGCCTGGGACTCCCCTATTATTTTTACGCCCCGGGGAAAGTACAGGGTTTGTTTTGTACATTTCCTGGGTCAATGTTGTAAAAGCATATAGGTATAATTTAGTAAGCCTTTTATTGGGCGTACATCGCCCAACAAAACTTAACTTAACCGACTAGTAGGCATAAGAAGTTTATGTTTGTTCCCCGTGTTAATATTCTCATTGTCACAAACTCTAGCAAACTCGTTAATGTGCGAGTGTGTTATTGCGCATTGCATATTGTCCATTGCGCGTTGTCTAGCAACACCAATAATAGAGGAATAAAACCAATCGCAAGCAACCCATTGGCAAGAAAAGTAGCAATTTATGTTGTGTTCAAGCAGAGTATAATATTATATGAAGACAGTCGCAATACGTGGTTGTAATTATCGTAACTTTTGATTTGTGCACATATCTTTGAAGCACATAATTACGTCACCAATATTATTTTTAGTTGCGACGTAAATCTGACAATTCCTATATAAATAAAATCCACATGAATTTTTAATGAGATTGGAGTACTCTTTTCTTCATGGTAATTACTCACATCTCTTTTCAAAACTACAAGAATGATGGGAGCTTTGTTGATTTTTTATTTACTTTCCTAACTTTGATAATATCGCAATTAACATATTTTTTTCATGTCTAAGTCAGAAACAAATAAACAATGTGTAATTTAATTAGTCTTGAGGTAAGCGCTTTGATACTTCATTTAAAATATTCAAGTAATTTGAATTACTTAATATACTATATTATGTGTTCGGAAAATGTAGAGCTCTTGACAAATACATACAAAAACTCAACGGCCACTCTTTTAAAATTGTTTGATTTGTTTGTAAGGTGCATCCAATATATGAGTCGTGTTTAAATAATATATATTATATATAAATAATATCAAATATTTGATAAAAAGAAATAAAGCATAAATTGTATAAATATATATAATTCTGTATTGGATTCATCAATCTTTAGAGCTTGGATTCATTGTTTGTGTTAGGATGCTTCGCGTACGACCATCATTACTGGCACACAGTCTCACTGGTCAGGTCTACAAATTCGAAATAAATATGGGGAAGAGACCATAAGTTTAGTATACCTACCGTAATAGACGAACCCTGTGTGAAAGTGAGATAGCTTTCCTTTTTGCTTAGAATTACCCTCGACCCCCAGACTAGGACAGCCCGTGGCATGGGGGTCAGTCTCTTCCCAGTTGTGCAATGTAAAATGTGAAAGAAAACATCATCAACATATTCTTAGGTATGTGACTAAAATTAAATGATTGTTATGCAACTAATGATGACAACACTAACTATTTATATATAATTTAGGGAATGTTGTGTGTGTGTGTGTGTGTGTATGAAATTGTATTTAGCTTTTTATTTATCAAATACTATACCTAATATAAAATATAAATGGATGTCTAGTGTTAACAGGAAAACCGGAAATATTACAAGTAAAAGGGATGAAATGATCAAAGAAGCCACAGAATACTATATAAATCTATATCAAAGCAAATACCCTAGAGATATTTCAGGAGAAAGTAATTCAAAAACCGCAAAGTCACTACCTAAAATATTAAAAGAAGAAACAATTAAAGCAATAAATTCACAGAAAGCTGGAAAGGCGCCAGGGTCTGATCAAATCACAAATAAATTACTTACATCTACTTTACCCGCAAGTGTTCCCATATTAACGGACCTATATAATGACATTCTCGAGACTGAAAATATTCCTGGTGAATGGACAAAATCTACAATAATACTTCTACACAAAAAAAGAGATAAAACTGACATAGGAAATTACCGTCCAATCAGTTTAATGTCGAATATTTACAAAAAATTTTCAAAAATAATATTATTTCGCATCTCTACTACACTCGACGAAAATCAACCAAAAGAACAAGCTGGTTTTCGAAACAATTTTTCGACGATAGATCACATACATGTCCTTAGGACAAATCCTGCAAAAATACAATGAATATAAGAAAAACTATTATTTAGGATTCGTAGATTTCAACAAGGCCTTCGATTCCTTGGAACACAAGTATATCTGGGAAACACTCCATCATCAAGGAATAGAAGAAAAATATATAAACATTTTGAAGAACGTTTATTCCAGAAGTACCGCGCAAATTAGATTGGAAAAAACAGGAGAAGAGTTCCCTATAGAGCGAGGAGTCCGGCAAGGAGACCCGATCTCACCCAAATTATTCTCAGCAGTTTTGGAGATGATTTTTAGGGATTTAGATTGGAGTGAGAGTGGACTGAACGTGAACGGCGAGAAATTAAGCCACCTACGCTTTGCGGATGATCTGGTTCTATTCTCTGAGTGCCCAAGAAAGTTAGAGCAAATGTTGCGATAACTAGCAGATCGAAGTGCAAAAGCAGGACTATCCATGAACACCTCAAAAACAAAAATCATACGAACTCTTCAAAAACATATAAAATCACACTAAATACGGAACAAATAGAGTACGTTGAAGATTAAATTTATCTAGGACAGTTAATTTCAGGAACTAATACTATGAGTAAGGAAATTGATAGGAGAATAGCTAATACTTGGAAGAGATATTGGTCCCTCAGTGAAGTTATGAAGGATAAGGGAATGCCAATTAAAGAGAAAAGAAAGGTTTGTAATATGTGTATCTTGCTTGACCTATGGATGTCAGACATAGGCCCTAACCGAACAATTATCAAATAAAATAAATGTCTGTCAAAACAGTATAGAAAGAAGCGTAATCGGAGTTAAAAGAAGAGATAAAGTTAAATTGAAAGATATAAAAAGTAGGACTAAATTCACAGAGGCAAAATCAATATGCAGAACACTAAAGTGGCGATGGATAGGACATATGTTAAGAGAAAAACAAGATAAATGGACAAAAATAATAACCGACTGGTATCCAAGAGATGGTAGTAGAAGAAAAGGGCGACAAACTAAACGCTGGGAAGATGAAGTAAAAAGAGTAGCTGGATCTTAATGGATCCAAATAGCGAAAGACAGAGAGGCGTGGAAATCTTTAGAGGAGGCCTTTGTCGAAAGACAAGCTGTTTAACCTAACATATAATTTAGATTTAAGTTTATATTTAGTTAAGTATCATTTATAATATTTGAGAACAGCAATAAAGGCTTATTTTATTTTATTTATTTATTTTATATACCTAATATAAGTAGACATTAACGAATAAGATTTTCAATGGCTTCGTGAATCGCAGTTTATGTAAAAAAGCTCGGTGTGAAAAAGAGACGAAATAGATAGAGACAATGAAACCGTTTTGAAACAATTTAGTGTCCATTAGTCTCCTATCAAGTCGGACCGCGTTGTTATTTTAGAGTTTTTATCTTCATTGCTCTGTGTTTTAACGGATATTAATTGAAGAATATATTGGTGTCATGTTCTGTATTTGATTGTGTTGTTACATATAGGAACAGTCCAACAAAAGAATCATTTCATAGGTAAATACTGATTCCTCAATACTACTTTCGTGATGTATATTTCGTAGCACATATGCACTAAAATACTAAATATTACATTTTATATACGCAGTAAATACTCTATATCTTAATATTATAATCATTTAAGAAAATATGTGTTAGAGGATCAAATTTTGTATACGTGAATATGACACTATTTATCAATATTTGTCATATGGATTGACCAAAAGCAAAAATCTACACACTAAATCACTAAGATAATCTGTAAAACTAGCACTCATGAACATTTAAATTTAGTCTCGGCGTAAGGGGGAGAGTGTTTGTCTATTACGCCAGTATACTAAGTTTATTAGAGACATAATTAGCATCTACTTCCATCAATTCGATTTGAAACTGACTTGCGTCACTTAATTTGCAAACTAATCACCGGGACGTACAAAAGTCAGTTGTAAAACCAATTAAACTACAAACTAGATTTGAATATAGTAAATTTATTCAAACTATATTATTCTAAAATTAGTTTCCGAGGAGAGTTTCAAGGAAAGTTCCTGCTTTTAATTTTATTTGGCTATCTCCACGGTACAACGATTCTGCATTGTCAACTAGCGCTGGACTGAATAATATTGTCAAAACTTTGAAATGAAGTGCTCCGTTTTATTGCGGTCTTTCTAATGTTTGTCTTGTTCGTGTTTCAACCTATATTTTTAATTTATATGACGGGTTTTAGTTACAATTAAACATAAAGAAAATATTACATTTAAATTTGGAATCTGCCATTTTTATATGACTGTTCATTGAGTTTTCTCATTTTGGCGCCAATACATTGTACAATATTTTGCGATATTAAAATGAAGTGGGGTGCTGAACTGAATTGGCAGTGATGAATATTCTCATGGAAACAGTGCGTACTTCTATTGATAACTGATCTGGCCTCAACGTTTAAAGTACTGTATTGCAGCCAATGGAGACCACTTCGAATAAGCTTTTTTTTTTTTTTTATATTTATGTATTAAACTAAACACTGTATAAGTAACAAATCTTATGTGCAAAAGAAATTATTATTTTTTTGTTTCAGTGTGTATGGCCAGACTAGATATGTGTACGTATGTTTAATACTATTTTCTCTGTCTATTTGTAGGTGCCGCACAGCAAGGTTTCGCCGATTTACATCACCCCAAATTTTTGCCTATCTGTCGCATGTCGCATGACAATCGACCGTAGTACTCTGCGGCCAATTGTAGTAGGGGTGAAGTTGCATCATTAATCTCAACTATTTCTTTCAAGTCAGTTTTGCCGCGTGGTCTAAGGGGCCAGATTTGTGCTCTGGTTTCCGAGAGGGAGAGTTGGTTCGAAATCCACACCTGACAAAGTGTTTTTATTACATTATATATTTATTTTATGAATATGTAAAGGATTATCATAAATTTAAACAATTTGCTATCTTTTAAAATGATAACCCTCACTTCTGGGATTAATTACACAAATTGAATTTGAAATCAAAATTTATGAACGATGCGGGACTCGAACCCGCGACTTCTCGCGTTCCGCCATTACCACTGAGCCAACCGTTCTGACGTTTTGTTGATAAATCTTGTGTCTTGTTCAACTCTCTGGTTGTGGCTTCATATATTATTTTTTATGGAATAGGAGGACAAACGAGCGTACGGTTCACCTGGTGTTAAGTGATCACCGCCGCCCACATTCTCTTGCAACACCAGAGGAATCACAAGAGCGTTGCCGGCCTTTAAGGAAGGTGTACGCGCTTTTTTTGAAGGTACCCATGTCGTATCGTCCCGGAAACACCGCGCAAGGAAGCTCATTCCACAGCGTTGTAGTACGCGGAAGAAAGCTCCTTGAAAACGGCACTGTGGAGGACCGCCACACATCCGATGGGATGATATCTTATCTTGTGGCGAGTCGTGCGAAGGTGGAATTCGGCGGCAGGAATCAGGAATGGTATGGTATGGTATAGGGGCTCCTGTTTCCGCAATTAAACCACTAGCATGGGTCGATTTTGCGTGCAGTGGCCAGTTACTCCAACCAGCCTAGCTCCTTCCAGAAGTTCAGAACATTCCTGGGGTGTTCACAGACTTCTTGGAGCGACCTCGTATTGGTTAAGGTTTTTGCCCGTTGGTTGGCCACCCCCGCACATTCCAGGATTACGTGAGCGACCGTTTCGTCTTCGGTCAGACAACGTCTGCACTTAGGACTGTCCGTTACGCCGATTGTGAAAAGGTGTTTGTTTAGTGATGTGTGACCCGTTAGGGTGCCCACCATTATACGGATGTCATGTCTGTTGAGGCTGATAAGTCTACGTGTCAATTTGGGCGATAGTGCAGGTATCGCCACCTTCGACTGTCTACAGCTTGAGACATTCATCCATCGGGTGTTGTGTAGGTCGTTGGTGAGAGAGCGTATCCATGAGCGCATTTGGCTGAAGGGCAGTGGCAGAAGTGGCAAAGGACCAGTCACTATATTTGCCGATGCCCGCCTTGCAAGCTCATCCGCTGCATCATTACCCAACGAACCACTATGTCCCTTTATCCATTGCAGAGTTACCTGGTTATAAGAGGCAACTTGCTCCAGGGTTTGGTGACATTCGTGTATTAGTACTGAGTTGTGTGTGGTACCCTTCAGCGCTGTTAGTACCGCCATACTGTCAGAAAGAAATCTGATGCTGTGGCCATGTAATATAGCGCTATCTTCTTAATATAGCGCTGGCGGCTTCCTTGATGGCTACGCACTCACATTGGAAGATGGAGCTGTGTGTGCCCAAGGGTATGGAAATGTGTATGTTTAGTTCCTGTGAGAATATGCCGGCACCAGTTCCAGTAGCCATTTTCGAGCCGTCAGTGTAAATTCTTAATTCGTTTACACCTGACTGGTCAGCATCTTTCTCATATAGCTGTATGTGATAGTTTTTATGGAAGGTATGTGTTTTAGGTATCTTATCACATGGTGCCTCAAAGAGTGGATAATCCTTTGTTACCCTATTCCAGAGCTTATCTGTTAGGCCGTCTTCATTCTTCCATACACCCAACAGCTTTAGACGTAGAGTCGCCATTGTCGCTTCTTGTTGAAAGTGTATGTCGAGTGGTGTTAGCCCTAGAATAGTTTCAAGGGCCGAGGAAGGCGTGGTGCGCATGCATCCTGTTATGGCTGTGCAGGCCAGCCACTGGAAACGCTGCAGCTTGGTTTGTACTGTCACAAGCTCTGTCCTGGGCCACCACGCTATTGCTCCGTAGGAGATAATTGGTCTGATGACTGCTGTATAGAGCCATCTGCTTATCTTTGGAGCAAGACCCCAGGTTCTACCTATGAGCCTTCTGCACTGCCAAAAGATGATGCATGCTTTTTCCAGCTTGTTTTCAAGGTGTTTGTTCCAAAGCAACTTACTATCCAGTATAACCCCCAGGTATTTAACTTCTTTAGTAAGGCTTAGTTCGGTATTTAATAGCTTTGGTAATGTTAGATTACCAAGGCTGCGTTTGTTAGTGAATAGTATTAGTTCCGTCTTTGACGGATTAGCTGTAAGTTTGTGTTGCGCGCACCATTAATCACCAGGAATCAGGTTAAACAGCTCTTCGTTCCGAAGATCCGACTCCCCGTGATAAATGCGGTAGAAGACACACAATGAAGCGACGTCTCTACGCAACACCAAGTGATCCAGCCGTACGCAGAGCACTGGGTCCCCGACAATTCGAGCTGCTCTGCGTTGCACGCGGTCAAATGGATCGAGCTGATACTGGGGTGCGCCAGACCAGAGATGACAGCAATACTCTATGTGTGGCCGGACCTGCGCTTTGTAGAGCGCTAGAATGTGGGCCGGCTTGAAGTATTGCCGTGATCTATTGATGACGCCCATCTTCTTCGAAGCCAATTTGGCTTTGCCCTCCAGATGGCCACGAAATTGGTAATTGCTCGAGATTTCGAGACCCAGTATTCCGATACTAGGCGAGGCTTTAAGGTAAGTGTTGTCGATGAGCGGTGATACGACAAATGGGGTTTTTTTAGTGGTAAACGCGCAAACTTGAGTCTTCTGGGGGTTAAATTGGACAAGGTTCAATTTACCCATTCCGCGACCTTCTCGAGAGAGGACTCGAAAATATATAAATTTGTCTCCTTTTTATGTTAATATAATTAAGTGCGCAGAATTTTTTAACCACAAACCATAAATAAAACCAATTTTTTTCATTGAAAATACTCATTTTTCCAATATATAACGGTTTTTCAAGTATGTGTTGTCGGCAATTTTCTACAAGTTTACTATTTTTGTTAAAATGAGATGGTGTTCTTCAAATTCTTATGTAAAAAAATATCCAATTTTATTGTACTTTTTTATATTTCACAATTTATATTGTGGTACGTATGGAGCCCACGCGACTAATAATGTAAGTATTTTAGCGCGTCTAGCAAAAGTTAAAATCCAAACACCCCCAAAGCAGTAATTGCGATATTGAACGCACATCGTCTTGCTCAACAACTATGGGTACAAACTCCGCTGAACATGGATTTCTAAGTGATATTTCAACTGTGCTGAAATTTCAAACTTTAAGATCTAAGTGTTATATATTATTGAAGTTGGTACAATCTCCGTTATTACGAACTCCTACACGCCTGGATTATACTTGGGGATATTAGTATAAATTACTTCTAACACTGCAATGCACCATCATTCTATGTACTTGTGTCTAATTAGTGCGGTCTTACGTAGATATCATGGTTCAGATCTTACTACGAGAACGTCCATGAAGTTTAAACAGCAAATGATTACCAAGAGTATAATATTATTCATACGAGGATACGTTTGTACAATTTATCATAATTATAAGCGCATTATTTTTAAAGTCAAGTCAAAGACTGTTTATTTCTCCAAGTTTACAGTATAGTCCGGCAGTTGTCTACAAGTCTTGAGATCATTATGTCTGAGTGAGATGTAAGTACGCTTGCCCACCTAGGTTTCATTCAGGGTTCACTATCCTTAAGATGATCTAGCTCATCTCAAAGTCAAAGTCAAATAAAGTTAATTCAATTAGGCTTAAACTAAGCGGTTTTGAATCGCCACTAATAATATTTCTTTTTTTAATTACTGAACCTACCATATGTGTGAGAAGTACATACAAGTAAGTCAACGGCCACTTATTTCAATTAAAAGTTTATCTTACAATAACTAATATACAAAATAAATTAGTTTGTAAGGTGCTGCATCCAAGATATCAATTGTGTTCAAATTCAAAGGCGTTTTAAATATCAAATATATCATAAAAATTAATAAAGAATAATTGTATAAATATAAATTATCATATATTGGATGCATCAATGTTTAGAGCATTAATTTATTATTTTTGTAAGTATGCTCGTCACATTTTCTCATAAAACAATATATATTTACTTTTATCTCTGTATCGTAACGATAATGCTAGCTGCCTGCTTAATCACCATACCAAAACCGCCCAAAGTTCCTAAAGAAGTATTCACTTCATGAATATTTATAACCATTCAAAAGTGTTTACTTATAGCCGATTTGAATCAGTCAATAAATTTAAATTCTTAACAAGGTAAACAAACATAAATAACCTACATTTTCATGTTCTGCAATTCAAAGCGTTGGATTAAAGCCTTAAATTTTTGTTCAGCACGTAATTTACCAAACGGGTGCTTATTAATGAAACAAGCAAAATTACAAGCTTTCGTTATACGTTGTAATCAGTCATTGGGTTTCATTATTTAATCAAAGGACTCTGATTGGTACCACATCATGAAATCACACACTAAAATTGTGGAGAATGAATTGTCTTTGCAAAAAATTACATTAGAACCAATAAGTTAATGCTTTGGTATAGATGCCTCTTGATCTCTATTTCCGTTGACGACTAATGTTTCAATAATCATTGTATTTTTCTTAGATTGATTAAATATTACATACATAATTATAATCGGGATATTCCCACTTATTTCTTTAATATTACTAACCGAAAACTTATAATTTAAAATGTGCGCTTTTTTGAAAGGCTAACTTGCGTATGTTTAGCTGATCAAAATAATCACAGTTACGTTGCCAGCCAACTTCTAAGGATTTTTTGCGCTGTTTTTAAGATACCCCTATCGTATCGTTATGAAATCACCATAGAAGGAAGCTCGGTCCAAAGTTTGATACTGTTTGGTAGAAAAATTCTTGCAAAATGCACTGTAGATGAATGCTTAAAATTCGAATTTCATTTACCGGTTGAATACCTATTATATTTTATGAAATTAAAGGACAAGCAAGAATTAGCAGAATTCTCCAACTTTTATGGTCACACTTGAAGATACCCTTATTTTATTAAGTCAAAGTCAAAAAATCTTTACTAGATTAGGCTTAAAGTAAGCGCTTTTGAATAGTTATTAAACTATTTCAGTAATTTGAATTACTAAATCTACTATGTGATGGGAAAAAGTAGACCTCGAGACAAGAACATACTTAAAATTCAAGGACTACTATTTTAAGTCGAATATTTTACAGTGGCTTTAACAGGTACACTTAACAAATTAGTTTGTAAGGTGCTGCATGCAATATACTTATGAACCAAAATGTTATATTCTTATGTGTTCAAACTGAATATCAGATATTTCATAAATAGTATTAAAGAATAAACTGTATAAATATAAATTATCGTATATTTTATGCATCTCGGATCTCAGAGCGCCATTTGTTTCCGAAGCGATAGTAGTATCCAGTATATTAGAAATGACATCTAAAGGAATTCTAAAGAACTCAATTTTGGGAAAATAAAAGCCTTTTATGCCTGTTTTTTATCAACCTTTAGAGCTTGATTTAATTAGCTTGATTATAAGCTGGAGAGATCTCTGAAGAAACATGGAAAAAGTTTTAAAAAATTTGACCAAAGTTTAGTTTAACGAGTAATTTTCTAATTTGTTCATATTATGCATAACATCCAAAAAGAGCGTGCTCATTAAAATTTATAATTAGCGGGCTTTTTATTACAATTTTTAAGAAACATTGAATTTAAGTAAGAATAAAAAGACATGATAGGAAATTGCACAATTCCTCTATTCCTTAAAGTATAATACTTAAAAAAACGAAACAAAGAGCTTTGTTGTCAAAAAGAATTTTTAAATTGTAATCACAAGTTCTATCATAAATCCAATTTTGGTGAAAATTTTTCAAAGAAAAAGCCCGTGTTCAAAGCTTACTGCCACTCTTATCCGCTTTCGCGAACTTAAAGCTCCCGCTATCCGAATATTTTGTTTTCTTAATTGGAACAACGGTACATATCTGAAAAACAATAACACAATATTGAATGTTATCATATTTAAATACAGCGTAAAATGCATGACTATATAATGTTATTAATTAAATTAAATTAAACGTTTTTTTAATGTTAACCATTAATGTATTTGTATTTTAAATTTTTGATTAAACCCTCAATTAAAATATTGCTTAAAAAGAATTGTTGTGTGCCATAGGTATATTATACTGAACGTCAGTGGGATAATATATCTATATCTAAAAGAAACACCTGTATACAAAATGGTACTATAAAATATCTGGACCTTAAGAACTTGGACCTGAGCTGCTGGACTGTTATATGTCTGTCTCAGATTGATAATTGTTATTAAAGTTAAATAACAATTTGTAATAAACTGTTAAGCAACCTTAAAGTTTATTGCTGGTTCTTCTCTAAGGAAATCTGCCTTCTGAATGAGCCGTATAATAAAAAATGACATGTTTCAAGAGTAATGTGATTCACTTACGAATTAAATATTTTTGGATTGATTTGATAATATGTTACGTGCAATGTGGTTTTTGACATTTCTTATTAAAACTCAACCCTTTCCTTTCTATTTATAAACATCATTTTTTGGTTTAATTGTATCCAATTGTACCCAGCATCCTGTGCAAAGAAGCCTCCCAGTGGTAAAAGCAAGCTAGCCTAGTAAATTCTAATGGTTTATGGGGTAAAAAATGTAAAAATCACATTTCTAGGACAAAAAAAAAATATCAAAACATTGTTATCGTAAACAAGTTAAGAAATTCTTGTTTAATATTTGTTTGAATTAATTTGTATTGAAGATTGGCGCGAGAATGGCGCGAAATCATTCTCATAATGTTTTATACAAACGTAGTTTTGTAAATTGTACGTTACGTCAAAGGGGTAAGGTGTAATTTGTATTATGGTTGTTTATCATGTTGATATTAACACTTATAATTATAACTTTTGTATGGAATCTTGTATTTGTTATTATATTTAAGGTAATTATCCTCAAGCACTTTAGAAGAGTCATTATATTTTTCCGTGTTCAGAATAATTCGAGCCCGTGAGATCATACAAGTAACTCGTTGGTTACACGTATTATTCGTGAAAAATATAGTATTAACACAATACTTTGAAAGGTTTAAAACATATCAATCTTCTAACTGTTATCATGCAAACTTTAAGTTTTCTCCAAAATATACTGATTTTTCAGATATGCTTTTGTAACCTTTTTCGGCATACAGCGACAAATTAATCCAGCTGATGTTATCAAGTTATGCGCTTGCCAACAATTAATGACGTTATATCTTTACTGTGCTGTTAATAAACGCCTCGTAAAGTTATTCCAAATTTAAATCTTTTTGTCTTTATATTTGTCACTACAGAATTACATGACATAAACAAGTAATTTTAATCTTGGAATAACTTTACATCGCGTTTATTAATAAGGCATTTTGCGGTCTTATTAATAAATGCAATATATAAAAATAGCTCTGTAGTGGCAAAGGTAAGATAAAGACAAAAAGTTTTAAACATGGAATAACTTTATTTCGCGTTTATTAATATAACACGGTTTTTAAAACTTTAGAAAGATCGTCTATTTCTTTTTTTGGTATCCATTATTTGATGTTATAAGTTTCAAAGGGCAAGTAACTATGGCTTACTTATAATGTTAACTCAAAAGATAACAAAATATGGTAAATCTAACAAAACTGGTCTTATATTGTTAATAAAACTCTCAATTCTGTATATTATCCGTAATTTGAAAGCGAAAAACAAATAAACACAGCACACCTTAATATTTTTGTTGTTGAATTATTCATGACATCCTCCGGGAACACACCTGCGTGAGGGTTCAAATACAAGTCATATCATTGCTTCGGGGAATGAAATGAGAAGACCATAGCGACTTTTTAGGGGCCCAAAGCTATACTAATAAATAGAGAGCCATTTTTTCCTAAGTTAAACTGCGAAAACTACTGGACCGATCGGAATAATACTTATATCACAAGATACAGCGTGTTTCAAAGAAGGTTTTAGTATTCTAGCTGACCCGACAGAAGTTGTTCTGAATATAATAAAAAAAATACTGTTTTATAGGAATTTGCCAAAAATATTAATTCAAAACATTTTTGATGTTTTGAATTCGTAAAATTCGTAAAAAATGCTTCCTGTTGTTATAATGAAATTGTTTCACAGTGGATCTGTCAAACCGTGGGTCGCAAAATTCTCTCATAGAAAATTTGTCCACACAAAACAAATATTGAAAATAAAAATAATTATGGGTTATCTCTCAAGTTGGACAAAACTGCACTCCATGAAGTAATCCCCATTAAAATCCGTTCATTAGTTTAGGAGTCCATCGCGGACAAACAAAGTGACACGTAATTTATATATATTAAGATTTATGGTGATTACTTTTTTTTTAGTTTATTGGCCAATACAGAACAAATACATACATTTTTAGGAAATAAGTACCACGAAAACCTCACGGGTTTATCTGGGTACCTAGAGCCATTCAATTCTTTTTTTCCAAATTCTATTTTTTCAGGAAGTATCTTTTAAAGCGAGTTTTGATTTTCGTGGTATTTATGTACATTTCTTGCAGCTCTTTGGGCAGTTCCTTAATGTAATCTGGTATTACGTTATTGACCGTTCTCTTTCCATATTTATTACTAATTTTTAGTAAAATGTATTTGTGATTTATATCAAGTTATCGTAAACCAAAGGGTCTATTTTTTTCGATTAACAGGGTGGGATTATTAATTTCGGTTAAAATAGAAAATTTAGCTTTATCATAAACATTCATGACACTCATGACAATGTCCAAAGAGCTGATCATAATTTTCCTTATTTTTATTTAGTTTTCAATCAAATGTACAAAACATGTAGTTTTGGTACAATTGTTTTGAGTAATCTTAACTACAGGTTATAAAATATATCTTTCAGATTTGTTTTGCAGGACCTACCATAACTACTAATACCATAAGCGATGACAGAGTCAGCTCGGGCCATGTACAGAAGTCGTAATGTCTCATATGGTAATTTGGATTTGAGTATGCTTAGTTTGCTCAAGATTGATCTTAGTTTTGAGCAAACATGCGCTATATGTGGACCCCAAGAAAATCTGACATTGATTACTAAGCCTACGTACATTAGAGATTGCACTTGTTCAATTATGTCACATGTACAATTTATATTTTTATACTTACATATTTTTTATTCAGAAGTACCTATATATTCATAATACGAAAAATTCGGTCAGTGATATTTTATTACATCATTGTGACAATTTACACAATAACCGGGCGCGGGGTACTTAATTTATATGGCAAAACAAGGTTTGCCGGGTCAGCACTTGTAAGGAATAAGCTAGCTTAGACTTATTTCCGCTTATAAAAGAGTATTAGATACTAATGACAACCTCAATTATAAATGTAAATACTCATAAACGACAAAAATCTTTTGACGTCATTAAAAATGCGTGTCAATTTAATTGTGACATTTCGAAGCATTTGGACTTGGTGTTTACAAAATGTATTAATTTAAAAAACAACGAAATTGTATATGAAACATGGCCACTGTTTACAATGTTCTTCCCACTGCTCAAGAGTTCTACTATTACTTACAATATCGTGCTGATCTTGCCGAAGCTAGGCGCCATGAGAGATTCCTTGCCGCGCTGTTCCTACAGCGTGTGATCAGGGGCTATTTAATAAGAAAACATGTTGCTTGGTTGTCGAAGAACGCTACTGTTATACAATGCGCTTTTAGAGTTCATTTGGCAAGAAAGGCATATCGTGCAGCTTTAAGGAGAGCAGTTCAGCAAAAGCATTCGAAGCACTACTCGAAAGCCGCTACAAAAATTCAGGTTTGTTTTAAGAAAAGTTATTTGGGCTTAAATACCCTGGAGGGTTTAGTTGTAAGGCTGAAATCATCAGTTTTGTGTTATTAGGTGCGAAACTTTAACATTTTACGCTTTATTTAAAGTATCGCATACAAAGACTATTTTGGTTTGATGCACGAATAAGTTCATCTATAATATTATTTGTTATTTATTATTTTTATTTTATACCAGTGGGAGGCTCCTTTGCACAACATGCCGGCTAGTTTATGGGTACCACAGCGGCGCCTATTTCACCCGTGAAGCTGTAATGTGTAAACATACTGTGTTTCGGTCTGAAGGGCGCCATAGCTAGTGAATTTACTGGGTAATTGAGACTTAACATCTTTTGGGGCAACTCGGTGAGCATAGGGCATTTATTTATTGGACAGAAGAAGTGTATCAGGGCGGTTTGTGGAGCCGGCCCCCTAGATTCTTGTCGACCGCTATTTAAAAAATTGAAAATTCTATCGCTGCCATGCCTATACATTTATGAAATAAGCCTATTTGTTCAAAAACATATGTGTGATTTCTATACAAAAAAATGCCAGAAGGTTTTAAACACAAGGTATCCAAATAAACTCATAATGCCCTTCTGTAGAACTGCATCTTTTAGTAGAAATTGTTTCAGCATGTCTGTGAAAATATATAATAAATTGCCCAATGAATTGAAAGATTTACCGTTCAAAGTTTTTAAAAGAAGACTGCATCAGTGGTTAACAAATAAGTGCTTCTATAGTTTAAATGAATTTTTCAATACAAAATGAATTAGTCTATTTGATAATAATATATGTAAATTAATATACTTTTATGACATTGAATTTGTTAATATTATACATAGGTACTAAATAAATTATTAAGATATTTACGTCTCATATTATAATATTATATAAATATTAAAATTTCATTTTATAAATATTATTGATATCATTGTGAAATCCGACATGTTTCAATATAACAGTACGATTAGTGTTTAGACAATTTTGTAACATATTTTGCATGTCAATTGACGAAACATATTGGATTATCCATTATATTGTTAACACCTTAAGTACAATGTTTCCTGCAAATAAATTTCATTTCATTTCATTTCATTTCATTTCATTTCATTTGTCTCAAGGTGAAAAGCGCAATTGTGGTGCCACTCAAAATTTTGGGTTTTTCAAAAATCCTGAGCGGCACTGCATTGTACTTCATGCTCGTCTCGTCCCTTATTTTCATTAAAAAAAATAGAAAGTTAATTGCAATCTATTCAAATATACACTTTGTTGAGAATATAGTATTTTTTTACTTTTATAAAATATTAAAATTAAGAAGCAAAACAAAAATAATTTAACTCTGTTGTTATATAACAGTTAATATTTGTATATAATTAATTTCATAAAACAATTAAAAATATTGCTCATGCAAATATAAATAATGTTCTCAGCAATACTTTACATTTAAATAACAGCTTTCGTGTTTTATAGTTATGAAAAGCCAATGAAAACCTTAAATTATCCCATGCTGGTCTAAAACAATGCCAAAAGTTGATGATCATATTATAAAATGTTTTTACATTTTGCAAGAGCACTCTTTACAAATATGTACTTCACTGAATACCATAAAACTTTGAAAGGCCAGTTTGTTTTGGAATATTCCATCTCTTTTTTCACAGATAAAAGGATAAAAGATGCTTTAATAAGCAATTGGCATAAAATAATATCGCAGCAATCAATAAGGAAGGGTTTAATAATACAGTTTAGCACAAATTAATAAGTAGCATTCATATCTTCAGTGAATGTATAATAGAATTTTACTTTTAAATTTTTCCAGGCATTATGGAGAGGACATTATTCAAGACGAACTAAATTTTGTTACCGATCATACAGAAAATGGTTGGCAACAGTCACTGAAAGAGGTGAAAGACGAGCTGCTGAAGCAGCAGAATTTGGTGTACGAAGCAGAGCTGATGATCTCAGGATTTTGGAAGAAGAAGCACGCCAATGGCTAGCCTTTGTGGTGTTCAAACTTCACCATCTGCTAAGAACACACGTGTGTGCCGGTGTTTACTCAGAACCAGGCTCGTTTGAACTGTCTGAATTCGAAAAGCTTCTTAAGTCTATTCATTACACTGAATACATACGGCGGCTTAAACGTAAATACAGAGAGTTTGTGCGGAAATTCAGACCAAAATTTAGCAACAAAAGACTATTCCCAATTATTGGAGATGGTGCTGATTATTGGTACCTTTCGTTGCCTGAAATGTACGAACTGACTTCGCCAGTGACCCAACAACGAGATACAAGGCATATCGCTACTCATCATGGTCCCCAACACAAACAACCTTTCCTCTGGCGAAGAGTGCGACCAACTCTAGAAGTCGGGCGAGGGCCGTTCAAGTTACCGAAACATCCCACCACAAAACTGCCTCCGACACCAGCCCCAACACCAAGTGGTGATGCAAAACCATTTAAAGATCCGAGATTTCATCTATACGTTAAATATTACACACCACAACCAGAACTTTTTGACTACGTCGACTATCACATTAACGTGCTCCTAGCTAGAAAATGTTCCATACAAAATATATATAATGAAAAATGAGACTTTTGTTTTCAAAGTTAATGCATAAATTGTTCATATTCATATTTTGCAATGTTAGCACAATGGGTTGTTAGGCACATTCCTCACAAAAACATTTTGGTCTTTTTTTTCCTTTTTCTTATTCGGAAATCCGTAATCAGAGTGAGTTTGGAAAGGCCGTCCGGATGTTGCGAGCCACGAGCCTTTTGTTGTTTCTCTTTTGTTGTTGTGAGTTTTACACTTGTAATTTATTTGAGGAAACGCCTCGGTGAGAAAGGAATTACGTTAAACTCTCCGAGGCAAATGTGTTTTGTAAATTAACATCTCGCCTTCGTGGGTTCTATGTTATGTTACAAATAATCATTAAAATAATATATTTTATTTTATTCTCGCGTTATTTAAAATATCATTTTCACCATCAATGTTAATATTGAAATATTTTTGACGATATATTATATTATATTCATAATATAAATGTAGTTGAGTCAAAAATATTTCATTTAACATAAAACGAAACATTGCGTGTACCAGTGATTTATACATGTGTCTTTAGCAATGTTAATGTTTGATAGGGGAAGAAACTTGAAAAATATATTCTTAATGTATCAAATTGTCAAAAACGAGTGATTATTACTAATAATGTCAAAGTACACTAAGAAACTCAAACATATTAACTAACAAAGTTCAACACGCAACTCTTAAAACATTAACAGTCAACATTATAATATTATTATAAATACTTATACGGAATTTTACACAAATTTTGCTAATTCTCCAACTGTCTGCCTGTTAGTTCTGGCTAATCTGTGAAACGGCTTGAAAAAATGTGTACTTCTTCTTGTTTCAAAATCTTTACCCTTTTATTTTGGAAAAAGAATGAACAAATAGGTTTCCACGTAATTGAAATAAAAGCTAGTAAAGGCAAAGATGGGTTTTCACCCATATCCTAACTGATTTGTTATTATTAAAGTGATGCTCCTCACTTCTGGGATTAAATATGGGATATCTGGTATTTATAAAATTTGTAACCAAAATTTAAGAATCGGATCCGGGACTCAAAAGCGCACCTCCCGGATTCCGTCCGAACGCTCTTATCAACTGAGCCAACCGTTCGAGTGACGCGTGGTAAATTATCTATTGGAATGTCTTGTTCAACTTTCAAGTTGGGGCTCCATCTTTCACCCATATTTTTAATGGAACAGAATGACGAACAAGCAATCAAATATTAATCTAGTCAATTCGATATATTTATTTTATTTATAGGGTAGAACTGATCAGTAATAGGTAATTTAAGTTATTTTCGTATTCAATTGCAGTGCCACTCCTCTATTAAACGATGCAAATGAATCACAAAACAAATTAGCTGTCATAACAGAGTGTTTCAAAATATGTATTATATCTTAACACCACTCGTCTTGAAACTCATTTGTTTAACAATGGCCGTTTGACTCGGAAAATTTATTAGGGTAAGAATAATTTAGCGCGCGGGTAACAGTACCTTATTGCATAGCCGGCTAAGCTGGAGAGGTAACGCTTTGAGAAAATCTACAGCTTGATTTGACCATTGTGTTTTCTGTCTACTACATAAGGTTTTATCCAGTCTACATAGTTAATATAGACACTGTGAAAGAATATGCTTGAAATAAAAAAAGAACTACTACTTAGTATTTTCTTGATATTTTCTGTAAATAATTATTCAGTAGATTTTTTTTCGACACACTTTTACATAAATTATCTTGCCCAAACTAGGCAAATCTATGCGTACATGACTCAGAAACAAACATTTATATTTATTATATAAATGGTTGCACCTACCGGGATTCGAACCCGGGACCTCTCGCGCAGAACGCAGGGTCACTAACCACTGGGCTATAGGGGTCGTCATCGTCATATTATTATGATTACTGATGATACACTATTTGCATCAGTACACCCATGTTTGATTCCTTTACTTTTTAATTATGGAATTTAATGAATTGCTTTTCTTGAAATTTTATTTAAACTAGGCAAACGTAGTATTTTTGGATTAGCACAATTATCGTTTATCCATACTTAATAATACAAATGTGAATGTAAGTTTATTTGTTACGCTTTTACGCCTAAACCACCAAACCGATTTTGATAAAATTTAGTACAGAGGTACTAAATTTAGGTAGAGGTAGAGCTTGAAAAAGGACATACAACCTTTTACTGAAAAATAAATAAATGGAGGGGTTGAAATAGGGGATGGCAGTTTGTATGGAAATTCGTCACTATCGAAGATAAAACCATGAATGAAACATTGAATTTAGGCATTTGATAAGAAATCATTAATAAACATTTGTTCGAGCGTTTTTGTACATGGGGATGAAATAGGAGATTAAGGTTCACGGGGAAATACTATTAAAGAGGCTGTCCACAATGAAAAGGGCGCTGTATCATAGAAGAGCGGAAAGAGCAGTCTGTATATTGTGTATTATTTGAAAAATATTCTAAAAAATAAAAAATGTTGCCCAAAGTTAGTATTCAACGCGGACAAAACTGCGGATAAAAGCTAGTCTTAAATAAATTATGGCAGTGAGGTTGATGTTACTAAGTGACATACTTAGTGGAAGATCGGGATAAAGAAATATTATAAAAGAATATTAGCAAAGCAATAATTATTGAATAGGAGGACAAATGAGCGTACGGGCCACCTGGTGTTAAGTGACCGTCGCCCACATTCTCTTGCAACACCAGAGGAATCACAAGAGTGTTGCCGGCCTTTAAGGAACGTGTACGCGCTTATTTTGAAGGTACCCATGTCGTATCGTCCCGGAAACACCGCGCAAGGCAGCTACAGCATTCTACAGTAGTACGAGGAAAAAAGCTCCTTGAAAACCGCACTGTGGAGGACCGTCACACATCCAGATGGTGGGGATGATATCCTTACTTGTGGCGTGTCGCGCGAAGGTGGAATTCGGCAGCAGGAATCAGGTTAAACATCTCTTCGGAACACTCCCCGTGATAAATGCGGAAGACACACAATGAAGCGACATCTCTACGCAACGCCAAGTGATCCAGACGTTCACAGAGCACTGGGTCCCCGACAATTCGAGCTGCTCTGCGTTGCACGCGGTCAATTGGATCAAGCTGATTCCTGATGAAGTTCCTTTTAATTATTTTTATTAATATTTATCTCATTATTTATTAATGCATTTTTGACAAATCTATAATTACAAGCATTAGGTTTTGTCGATAGCTGCATACATAAATTTTAAAATGGTGTTTTATCATTAGATTTTGTAAAAAATTATAAATTCTCGAAATTATGCCGTTCCCACAACACCTATGAAGCATAATAAAAGACTTAAATTCTATAAATCTATTTTATTTCAATAAGATATATATACTCGAGTTAAGTCTTCAAATAGTCTGAGATGTAATTCATTATTTAGTGACGTCACTCAATGTTCGATCGAGCTCGCTCAAGCAAATACTGTACAATTTACTGTTTATTTAGTCGTACTTCGTGGAATTCGTGCATCAACTGAAACTGTCAGGCGTTAAGGATGTTTGGCGCATGAATAATGTATGGAGTAAATTTGCAAGTGTTTCAATTTACACCCGACGCCCGTTCGTACGCACCAAGGGCTGTTCAAGTATAAAAAGGATACAAAGACTAAAGCAACGGGAACAAGGGAATAAGGGAACACGTTCATATTAGCACGTAGTTAGTTCATGGCGAAATGTTTTCAGCTTTTCCGCGTCTAAGAAGCGTGGCGGTGGCAGTGAAGTACTTCGCAAATATGAGGCTTTATTTTCTTTGCGTAACACTCGTGGTTCTTGACGAGTGTAAATCACACTAATGTTTCATTAATCCTTTCTTGTGCCGCTGTAAGGTATCCCTGTTGGAGTATAATGTATGCATGCCTAGTTGTTTAACGTCCGTAACAAACATTTCCAGCCTGTCTGCATATAATTTTTCATAAGAGGGTTTGTTTATGATAGTATTTATATTATTTTAAAGTAGTTCCTACTTCATAAGGTTAAAGTAAAAGTAATATTAGTTGTAACAAAATTAAGACTCACTTGCACTATCTTACCTAAGAGTATTAAATTAGTGTTTGTCTTAATTTCAAGCCTCTTCATAATCTATTAGTGATTTGATGAAGTTCATCTAAAGATAGTCTTCTCCCTCTCTCTCTCTCTCTTTGCATCTTTTGGTCAGAGGAGTGGTTCGGCTTAATAATAGCAACCAAATTTCAACACCGGACATAACGTCAAGAAGCAATACATAAATCTTAGATAAGTTTTGCGGTTATATATAGAGCCTCTTGCTGTTAGGCATCGCATGAGAACAGGCCAGGCTTATTACTTGAGTGTGCTTAACAGCTACTACTTACACTCACGATACGTTGCTGAAAGTAGAGGCTAACAGTTCGCCGATATTTTTTCCGATCTGTTCACAGTTGTCACAGTCTATCTAGACATTAAAATAATCTAAGAAATAAATATTTACTTATCTTATTGCTGGCTTATCTTAGCTTATCTGCGTAAAAATCATACTATTGGTTTTCGTACATATTTTTATGCGCAAAACGTTTCTTTTACGAAATAAAACGTTAAGATCGGATACCTGCCAATGAAACCTCATCGGTCCAGCCCTAACGAAGATTTGCCTCATTAAAGAGACATATACGAGAATATAACATCAGTAGATATTTTGTATTTAATTAACTGAAATTTATTCAAACAAAACAAATCTTATAACTATATTAACAATTCTATGACTACTTAAAATTAAGACTATCATTACGAGAAGCTAAAACTATCATTAAGAATACTGGCAGCATTTCCGCGCTGGATAGCTAGGCTGATCCGTTGACCAAAATAGATGCCAGCGCTTGGGTTTCCAGTAGCCTTATTGATGCACGAAGATAGTAGTATTTTAAACAATCTCCGCTTCTCTGGGCTCCACGGACCAAGTGTCTCGACACCGAACGTATGACTGTATAACGTACGAATGTATGACTCACTGAGACCAACATATTTGCGACGCTTGCTGTCTTCTGCAGTTATAATACCAGCCCCAGCACCAACTAACGTAACTTGGACATGATAAGGAGCCAGAGTGTCGAGAATATATTGATTTTTAGGACGAAGTGGTTCACAGTAAAATGAACAAGCAGAAAATGTCATGTAACAAAAAAGTTTTACCGACCGTCTCGATCAGTTCAGCTGTCACGTGGCCGCTTATTTATATATCTGTGAGGAAATTGTTGCATAGTTTGAAGTAAAACTTAATAAACGCACTTGGGGAGTAAGCTTAGAAACGAACGCTAGCATTACGCGAACGGTGATATTCTGACCTGTGGTTTTAGCTGGTGAATAT